>JAPMOR010015793.1:708855-847605 GCA_026543865.1 Argiope aurantia
CCGTTTTTTAACAATGTTCAGCTCATAAATGAAAAAGAATTGGTAATTTAATCCAGAAACAATTGTACAATGTAAATAACATTCTCTGAAACTAGAGAGTGTTACTACAATCATTTCTAAACACTCAAAATTATTTCTTTTTACGACTCCATCTTTTTTCTAGTAAGTACATATGAGAAAGTATGAATTTCCCATGAATCATTTCTCCCTTTTTCTTCCAATAAATCAAAGTCGTTACAAATTTCATGTCAACCGCTGTGTTTAAAAACCCATAAAACAGGATTTTCCTGGATTAAAGCAATTGAAATTTCATTAGCGATATTTAACTCATTCAAGTTCATAATATCTGAAAACCTATTGATGCTAAAATAAAAAATTGTGTTTCACGCAGGAAGATAAAACTCACTGTGAAAAAGCAACTCTAGACGTTAAAAAACGCCGTATGTGTAAGCTTGCATTTATTATGTGCTCCAGTACTTGGGCGGCGACGGTAAAGATACCGCTGGCACCAGTGGCAACCGACGATTGCTCATTGTCCGGCAACGGTAAATGTGTAAGCTCTAAATTACTTCAATGACTACTGTTGTTATAGCGGCCACGGTAAATTTACAGCGTCAGAAAAATCCGCTGTGTGTGTAACCAGTCTAAGAACTCAATACAATGGATGACAATGGTGTTAAGTCCGCAGACTTTTAGACATCTGATTTAAATGTTATTTATTCAGCTTATAATTTGCGCTATATTTAGCAGAATAATCAATAAGCTGATAAGTGAATAAGACGTCGAATTTTTGCTGACTAATCTTTGTCTTTCGGCTAAGATGTTATCATAGGTTAGAAGAAAAAAATGTTTTCATCGAGTATTTCGATTACCTGAAAGTGGAGTTACTTGGGAAATTTATATTACGCATGAATAGGGTGATAGAGTAGATTTCCCTAATTCAGAATTCAATGAATAATAGTTCTAAAATTAATCGTACTTTTTTTTCTACTAATTGTTTTTTCTTCGGTAACGAATTGGTAAATTTATTTTATTTATTTCATTGTGAGAATTCTCCAACTAAAATCTATTTAATGGTTAGATTAAATTTAATAAAACACTCTTTTTCTCTTTCTTGTGCAATATGCATGCTAAGAAGAGTTATTTTGCTGTAGCCAAACTATGTTAATTCATTATAAATCGCTGGAATAAGTAAATTCAATAATTATGAATTTTTATTTAACAACAAAATATTTGGTTTTTAGCAATCTAATTCACAGACTGCAATTATTACTTCAAAGATATATTACTGACTTCAGTTGACGACAAAAAATAAATATATGGGATATGGTAGCTTTTCAGCTATACTAAAAAAGCTTATCCATGTACACACTAAATTTATTCAATAAATTCAGTGCGTAATTTATTTAATCAATTACTACCTAAATTCTTCAGATTCCGCATTTAGTATTGCAACTATGTAATCGGGAAATGCATTAAAAAAATGTCTGTTTCATTTTTTTCTTTCAATGACTTTTGGCGGCAAAATCTATATCATTTCAGGTTCTTCTGAATTTTTAATAGACTTTGGATAAAGATGTTTTAATAAAATGATGATTAAAATAGTTATTCATAGAATATTTATATATAACCCATTAACTCCTTCACATCCGAATTTACTTAACTTCCTCATTAGATGGCGCATCTTATTTGGAACAATTATTATTGTTTTAATTCCTAGAATAATATAAAGGCATTTGAGGTAATGATACGTTTTCAAGCGATTTTTGCATTTTAATTTAATATTTTCCTTTCATTGCAGATCAAAAATGAAAAAAATGAGTCATTCGATTCTCGTCATTGTATACGAAGTGATTAAGCAAAACAGATGCATGCAACTGAGAGTATAAAATCCATTTTTTTAGGCAGAATAATACCGTGCAATAGCTTCGAGGAAAAAAAGTATTGAACCATGCCTAAAAATGAAGATACGGGAGTTCATATCTAAGATCTCATTTTTTTAATATAAAATGCATTACTTTCTCGTATTCACAGTATAGAGGAAGTAAAGTAATCGTCAACAAATCTGATTTTGACGCATTTAAAAGATTTAGATCTCCCGGAATGTGAAAATATCCGTCTGTCTGTGACAAATAACTGAAAAACACTTTGAGTGAGAGGGTTGACATTTGTTATACGATCTTTACACAAATGAAATTTTGAGTAAAATCTGTTCAGAGGAAGTCCGTGTTTGAATGTAAGTTAAGACGATCATTACAATAACGAAGGGAGCTAGATCGGTAAAATACGGTACACAAATTCAACATCTATAGTATAAAAGTTGGAGCTGAATTCAACCCCGGATGGATTGTCTATCGATCTGTACTTTCCGAAACTTGCAAACTCGATCATTCCAATACACAATGATTTAAATATCATAATAAATGAATATATCAAATCTGCTGCGTGATTACAAGTACAGTTTTGTTTCATATTTGTGTTTCAGTCGGTTGCGACAAACGTGCCTAAAACACTCATTCGCTTTTTGGGTACTATTAACGCATGCCAGGGATGAATCGTCCAATGACTCGCCAAGGATGCCACGATCGATTCAGTAAAAATGCTAAATTCACACTAAAGGTTAATATTTCGTATCTATTGTACACGAATGCCATGTAAGGCGTTCTCTGGCATGAAAAATTGATAAGAGAGTGAGCGAGAGAAGCCACTGCCATTCGTTTTAATCTTAAATATACATTGAAAAATATATACATGGGAAACCTAATATTTAAGTAGTTCATTTTTTATATTGTCACGTAGGTTCTTTAGTGTGGAACTCAATGACACACACAAGAAGTAGAGCTAAACCCATTTATTAACTCAACTCTGAACTGAAAACACAGTGAGTGACAAATCTTCTGCTTTTATCCTAGCAGGGAAAGTTCCACAGTAAGAAAAGCCCAGAACACTTGTCTAGTAAACTAAAGAAATGTCCAGAATCTTCTGGAACATGAAATAAAGGGAAACATAAAACCGAGGAATTAAATATTTACACAAACTCTGAATCGCATTGTCTCGAACGGGATTCGAACTCACAATCTCTTGATTATGAGATCAGTGCCATGACCATTCGGTCATGGAGAGTCGACTGCACCTTTTCAATGAGACAATATCTTATATAAAATAGTAAGTTTATACTTATATTTACAAAATATTTTCTCCAACCTTCTTAAGAGATAACAGCTTTGTATCTTTTCAGCATTCTATATTGTTCGTGTCCGAACTATAGTAAATATTTGCTTATTCGTCTCAGGTTCGAAATATATCCGAATTCCTGCTCGTTGTTGCAATTCTTATAAAAATTATTTTGTGTAGGGAACAGCGCTAAAAAAAAAAACGATTTTTGGTGAGAACATCGAATATTTTAAAATTTATTATTTTGGATTTCTAAAAACTTTCTTTTATAAAACTTTATGAATTTAGTTTTTATATTCATTTTATATAGCTTCTCTGGTATGAGTAATCATTTGTTCATTTAACTTGAAACGGCATTCTGGCGCAATCTATGTTTGTATCTATATAATACAATCTAGAATGAAATATAACTATATTTTTTTCTAAAATTTGATCTCAGAGCGAGAAAATATCAAGAGTCTCATAAAAAGAATAGACTCAAATATTGACAATCTTTTGATGGTCAGTAAAAGAAACCAAAAACAATTTTTTATAAATTGCATTGTAAATTTTTAATAATGTAAGAAAGGGTTATTATCCAAATAAAAAAAGCTAATTAATACTTAATTTCCTTTACTTAAATGTAAAAATTGGTTATGAGTCATTTTGAAGTCAAATTAGAGAAATTGTTCTTGCCTCCCTGTCGGATTTTTCTTGTTTCCCCATCGGCAAAACTCTGCCACCGCCTCTGTAAATAAGAAGAGTTTCATCTTGTTACGATTCATCGATTCCAAATTCGGTCTCTTAAATAAAGTTAGACCAAGATCATAAAGATTAAACTAAGTGAACCATTTTATTTATAACCTTAATCATAAACATACAATTATCCCATCAGTAATTTCAGAAGTAAAATAACAACCAGGCATATATATATATATATAATAAACATCAAAGAAATTATTTAAAGCATTTATTGGAGTCTTCTTCCAATTAGAGCAATGAGTTCCCGCATTGCAAAATGAAAGGAAATTATACTACTTATTTGAGGAAAGCCGAAACATAGGACGTCGTCAAGAAATCTATCATTGCCGTCTCCTACATTAGCTCCAACTGTAAGGAAATACTAGTAAAATTATCACAGTGACCTGCCTTCGATTATTACGATCGCCTAAGCAAGAGGTATTTCCACTGCCGTTCTGACCTTCCTTTCTTTACCAGTTTGCCCTACGTCCCTCCAACCTTTTTCTTAACTGACCGAGCGACCTTTATCTCCCGCCATGGCATTCCCCTTGGTTGAGTACCGCCCCTGCAATCTTTACCTTTCATCCCTTAAATAAGATGGGTTACCGGACAACACCCTCCCCCCAAGAGCGAAGGAGTTAACTAAGAATCATTCATCTGAAAGTATGTGTTTTGCCCCGTACAAGGAATTTCCTGGATCATGCCCGCCGAATTCTTTAAATTTTTCTCACAAGCCTCTTTGACAAAATACAGATATTAATTAGATTTTTTAGGTCTAAAATGAGATCCTTGAAGAATGTTTTCTATAAACTACTTGAGATTATATTTCAATCTTACTTTCGCAGTGAAAATTTTATCATCACATTCTTCTCTTTTAATTCAATTTTAAATTTATCTGGATTGGTTATAAGGTCTCCGACTTCTAAATCATATTTTTCAAAGTTTCTTTTTTCATTTTGATGAGTTGAAACAAACGGAAATAAAGTTCACATTTTCAGTTTCTTCATCTAAAGCTCGCGTTTTGTTAACTAACTTCGTCACACTACTTCGAGCACTTCTTCTTAATCAAAATAGGCTTTGATAATTTTACTATTATTTTAAAAATATCAAAGAACCTTACCATACAAATAAATTTACCGGTCGAATGCACCAAATGATGCATATGTGTTTCAGTGGTGCATGAATTACAGATTTCCTTTTCAACTACATATTTTTCTTAATTATTATGTCATGTATAAAATTTAAGAAGGCGCTTAACAGTGATATCTGGAGGGGTCGAAACTAAGTGAACGTACTCTAGTAACAAAGCAACTTCGAAAACAAAATGTCGATTTCTGTATCACTTGTATCTGTAGGACAAGTAAGAATCGTGTCATTTGCAATCGTTAAACTGTTCTATAAATATATTTTCTAGAAAAAATTCCTCGTATCTCATCATTTTGGAAATCTTTATATATCATGCAAGTAAAGAATTTTCGTTATTCCACTCCTTTTCTGAGCTATATTAAATGTCCACTTCCTCAAATTTCAATAGAATGAATGTTTATATCAAAATTTGGATACAACAAATCTTTTTATCTAAATTTCTAATAAGCTCTGGTGAATTTTAAAACGAGCTTCTCTTTGTAAATTTTAAGGATAGAGATATCATACATGAATGAAATGTATTTTGCTAATTGTCACCTTTACGCTACGAAAGTCGTACAAAAATGTCATTTTTAAAACTTTTTGATATTCATTTCCACTGAAGCTAATGTATTCTTATACAATTACCTACCTTATTTAATGAAACTTAGTATTTAAAGTATTTGTCTAATTGCAATATATAGGAAAATAAATGTTTCTTCCATTTTTGGGGCATCCTGTATATTTTTCTTTGACGCGTATCAGCTGATGAGCTGTTGAAGTAGAAAGAAAAATCACCTGCTGCTCAGCATCATTTACCGGACATCCAGCTGAAAGAGAATAATAGATTTCAGAATTATCATACATAAAATTTTTAAAAAGGGCTTTTTCCTTTTATAAAAGTTGGAGCATTATTTAATGCTAAATGATAAAATAAGATCTTTCCTTTCAATTCTTTAGCCAATAAAAATTAATTCAACTCATATTTTTTGAAAATTATTTTAAATAAGATTAAAATTACTTGCACCAATTCACTCGTAATATTTTTATTACAATAGGAAATAAATTACATATTAATGCACCTTCATATAATTCATTAAAAGAAATCAAACATATAAGAGAAATAACAATGAAATGCAAAGAAATAATCCTTCAAAAAAAACTGATGCAAAAATATTGTTCGATTTTACTTTAATTTGCTCTCCGTATTCTTTAGTGTTAATTAGTCAACGAACTCAGAATTTATATTTTTGAGAAATGGAATAAATAAATTTGTGGAATTCTTTCCATAAATTGGAAGAAAAGTAAAAAGCACAATAGAAGGTAAAAAAAAAAAAAATCATTTTTTTCTTTAAATCTTTTATTAACATATCAATAAGTAACAAGCTTATTTTTTTGTTTGTTTTGATTAAAAGCTGTCTACTTGAAAAAAGAGTATATTAAAATTTGTTCATGGATTATAAACTGGAGACAAGAAAGAGTTCAGTATAAAAATTTCTAAAGAACTGAAACCGAGTTAATAATTTGTACAAATAAGACATCATTCCATGAAAATTATCTAAGTTAACTATAGACAAATATTTATTTTAATTCAGCTTTCTCTTTGAAATTATTTATCGTAACATATTTTGAATATTATTTCCGAACCTTTCAGTTTTAAACGTTTTTACTTTGGCTATTTCATGCTTGTAAATTTGGAATTTAGTAATAATTTGCCCTCATTTCCACAGGATTTAAAATTTTGTATGGTTATTTCATCCCAATAATCATAGAATATTTTTAAAATTTAGACACTGATATGAGGTTAATTATTCCTTATAGAAAATGGGAACTAATTTCGAAGACTTTTTCATTTTCTTCGATTTGAAATGATCGTATGAGAAGGAAAATAAGCCTATTACTTTTGTGAGTGCATAATCACATTTCGGAGTGTTCATTAAACAATATTTCCCCCCAAATTATTTATTAATTAATCAGTATTGGTACAACGATCTTCATAATTATTCTGGTATGTTCCCAACTATTTTAGAGACTATTAGATAACTGGGAATACGGTTTTGAGGTTCTGATTACAGTAATGAACTGGTTTGAAGAGAGTATATTTGAAATGATTTCCTGAAGAGTACAGAAAATTCGTCAGTAGTAAATACAGAAAAGTAATTATGTAAAGGATGTGCTAAATGGAATTATATTTCCACAACCGACATATCCATGTAATTTCGAGCCATCGATGAAAATTGATATGAAAGAAGGATACTGAGAGCAAAGATAGTGTAATAATTGGAAGAAAATAATAGGAACAATTGCAGATTTATCAAATTTAGAAAAGATATTCAAAAAGGAAATCTATCGGGTATCCCTGGAGAGATAAGAAAACAAATCAACGGACTTAATAGGAATATCGTTAAAATCCGAATGATGCGGAAGTCTTTTGTCTCTCTCTGAAGGGGGAATGTGAGAGGCGCGATTGCCATAGAGTTGGCGAAAGCTAACCGGAAATGTGATTTCACTCGTGAGACTTTCATACGTGAAAAACAATATATTGGATAGAAATAATAAACATAAATAAATAAGAAACACATTCAAAATTTTTGCTTGAAAATATAATTTTCTTAAGTTATATATTGTCCATTTTTACCGACGACCTTTTGCCATATTTTAGGCAGTGTCGTAATTCCATGTTCATAAAGCTTCTCATAATCACTAAAAAACATTACCATTTAAGAAGTTCTGCATTGAACTATATAAATGAAAATTTGAAAGCGCAAGATCAGTGCTATAATGTGGATATAACAACACATTCCAACCTTGTTCCAACGATTTGTGACCAAATATGTGTAGGGGTTTCTTACGATTGCCAATTCCTGTCTCTTTTCTTGAACTGCATCCTTAAGTTTGATGAGTTGTTGTGTATATGTATGAATTAGCCGGGTTTTTTGTAAAATTCAAAGTGCAGAATTCATTTTTAATCCCAATAAAAAAACAATATAAACTTTTTTGGTGTATCTCAACTTTTAATGTTGTCTGGCCCGTTTCTCCTGCTTCATCCGTTATCTTTTTTAATTAAATCTCCACTTTTCGTCGGCAATAATCAGTCGTTTCCGAAATTGATTTATTTCATTGAATTTCAGAAGCGAATCGCAGATGCTAATACGTTGCGACAAATGAGTTTCCTTAAGTTGATGAGGGACCCACAAATCGAGTTTCTTAGCATAATTAAGCTGTTTTTTAATGCATGTATATGATACATAGAGCTGCTCTACAATCTTACTTGTTGTATATGGCGATCTGAATCGATAATGAACCATGATTGGCTCTCATCGTCTTTAATTGGACTGCCAGATTTTTGGGTGAAAAACCCCAGAAAGAAAATTAAAAACTAATGTTGACACTACGTTTCTTTCATGGTTTTTTTTCCATATACATATAACTTGTATGCTTGGAATGCGCTCCTTACCTTCAGGAAAAAATACAATAAAATAAATCCGAAATGCGTGTTTGGTTCTTTCATTTTAAACTGGAATAAAACGAAACTAAATAACTAATCGATGATTTTTTTTATTATTTAAAGATAGTCCAAGCAACAAGAAAACAACATAGATAAGATAATTCGAACACGATGATAAAACAAAAAGAATGTTCGAAAATCATCTACCAACAAAATCTGCAATCATTTAGCTGCCACACCAATACTTGAAGATCACATATTATTCTTCAAAATTGTCAGCTATTAACTTAATAGTAAACATTATTGATGAGACAGAAAGTTTCAGCGTTCCTATATTTAATATAATTTAAAGTCACATAATCAATTATTCCAATTGCATAAGTCTGAATTTTTTTCCAGCTGCATGAGATAGTTTTTGTAAATTTTATATATTTTAAGGTGCTGAATCCAAAAAATGATCTTAACTTATCCCCATCACCTATATTTGTGCAAAAGCATGTAAAATGTTCATTAAAAAAGCACAACTGTAATAAAAAACAACCCAGTATTTTATTACAGTTAACTATGTATAATTTTTCTTATATTTGGAAAAAAAAATCTCTAAAGATTAATCCTTCATGATATTCTTAAGACTACATGTTTAGTTTTTTTTCCTGTTAAACTTTTTCTTCTTCTCTTTGACGCTCCTATGAAAGCACTTCCGCTATCATCTTCTGTTTCTCTCCTGAGCATCAAACATTAACCAGCTAGCATGTTGGCGCCGCATCTCTTTGATATCGTCTCTCGATATCACGGACATTCTGTTGAAATCTTTCAGTTTGCTTTTCGGGAAAACAGTCAATATGAGAGCGTAGGAAATGAACTTTTAAACTCAACTTGCATCCTTGAGCTTCATATTGATATCAACATACGTCCTATAATAGTTTTGTAGAGATTGTCTTTAGTATTCTCAAAATACTTGTACACTACATCTTTAAAAGTGTCCCATGTTTCTTTTTCTTTGTCTACATTGCTTCTGAACAAATGGAATCGGACAAAAGTTTGTGTATGTCAGGGCCAGTAAAACGACCTCCCTCTTTCAACATAGCTTTTGACAGGTTTAGGAACTTGGGAACAGAGATATCTTTATGCTGTGTTTTAATAAATTGCTTCATAAGCCCTAATTTTTTTATGAAAAAGTAGTATTAAAGTCTTTTTCAGGTGGAACCATGATTGTATTTATAGCATTTTTTTGCCAGGGAAAAAAGGGGGGGCATCTTAGGGCACCTTGAAGTGACCAGTCAGTTTTAAACCGATGGAGACCTCTGACTCGACTGTCTGACAAACGTAGGAAGCAGGGATATTTACCTGTTGATCCTACAATATGGTCAAGATTTTAAAGTCTCCTCAAACCATTCAACAATGTTCTTGATAATTTATTATCTCAAAAATCATACACAGATCACTATATTTTCTTCCAAATGCCTCAAGTGTTTTAAAGGGATCATTGTAAATGAAATATCATTATGCAGCAAGACTGCTTTAAGGTTCATTTTAGACTCACTTATGAATAGGTGCAAATCAGATGGTTCATAATCTCTATCAAAGTACTTTATTATCCTTTGAACATCATTACAAAAATTAAAGTCACCTTTTTTGAGAAAAAATGAATGAATTTCTTTTTCCGGTACCTGTATCAAGAGAATGAAGTTTCAAGAATTATTTTTCAATCTTTCCCCGAATCACTCAGCTCCATCTTTATAACGACTTCAATCTCTAACTAGAACATAAAACTCGTTCTGTGAAAAGGGTTGGAATTTCTCATCAATATTAAAATATAAGCTAGATTCGCTCTAGCGAGGTAATGTGTCAGAATAATTCCGGATATCATCCAAACTTGAAGGTGGATATGGAATTGGTATTTGTGAAGACTCGACGAATAGCTGAACAAAGGGTCAGGTCAAATGGGTTCTTTTTATTTTGAGTATTACATCCACAGAACAAAAAGGCAATCATTTGACTGTTCAGATTCACCAAAGCGAAAAAGGAGTTTTGATCCGTCAGGGTCATTTTGAAATCCTTAGCGGGTAGATTTTCTTGTGTCAAGAATAATCTAAAAAATTTTAGGTTTAAATCTATGCTTAATGAAACTGAAAACCTGTATTAAGAAAATCTGACATAACGGTATTTAAAAATATTTTCCGAAGTTTTAGTGAGTAAAAGTCTGTAAGAACCCCTCAAAAAATCCTGTAGAGATTTTTGGTTGCAGACCTGTGTTGTAGGAAAAATATAAGTTCAAAATGACCTTTCAAAGAAAACTGTCAGGGGTCATAGGAAACATTCACTTGTTAATCAAGAGAAAAACCAATAAAGCAACTTGAATTGTACTCTCTATTCTGCTGATGCCAGAAATATATGACTTAGCATCTTGGTTTACATAGAACTCACGAAGAGAAGGAATAATTCCAATGAAGAAAATGATGATTCCACTTTCTCCTGAACACAGTTGTAACTAAAGTAAATAAAATAACAATAAAAAACCTTTCATCTCCCTCTAGAATACCTTATACATGTTACACATTTCCTAAGGGTTAAATAGTACATTTTTAAATACCTTTCCGAATCCTAATACTGATGTGGTGTGGAATTTTGGAGAGGGGAGTGCCATATCAGGTGTCGTCTTCGACATCTGACCACGGTTCAACATGACGAGGGCCGTCCTAAAATAGCCTAGTGTTACTTTAAAATGGGACGTTAATATAACGAAACAAACAGCTACTGATTTCACAGAGATAGTGCCATCTAGTATTCAAAAATTTAAATTTTTAGTTTCCTTAATATTTATAATTATGAATTATGAAATATATTAATGACTGCAGAGTTGGAGATATCAAAATTAGAAAGTTTTTAAATGCGCTTTTACTGGAGAACTGGAAAATGAAAACCTTTATAGAAAATCAAGCAGAATTATAAAGAAACGAAAACAATAAAAAAATTCCTGTCATTCACTCAAAGTTATAATTTATACATTAATAATATTGAATATTCGTTTGTTTGCATTTTATGCAATCCCTTGTCCTTTTACAAAATCAAAGAAAATTGACAGAACGAAACAAAATTTGGAATGCCTGTTCCTTAGTGTCTGAAAGGAATAACAGTATTATTAAAAAATGCATACGGCTTCCTAAAGGTAATGAAATGGAGGAAGAATGATATTATGTATTTTAATCATAATATTAGAACATATCATTAATCAAAAATTATTTTTACACCATCTTTAAAAAAACTAGCTTTTCAGTGACGTAAATTTCAATTCTGTGCGACTCTTTCTCTAATTTGAAGCAAAATAAATTTTGTGTAATGCCAGTATTCATATCAGGTTTTAGGGTTCTTATATCAATAAAGTTTGAATGCTGAAAACCAATCGGCAGTGTATGCAATGATTAATATTTCCCACATTTTCTAGACATTCTATCGAATTTGAAATCAGCTAAGAATGAAATACATCTCTGATAATCCTGTTTTACTTTTCATATAATAATGATTATGTGTATTTGTATGTTACCGTTCATTAAGAGCTATAAGCACATAAAGACTTTGGGGATAAAACTGAGTGATTTTTTTGAAATTTTAATTAGAATTTTAAAAATTAATTGTAGTTAAAATTCGCACTCTTTTGTGACAAAAACTGAGTTGAGTTCTGAAAATAGGAATATCACTATTTTATAAATACGCGCGATTTTAGACCACTTCATTTAGCGCATCGAAGAATATTCATTTATCAGTGTTTGATCTTCCTTCTTCAATTCTGATTGGCTTAAAAGAATGAATTTGTTGATTATCCAAAAATAATAATAATTCAGTCGACATAACTCGATTAGATATGGTTGAAGAAGACTGAAATATTTTTTGATTTAAAAGGCTGAGTGTCAAAAATATTTTACTAAATATGAATCATAGGACTACATAAAATGTACGCTTCATAATTTTTCCAGAAATACATTTATTGATTTAAACAAAATGAAGCACGGTTATTTATGCCGTTTAAATCCTGTCGAAATGAAAACTGAAAATTGGATTTTATGATAAATCAAAGAAATTTTCACAGAATAATATTTTGAGATGTTGCATTCTAAAAATAATTTTCTATGGTACACGTAAGACTTCAATACCAAACGATTCTCATTCCTGTTTTTAATAAATGCATTTGAAAAAGTTATTGTATTAATTGACGTTTAATCAATAATCAAATTTTATGGAAAATTAAGGGAATGTATAATACAATGAGCAGAACTGTGTAGAGCTTATATTATAGCATGAGATGTAACTATCAAAATTTGAAAAATATTTTGTTGAATTAGTCCTTAAGACCAAGTTTCATAATATATTTATTTGAAAATTTTAGAGACCTTGAATCCCTCTGAAATGATTGATCGCCTAAGGTGGCTAGTAGGAAATAAAATTAAGAGTGATTCAAAATAAAACTATTTCCTTTCTTGTTGCAGCAAGTAAATTCATATTTTATTTGGTTTTCTTTAATAATAAAAGCACATATTTTGTTTTGTGCAGCCTTCATTTTTTTAACGTATTTTGAATAAATTTTTTTCTTGATATTATTTTATTATTTTTTCAAAGCAGCATTTTTATTTTCATTTTTTAGGAAAATTAGTTTTTTAAATAGTAGCATTATCATGGCTTTTATTTTCATATTTTGTCTAATAGTATTTGTTATTGTATAGAATGTTTGGATATTATATACAATGCCTTGAGAAACTATGTAATAATTCTCCTTTTCGTACATTGCCGGACACACACACACACATATATGACGCAACACATACATATTAAGCGCAGACGGAGAAACGAGTACAACAGCTAATAAAAATGTTTTGAAAATTCCAGTTTACCTAGAGTAAAGAAGGGCAGTGTACCTAGGGCGGTCACTCTTAATAATTAGTTTTAATCTCTATAACTGAGTTTCATGAGTGACAACACTAATTTCTATTTTACCATTCATTTTCAGATTTTGTAGAAGAAAGCTGCTGCAAGTTATAAGCGAAAAAATATTTTAGATAGTCTGAAGTAAAATTCTGTAACTCGTTTCTTCTACTGTTTCACAAAGGTAAATCAAATACTTTTCTTTGAATTCTGGTACATAATTTTGTTTTTAACATTAAAGCATTACATAAATCGTAATTAAAATATTAAATAAGTCCTTTCTCCATGTGAGCTTTTCAGTGGAAGACATTTTGTATAAAATTACATAGGGCCATGAACCTAGGTATAAAATAGCATATTCTTTATGTTGTTAATTTTGAAATTTTTTAAAAAATAAATAGAGGAAAGGCCTTTTGAATTAATCAATTTTTTAAAACTGTTTTGAAGGAAGTAATTTTTATCTTATTGCTGAATGTTTTTTAAATGGAAGAGGTGTATATCTTATTCAGGAATTTTCAATGGTTTGACTTATAAAATATATTTTTACTATTATTATTTCTGCATATTATTAATTTTTCTAAATAAAAAGGAATATTTATTAAAAAAGACCGTTTTTTATGTTTTTAGAAGCAAAAATGTAATTAAATAAGATTTCTACTATATTTTAATCAATTTTTTAAATCTTGATCCCACTTTTATACCGCAATTTTCTAATTTATCAGTATTCCTCTTTAATTGCATATTCCTAAATATGTGTTTAGATGCCTAGAAATCCTGATGGAATAAAGAAATCAGAATCTAAAATAAATAGTGAGCTGCGGCTGCAGAACCAGTTTTGAAAGATGAGTTATGGCTGCAGTGCGACAGTTTGGAATAAACGGAAGAGCATTGCATATATTTTGCTGGAAGACTACTTCTAAACATACTAAATTTAATTGTATATATTCTAACTGATATAATGTTTGGACGGTACTTTCTAAAGACAAAGAGAATGCTCTTGTTGTAGGAGTGGCCGGAAACTAGAGAGACATCGAATCCTAATAGATATTCCGGAAAAGAAAGAAATGGAAGAATAACGAGCAATTAAAATGGCAATAAGAAAAAGGAAAAAAAAATAACGTTGCTTCAGATTGAGACATTTGTAGCATTTCAAGTGAATGTAGATTTTACTGATTCCATTGATAATGCAAGTTCTTTCACAGCTGTTGTAAAATATGCTATTGAAAAAGGGGATTTTTTTGTTTAAGGAAGAACACCTTGCAAAAATAATAGATATTAAAGAGGAATAATATAGTGTTAAATATTCAAAAATATTGTGCATTCAGAAAGGGTTCTTTATGATGAAGATGCTGTTTAAGGAAGAGAGAATAACAATATTGTGCTCAAAAAAATTTGTTGGTGCTTGAAAGCGACACTGTATGCAGATGATGTTCGAAATAGATTTTTCAAATTATAATGTTAAATAACTTATGAAAATATTTATAATTTTCTACTAACTGGGCACACTGAAATTTAAATAGTTATTAAATGATAAATAAATGTTTCTCCTGATATTTGCCACTTTCTCGAAATTCATATCTTCATGTTAGTTTTTTATTCATTACCGAGTAAAATTTGACTTTCAGGGAGTGGCCTTAGGTACAAAGAGATCTTGTACCTAGGGCCATCTGTAGAGTTTCTTAAGAATTAGAACTCCTATTAAACTGAATTTTTCATTTTAAGCATTTGTATTGACTCCAATAGGAAGTAATTAGTATAATTATGCTTGGGTATCAGTTAGGTGAATTGAATCAGTATTTGTACATGGAAAAAAATGTGTTCCTTAGTGCACAGGTCTCCCCTATTCCTCTGAAAATGTCTGGATTTAATAATTTGGATTTGAAATCAATATCTTTGATAAAAAATAAATAAAAAACAGAAATTAAGAAGATAAGCATTAAAATATTTATTATTAGAATAAGGAGATTACTAACGAGAATTGAAATATCTAATATTCCATTTCACAATAATATTAAATATATAGAATATGTGTAAATTAGAATATTTATCCTTAGAATTCTAGAATAGTGATATACTTTCGTTTCCTTCACAAATTCATTTTATATGACTGCTTAAAATATACATATGAGCTTTAAGAACAATTAGTGATATAGCGTTTGGAGACGGCTTAACAATCCAGTTTGAAAAGTTCCTTCGATTCTGGATTAGAATTACTTCCTGTTTGAAACCACAAAAAATGTCATAAAAAAGGAGACTAAAAACTGGAAAAAATAAATATGAAGTATTTGTTCTTGATGAATGCTTTTGAGGGCATGTTTAAAGGGGAAAATGATTTTTTAATCAAAAATTCGCAGGCCAAAACAGAAATCAGGGGGAGCAAGCATAAAGGGCTGAATCATCATCAGGAGAAGACTATAAAGCTGCAATGAATATCAAAAGAGGTAAAAAGTTCCACTGATTCATTACATCAAATTAAAATACATTATAAATATGATTACAATGGCTATTTACTAAAGCTTCCCTATCTGAGCCTCAGACTTTTACAAGTTTTATTTTGACCTACAGATTTTCCAGAAAAAATGAATCTCCCTTTTTAATGCATTCATAAAGGCACTTTTTAAAGATTTTTTTTTATATTTATAATTTCAATGAATGCTTTTCGATACAATTAATGAGCGCTTTCTGCTTAAAATGAAAACAATGGTAATCGAAATTATGCGAGCAGGAAAAAACACAAAATTTGAAAGGTTGTTGTCTCGAATCTGTAACATTGCTTCCCACGATGTTAGTCTCAAGACAAATTTACAGATATCTTGAAGGTTGCCAAGTCAATGCTCAGATGATGACTGACAACAAAAATGGAGGTTCATGAAAGTGCAAGAATTATGGACATATATCTATTAGAAATCGAGATTCAATAATTTTTCTGAAAAATTTCATGTGACTGAAGGACCTATCGACAAACTATATAAGTGAAGGCATTCACACGACCATCAGTCATTTTCTGTTTGGAGAGTTGATTTGGTGTTTTATTTTATTTTTAGTGTCAAGTATTTTTTTTTTTTTTTGTGTACATCTTGGCTTGGTTTTTGTTGCTAGAACTGCCAAATTTCATTAATATTCCTCTTAAAAATATCTTTTTCCATCATCCATCGTCTTGAATTTTTTTACCTTACATTCTCCGGGCAATTTCCTTAACATTCATAATGAAAACTATAACATAATTTGAATTAATTATAATGATTAGTACATTTTTATCAAGTTTCAGTATATTTTGGATGCTTTATTAAAGCTATCTAAACTTTTTTTCAATGAAAAACAGTTTCTATACAACTTAGCGAAAATATTATTTAGAGAATTCTTGAACATTTCATATTATTTTAACAAAATTGTATTTCTTAAGTGTATTTATTTATTATAAGAATTAATTTGATGCGGCATTATTTTTGAAATGAAGGTAAACTTTATTTTATATCAAAGAGCAAAGCAATTTTAATTTAGTTTCTATACAATTTAGTTTCTATACAACTTAGTGAAAATATTATTTAGAGAATTCTTGAACATCTCATATTATTTTAACAACATTGTATTTCTTAATTGTATTTATTTATTATAAGAGTCAATTTGATGCGGCATTATTTTTGAAATGAAGGTAATTTTATATCAAAGAGCAAAGCAATTTTAATTTTTTATCATGAAATAATGAGAATCAACTGGTTGCTAAAGAGAATTGAAAAAAAAACTATTGAATTATTCCATTAAAAAATAGAAAGAAAACATTCAAAGGCAAGTTTTGAAACAGGTATTGAAATAGTCTGGCAGCAAACAATTTAAAGAAAATTCAATAAAAGATGGATAAAAATTGCTTATGGAAAAAGATCCTTAGCAATGGAATGATTATTGATAGAATAAGGCTACACATTTTGGGATAAATGGAAATCAATATTTCAACATTATTACTTCAATAACATTATTATTCAACATTTTTAGATAAATGACAATCAGTACTTCAACATTATTATCAGCCGGCAGCATTTTTAAACGGAACAATAAAGCCCCCCTTCTTTTTTACTATGCTATCATTTACTGAATGAATTCTTAATTGAGTTTTTGGACATAACTTTTAGATGTGTAAACACAATTTAAATATACTTAATTAAAATTTCGAAGCTTTAAAATGCAAATCAAACGTGCTAAATTGTAAATCATTTTATTTTTGATAAAAACACAAAGATCTCTTCATCTAGTGCAGTTTTATTAAATGTAGATTTCAGTCAATATTTCATGGAAAACGAGCTCGATTCAAGGGTTTGAAATCTGTGAAATCCTTTTACAGAAAAGGAAACATGATTGAACAGGCTTGAAAGCAAATTTAATCTCTGTTATTAAAATCTGAAAACGGTTAAAAACTGTTTCCGCATTTTCAGGGGTTCAATTATCCACAAATAAATTAAATGATTTAATCTATAAAGAAACACTAATATTTCCCAGAAAAAACTATCCATGCTTGTTTCTCAAGAAGAAATAAAATTACGAAGAAAACTTTTTTAGTAGATATTGTAGACTTCTACAAAAATTACTATTATTTTTTATTATCAAATGTTTATTATAAAAACTTTCATAAAACATTTTGGCGTAGAAGAAAAATATAATAAGTACTTAAAAATATTAAATAATAAAAGTTAGCATGTCAAATTTTTTGCGCAATTACATCCCTACCTTATACACTTTGTACAAAGTATGAAATATATCTAAGGAATTTTGAAAGTACATGAAGCCCACTTGAATAGGTGAATGGATGAACCGCGAAGAAGAAAAGGTTTTGCATTTTAAATGAAGTAGAAGTAAAAATAAACCAGAACAAAGATATTCGTCGAGATTCCTTAATATACTAATTGAATTCGAGACCAGATGTTGCTAAAGGGAAACTACGAAAGATAAAGATCTCTCTTTATTTAGAAATGTAATTTTTGAAGTATTTAAACGAGTTGAAAAACCAGTAATGGTAGAAAATGAAAAAAAAAAAACATAAGAAATATGAGGTTTTGTTTTAAATTATCAAGTTCTTTCTTTCTTATGAGTAAAAATACTGGACAAATTAAATTTATTTTCATTTTCAATTTTTTTATTTGTAACGAGAGTAAAGCAAGATAGACAAAATAATTAGGGCAGTCATTTTTTTCCTATATCATAAATTTAATTCGCATTTAAGAAATATATTAATCAAAATTATGAATACATTAATTCTTTTCTTGTGTTAGAAATTTTAATATTTTTTTTTAACTAGACAAAGGAAGAGATGTCCAGTTTTGAAGAACGTGAAGATAGAATGCAGTACCGAATCATTTCTTGAACAATGGCAAAACGTATTCCTGACAGCGAAAAAAGAAGGAGCTGGCCTCATTGAATATATCACTAAGTTGCCACATTATTTAAAAAAACCCTATCCCTAGCACCAAATGTGAATGAAATGCAATTTTCTTCTTCCAGTTGCACACTCCACCAGGAGTTATTGAGTTAATTTTGAAATAACTGAAAAAGAAAAGACTAAAAGGCATGAAAGGCAAATTAAAAGACATAAAATGCAATATTTGGTATTAATTCAAATCAATATTCGTTAATTTTTTATGAGGATAAGAAGCTTAACTTATATGATATTCATACTCATATTTTACGAGAGAAAAATATGTTTTTATTGGAGAAAATTCTGCTTTTGTAACGAGTAGCGCCGTCTATCGGATTTATCGGAAGAAATGAACCTGTTTTGAATTGGATAGAGAGGAGGAAGAGAGAGAGAGAGAGAGAGAGAGAGAGAGAGAGAGAGGTGGAGGAGGAAGATTACGGAAAGCGAGAAATGACAGACGGATCCGAAATGACGATTCTAAAATTTACATCAAACGGATTATAATATTTAACATTTTAAATGAGTGATGTGTACAATAATAATAAGTTAAGGATTTGCACTAAGAGTATTTGAACTGTTCAATGAGTAGTCTTGCTCATAGTTTACAGTCAAAATAAAACGCTGGCAGCTACTGGGATTGCTTTCAAAAGTATCACATTGATTTTGATCTCTTAGAAGAAAAAGCCACTAGCCAAAAAGGAATAGAAATCTAAGGAAATATTCTAAGATCGATCTCAGGCTAAGTTCTAATAATTATTATCCTAATTACTTAGATTTCTCTTAGTAATTCTGATTGACGGAGCTTCTCGTTACAATAGCAGAATTTTCTCCGATAAAAAATTATTTTTATCTCATAATATGTAAGCCCAAAAGGAATCGAAATCTAAGGAATTATTCTAAGATCGATCTCAGGCTCTAAGAAAGTGAAAGTGCAAGTTGCAAATGAATATCAAATACTTGTCCTCTCGTAGTGTGCTTCATATTATTGTTTTGGCAAAATTCCTGTGAAAGAGAAATGCTGAATCGAAATGAAATAAACCGTCTAAATTATGTAATGAAAGTATTTGAAGTACTTTTGCGATTTTGAATTGCATAAGAATTTTGTACAATTTAGTTAAAAGTGATGATTTTGGTAATTTGTGAAGATTTCATTTTGATTACTATTTCGAAAGTACTTATTTCTGTTTGTACGTCAGTACACATACAATTAATTTAATTTAGATTTTGAAAGATCACTTTCAAAATTTATTTTGTTTATTTAGTACTCCAATTATGTTTGAAAATTTTGGTACTTTTAAATCAATAAGATATCGGACGCCAGTGCAGTTACAGTAACGAAAGTAATCGGAATCAATCATTTATCTCTTATCATGTCAGTGGATTGTGAAATTAAAATATTAGCACTTTAGTACGCATAAAATACTTGGAAGGTCACTTTCAAATTTTTGTGGATATAAATATATTTTGAATGAAAAAAGTTTCTTTGAGATTTATTAACCGTGCATACGTATGAATATTTGTGTATTATAAATAGGTGATATAAGAAAAGAATAATGCATCGCAGGAGTTATGTCAATGTTTAGTAAAAATATTATTGGTGTGATTATTTTAATTACAAATGTATTTTCATAAAAGTGTTACATTTATTTATCCATATAAAAAACTACTGATATTATAATATTTCAAGTAATTCAAGTCAAATAAGTAATTCCTTTTTCATTACTGGAACGGAATATTCCGAGTTTTTAGTTTCATTAGTGAGAAAATTTTTATATATATTTTAATTTAAGGAGATATTATCAATTTATGGATTTTTTTATTTTGCTGACATTTGTATTATGTCTTGAAATGAAAAGGATATTTTATTTTTATTACAGTATTGCAGTTTCAATGATTTCTATTTTATTCTTAATATGCCAGTTTATTGCTTTTTGATTAATAAAAGAAGCACAGTTTTTAAGTAATTAGATTTGACTAAAATGGTTGATTGTAGAATTTCTTTTTGCTGTTGAGATTGTTAGCTAGAAAGCTGTTAGCATAAATAGATCTTGAAGTTATTTAAAAAAATGATGGATTAAAGGTTGTTGATATTAAGAAAATGACAATAGGGATGGATGATTGCGATAAGGAATTTGTAAATTGTCATGTGGAAACTATTGAGAAATAAACAGAAAAACTGGAACGAGAAAATAAGGAACAAGAATGAGAAAATAGACTTTTCAAGTTTGAAAAACAGAAAATGTTAATTGAATTAGATAAGTTGATATTAATACTTCTAATAACTCTGGTGACGTTTCGAACTCAAGTCATTACAAGTATCACTGTGGAAAACTGTACTTTAATTTCGATCTTAAAGAAGATGAGATACGTTTTTATCTTATTATTTTTGAATGTCAAGCCAGGAAATTTCATATAAACAAGCAAGAGTCATTTAAGAGCCACATGTTTTAGCTCAATGACGACTACATAGCTTTATAATAAAAAATTGTTAATGTAATGTCTTCTGTGCTGTTGTCGCATGTTCCATTCTCTCAAGAAATTTGAAAAACAAAAGCATTCATTTTTATTTATGTCCGTAAAATTTTATTGTTTGGGAAATTTGTATTTTTAAATGCAGAAGGCAAAATACATTTAAAAATTGAAAATGTACGAGTTTACTCTCAACACTTCAAGAGAGTGATTATTCTCGCAAATTGGTAGTTGGATAGCAAGAAAAAGAAAAAGAAATTATTTCATTGAAAAAATGAATAGAAGGTTAAAAAGTATGAAATTCTTCAATGAAATGACATAAAATTATCAGACGATCAATTCAACATAAAAGTTTCAAAAAGTATTAATACAATTTTTGATAAAGTATTTTTCAGAATCAAATAAAATACCTATTGACTGGAAAAAAACGTGGAAAATTTGCAAAAATTGGTATATGTTGTGTCTTTACTTTACAAGCTGTTTACAAAAAAGTCTGCAAATTTTATAAGAGATACTCTTGAATTCCCTCTAACAAGTGTTTCAACTTTTAAAAGGCGGCTAAAAAATAATTTAAGTGTCAGTCTGGTATATTGTGCGACGTGTTATCTAAATTTTGTAAAATCCAATAAATATCTGTTCTGAATTTTGAGAAGATAAACTACGATAATAGAATTTCGTACGATCAGGAGGAAGAACGCATTTTGGACCCTCATTCGAATGTTCTAATTATAAAATTAATAATTAAAATTCCTTATAGAGCACGGATTTTCATTCGGTATATATGGTTAAACACGACTTTTAAAACAAACAATATTCAAAGATGATAACTAAAGAGAGCAAAGAAGTGGAGTGTTTCACTCTGTCATCTTCTAAAATGGGATTACAATTATATATATATATATATATATATATATATATATATATATATATATATGTCTCTCTGTCTGTGTGTATGAAAAGTAACATTTCTGAATTATAGATGTGATCTATTAAATTAGTATAACTCAATTACGAATTTTGCGATTAAAGCAAATATACAAATGTAAGCTATTTTGGTTCAGGCTTATTCAAAATTGTAAATTAATCTGAAAAAGGCTCTCAAAAATAGTTGATTTCGTTTTTAGTTAGCTGAAGTATATGAAGCACTATTATTTAAACGAATGTTTATCTTATTGTCTGAAGTAAAATAATTCCTAATCGTCCTGTGCCTTAATAATCATCCACTATTGAAACTAGAAATGGTTTTTACTATTAAAATTAAAGAATATTGACATAATTATTTCATAATTTTCTGCATGCAGATCATATCAGAAAGATATATCACTGAGTTTTATTAGAATTTTCGATATTCCAGATTTTTATTATTTCATAATGTATAAATAACTCTTTAATAATGTTTCAACAACAAAAACATTAAGCGCCCCCCCCCCCCCGAAAAAAGACTGGCCTAGGCTTGGAAAAAAATTGTTGCTGAAGAAGCTTCCAAGCATTTCATTTTAACTTTGGAAAGAAGAAGAATGCTTCCAATCTGAGTTCATCTCTCTGTGAACCGAACCTTAGGACTCTTAAGTCACCTTGAGTCAAATGCTGTTGAAATTAAACAAGATTTCAAATATGCTAAATCATCCTTAAAACAATGTATAAAACTCTACTGAATTTAATTAAGCCTTATTGAATATCTTTACTAACAAAAAGTAAGCTATTTTCAATAGAAAAATTTAAAAGAATATAATGGAATTTTTCCTATCTTTAAATCTTCAAGCAAACAGTAGGTAAATTTTGTGTTTTTCTCACTTACGAACATATTTAAATCGAATTTACGCTTGTCTCGTTTAACCAGGAGAATATGCCAAAAATATCCTTTCTAATGATATGTGATTTCAATGTAAGTGGGTTCTCAAAGGCAAAGAGAAATAACAACAGAATAAAATAATTGAGATCAACCGAATAAACGAAATGGAAAAACAGAATTCAGCATGATACTAGAAACAGACAGAGTATCTAACTTCTTAGGCATAATATTCTTACGTTTATTCAAACACTGTTCAATGTTTATTACAATTCGAAACAAATAGTAAACAATATTAACTGAAAAATTTCTTTATCTGAGATACTATACTGAAATTTTATCCCTCCAAAATTTTAAAAGTTAAATTTCATTTATTCATTTTTTTATTCCCATCTGATGAAAAAAATGAATTAAAACTAAATTTACTTTTGATTTGTTAATATTTACAGAATTTCTAGAATACTGGCTTAAACTCAACTGAACATAGCTTAGAATATTGCCTTCACCCAAATATTTATTCAAGAATTATTAAACATAGTTGAAAACAAAATTAGACAAATAACTCTAATAATCTCAACAGAAAAAATGTTTTCAATTACAGAAAAAGTTTCTTTTATTTTTTCAAATTTTTAAAGTAAAAGTGATGATTTCTTAATTATTAATTCCTTATACTACAACATTAATAAAAATCCAATTTCTGTTGTTTCTATACAAGAGTATTTCATTTCGGTTTCGGTCTATATTCGGGAGAAGGGAAAAGGCCAAGCTTAAGGTAACAGCATAGAGATGCCAAATTCGATCATGTGTGGAAAATCAAAGACTCCAAGAAAGTTAGTTCATCGACGGATTTCTGAAGGCTCTGAAAAGTAGTTTTTTCCCCTATCATATCACAATTTCGTTAGATTGGCCCATGGGCGGCCGAAGGGTGGTCTAAAAGTTTGGCTGCGCATGGGACGACTCCTGGCATCACGTGACTGCGGGATTCCAACCTCCCCCACATCAATGAAATCACCATCCTCTCCTTTTCTCACATCGACGGATCAACTCCGGCCCGGCAGCACTGAGATCTTTCGCTCTTCTACTCCAAACTTTCATTTCTTCGCACTCCAACTTTTTCTTTGCTTTTTTTCTCCCTCACTTGGGGGTAGCTGCTTGTTGCACTCGGTTACTTCAGAGCTGGTTTCGATCCTAGGTAAGTCGATGAATATTTGGCTAATTACTTATGACTGATTTCTTAAAACTTTTGCTAAACTTTATTTATATTTCTTTGGCATTCACAATTTCTGGCTGAGTTTTAGTCCTTTGATATCAATCCAAATTCTTGATTGAATTGGACTAGAAATTGCTATTTTCCGAAAAGAACTGATATTGGTAGGGTCAACTTTGTCAGAAAGAATCCGGCATTTGGATTCATATCAAATTATGCCCTAAAAATGAAAACTTCTGAAAGATAAAAATTTATACAACAAAATTTTCCGTGTTTTAATATTATACAACTTTAATGGAAATTAAAATGAAAGAACGAAAATGAAGCATAAAATTTTATTGTTGAAAAATAATGTAATTAAAATCAAAGCAATATTTATCATCATTCATGTATGCAAGATTTAAATTATATGATAAATTAACATGATAAGAATTTAATAATAGATTTCCTGTTAACTTTTGCGCATTGCATTAGTTTTTTGTTTGGAAACGCAATAAAGGTATTAACAGAATTTTTTTTTTGCATTTTTTTAATTTTGACTTTAATATGTCGTTTATAAAATTAAATAGCTAAAAGTAATCTCACATTTCTTAATATAACTAATAAAAGGAAGTGGTTTCATTCTAATTAAAAGAAAGCGATAATATTTGTCTATGTGTTCTTATGATAAAACTTAAAATGATTTGCTGAAACAATTAAAGTTTAAGTTGCATATTTAAAGCAAAGATTAAAAGGACCTTTCTGAATTTAATTTGAACAAGAAAAAATGGATTTCCAGATAAAAATTAATGACAATTTTTTCTAATTGCACTTTTTGAAAATCCACATTAGCGTGATGAGGTTTTCTTACCTGCATGCCTTTTCTGACCAAAAATTAGTTAATATTTTGAGATAACAATATCTAGATAAATATCCTTTTATCTATTATTAAGCTATACCACTATTTATCTAATAGTTTTTTAACATCTATAAATAAGCAATTATTTCTTTATTAATACAAATCAAATATTTAAATGAAAGTATAATGCAAGCGATAAGTATTTAGACATAGCAATACTAAATTTAAAGAGATAAGTGTCATTTTATACAACTAATAACTATATATAAGGATTTATCAGAAACACGAAATGGCGTTTAGCAGTAAAAAAAAAAAAAAACTCTTTTTTTCTCTTATATATATGGGGCGTTTGAATTTTAAACATTGATTTCTAAGAGTTTTTTATTGATAATTCGGCTTGTCTCATTCTACACCCTATGCATTGAGATGAAAAGCGTTTTAAAATGCAAAAAGTTTTGCATATTAATTTTGTAGTTCAAAATATTCCTATTGATGCATTTTAAAAATAATATTGTTTATGAGATTATTTGGTTCGACTTCGCTTTTCATTTGTTATCAAATTTCGAAATGCAAATATGTGAATACAGTACCATTATTTTTTTTCTGCTTCAGAGGAAATGACTTCATTTTTTCTTTTCTTTTCAATAATAGTTTGTTTTTATTATGAATAGAACCTGCAATTTTATTAATCTTATTAACATTTCATTAATCGTTCTGTATTCTATTCTCTCCGCACCCTTAATGGTTAAATTATTTTCTAGAATGCAAATGGAGAATTTTATGGAATTCTTTTTGGAAAGAACGTTTAACTAGTATATATTAGCTATTTTAAATAATCTCAAATTGTTAAAAAATTTTAAAATTCCTGCAGTATATGCAGTAATTTTAAGATAACTAAGACGCAATTTCGACTTGAAATTTTTGAAGCAACAATCAATTCGAAAGGACTGAATACATCATTTGATATTTGCAACAATATTTAAGTCATTCGAGCCTATAAACATGTATAATGTAAATAGCACAATTGTATTTTTTCATTAATTAAAAAATATTCTTTAATTTTTTGAACTAAATTTAAAAATGTGAATAATTTATTTAGAATTCCCGGAAATTTTGATAAAAGAAATAAAGTTTTATTTCTTTGCTTAATTCCTATTTAATGGAATTTTTATTTAATGATGTTTTAAATTACGTTTTGTGGTTCTAATATTTTAAAAGAAATTTTAAATCTAATATATAATTAATTAATTGCTTAGTAATTATAAATCAAATTGTATTTTTTAATGTCATATCCATAGCTAAACAGAAATATTAAGAAATTCTAAACTTAAAACTGTCTATTTGGTTATATTAAATGAAGTGCATTTTCTTATTTCAGTTCGCAAAGAACGAAAGCATTTTTACTTAAAATGAAAAAAAAAATATTGATCAAAAGTCCCTATCATTCATGTTTCATATAATAAATACATAAAAATGAAGGCATACAGTAATGAAAAATTGTGTCGAAAAAGCTTTGCTTTCTATTTCAATTAGTTATTCAAAGCTTTCATTTCGAAATTTTTTTCACTGGTTGTACTAAAGATTTATATGTGGAAATACATATAAAAATATTAGAAAATAAATTTTTGAGAATTGAAACATGCAAAAAAAATAAAAAAAAATATTGAACGCAAAATGAAAATGCTTTAGAATTCCGATTCAAATGCAACATTCCGTTAAAGATGGTGCAAAGGTATTAAAAAAGGACTATTGATATAAATATTTTTTCAAAGTTAGTATTACAAAAAGACAGAGTTTTGAGAAATGAAATAGAGATAAATCATTTTATTAGAACCTTTTACTCAACATATTTTAAAGGGTATTTAAGAATAGAAGATTGTTCTATTTCTCTTAATAGAGTAATGCCAATGTAGCATTAAAAGAAAAATCTTTTAGGCAGATTTATTTTTTGTTGTTAGCTAATGTCTAGTTTGGGTTTATTTAAACTTGCATATCAAATTATTAAGCAATATAACGAGAATTAAACAGAATCTACCATGTTGTAGGAATTAAAAACAATTTAGCAACTTTAAAAGAGTTTAGTATTAATATATTAATCGGCAATTAAAATAATAAGACTGATTATTTACTTTGGATTGAAGTCTAATTGAATATGTAATAAATTTTTTCGAAGTTCTTTTTAATAAGGCTTGAGCAAAGAAACAAGCATTTTTAAAAGATCAATGCATTGTGAATATAAAGAATATTTTTACATAACTAAATACAGTCAAGTGGTAATTATCATCAACATTGCAAGAACATTCTGTGAGAGTATAAAATAAATAATTAGACAGAGAAAGAAACGTATACATATATTCTTTTTTTATTTCCATTGGATGGAAGGTTTCTTTAAGTGTGTAATAGAAGATTCCTTTAATAATAGTCAAATTTATTACGACTACTTGCTTGCAGTTTGATGTTAATTGAATTTAATTAAAAAATTCTGAATACAAAGACAAATTGAATACAATCTGAATTTTCAAAGGATTCTTTTCGTGGCAATGTTCTTGGAAGGCAAATGGAGATTTACTTTTGATCATTAAATATGGGAACACCCGTCTTCTTTTTAATGATTCATGCAATTCGCAGACATAATAAAGATACAGATAAGTTGGTTTGGTTTTGTATTATTTATTGGCGCAAGAGCCACACCTGGCCATACTGCGCCAAACAGATAAGTTGAGATTTTCTATAAGAGTATTTGTTTTGGTACATTCACACTGACCTCTATGATTTTTAAAAATCAATTGAAGAAATTCTTTAAACATCGTATATTCATGCGAGTTTTTAAACAATAATGTAAAATAAATTTTTGATAACACTTCCTCATGCAAGATTATAGAAACATGTTATATTATGGATGATACTGAAATATATGCTATCGTGTTAACTTTTTCTAGAAGCAAATGATACTATATTCTGTCTAAATTGAAATTTTAGGAAAATGAGTGTATTCCAAAAATAATCAACAAATATGAATTCACCAATTATAATGTGGCACTAAATGATATGTCAAAGTATATTTCTCGCGTTATTTTAAAGTTTACTCCACATGGCTCTCAATGATATGTTCGTAGCTTTGTCAGATATTATTAAATTAAATCATCTTTTGATCTTAGTTGCTCATATAAAGAAATAATGAGTTGCATTAAGGAAAAAAAAAGTTTCTTTTCTAGTGGTGGAAACACAAGAATATTTTTTTTAAAAATTTGCAATCCTTTTAAATTTGGCATTGCTTTATCTGATTTTTATTAAATAAAAAATTTGCATCAGAACAACAAAAATAAAATGATATTCCAACTACTGAAAAATGTTCAGTAACTTTTGTTTGTTGAGGACATTAAATTTTCGTTTTAATTATAAACAAGATTTAGATATTGTAGTTAAAACATTCATTTTACTTACTTTCAATTGAAAATCATCTGTTAATGCAATTTTTATGTAAACTCATTGTATTTTATGCTATGCAGTATTATTTTAGGACATTTTAACTTTCCTCTTCTTTCTGAACAACTTTAGTTTCAAGATTTCAAAATAATCAATACTTTTCTCTTTTCTGTAATGGCATTCTTAGTTGATTTCGATTAAGGATGAAAGCCAGTCATTTGATACGGAACTAAAAGTACTTGATGCTTTGGAATATATGAATTACTGCAGAAAAAATGTTTTTGATATTGAAAAATTGATCGAATAGCTTTTACATGAAGTGACTCCGTACAGATTTTTTTTTCAAACATGTTGTATTCTTTCTTTCTTTTTGGCTTCTTTTTCTTAATCTTTCGTTCAGCTCTTTAATATATTAACCAAAAGACATAGCTATGTAAAATATCTGACAATCCGTTCTTCACCGTCAAGCGTAATAAAAATTAATATCAGCCAGAATTTTGGATGGTTTTAATATATTTTCAAAGAACTAAAATTTGAAATAGTAAATCCATGTCTTCTCTATACCTTATTCATAGTGGAATATAAATGTGTACAGCATTTCATTTCACGAAATATATAGAATCATGATGCAGATCTAATATCCTTCACAAGTTTAACTTTGAAATTCATTATAAATCTTGCGAGAGTTAGATATTAAACAAGATGCGGATTTATGTTTTACATAAGAATGTGATGTCCTGTGAATTTATTCCATTAATGTAGTATGTTATAATAATAATTATTTTTTTGGTCTATGGTTTCTTCCATGCATTTAAAAGCATTATGAATCTAAACATCTGACAACAACCAATTAAGTGCGTCATGAATAAAATAGATTTAGTTCCTGTTTGATGTGCTTATTTTGCTGTTAATAGCTTACAAAGTTATGACATGGTGTCAGAAGAGCCGACTGAATTTTATTTCGATGAATAAGGGCTTTGAAGAATTTTTAAAAAAAATATGCATGATGAAAATAATTCTACTTTCGTTCATCTTCCTCATGAGTTGGAGGTCAAATGGAGATCCTGACAGCCAAGTTTTGATTTCTGAATAACTGCTACACAGTTAGTGAATAAATCTGCGGAAGTTTAAGCAGAAATTTTTATATCAGTAATAAGACCGGCAGCTATTGTGATTTTCATTACCTTTGGATTAACCGAAGCTGAGACAAAGAATTTTTTGATAATTAAAGAAACATTTACTCATTACTTTTCGCCAAAGTCAAATATCTCAACTGTTATGCACGAAATTTTGGATTCGTAATTGATTCAGTCTAAATCCTCAGCTGGGGATTGTTCTTTCGGTACTTTGCATGATAGATTATTACTTGATCAAATTGATAAAAGGCGAGCTGAACGAGAACAAACACTGAGTAAAGCGTTTGCAAGCGAACGAGCATCAACTCAATTCAAAGAAGTGATAATAATTAAAGGAACGTTCATTCTTTAAAATACTCTTCATAAAAGCTTCTAAAAATGCAATTCATTTTAAGCAAAATCTGAAAATATTAAGGAAACTAGGTTATGCTGGCGTTGGAATTTGTCACATGATTTCCGTAATTGTACTGCGTTGAGATTTTGTTGTTGTTGCCTGAATTGAAACAAAAAAGGACCATATGTACGCCCGTGTAAATTTAAATTGAAGAATAAAAGTTTATATAAAAAAAGTGCACCGAACAAAGAAAATTTTTCTCTGATGGTGAAGATTAAAGTTCTTTATTAACTAAGATAAGATTCTAACTTTTAATATCCTTTAAATAAGTGAAATATTGGATAAAACAAGGGCAGAGTTCAATAAGAATTCACGGTTTAAAACTATTTTATTTGATAATGGAAATACTATTAAATGTAAACTTGATACTGATGCCGAAGAAAATGTTATTACGAAGTCATAGATACGTAAAGTTTGTGTCCCGCTTCACAAATCTCCCATATGGTCTGAGCCTCTAATAATAGGTATAGAGGTATTTCACCAATGCTAGGTGATACATGTATAAGCTGCATCATAGAAAATATGTCAGCAACACTTAAGCTAATAATGGTTGACGGTGAATTTATTTATGTTCTTGGATGTCATACTTGTGAAACGCTAGGGTTGATTCTATGTTACCAACACAATGGCATGAAATTAGAATGAATAGTTTCGGTAAAAATTTAATGGCACTGATTGAATTAAGAATTTTGAATATGATATTAAATTTCAGAATGGTGTCGCATTTACTATCCACCCTCCTGGTAGAATATCATATGCTTTGTGAAAAACGGTGAAAGTTAAAATTGATTCCATAGTTAAAATGAACATTTTTAAACCAGTTACAAATGCTGCCTCTGCAGTTAACTCGTTGATAATTGTTAAAAAAGTGAAAAAGTCCATATATGTATGGATCCAACGGATATAAATAAGGCTATTAAGCGACATCCTTTTAAAACAATAGAGGGTATTGCTGCTTGTGTAGAAACAGCTAAATATTTTATTTCACTTGATCTAAGCGAGAATTTCGATGTCCTGGTGTTTCCAAAAGTACGTCTGCTTATTTGATGGAGCATGCACCTCAAGGTCGTTATTTCTTTATGAGAGCTCCTTTTGATTTGGATGTTGCACCAGAAATGTTTCAGCAAGTTATAAAATCTATTTTGAAAGGTTTCAAAAATGTAGAATGCTCAATGGATGATATTTTGATTTGGTCAATACTAAAGATAAGTTACAAAAGTTGAGTGAAAATTTTATTCAAAGACTACATGAGCATGGAGTACCCCTTAACAAAGAAAACTGTGCTTTTGGCAAGAAGCGAAAATAAAGTTTTTAGGGCATGTGTTTACTTCGAAAGTCATCGAAAGAGATCCATCAAAATTTTAGCTGTTAAAAATTTGAAAACATCAGCATTTCTTGTCGAATTACAAAAATATATAGGTATGATGAATTGTGCACCCAAATTTATTCCTCGTTATTCAACAATATCAAAACCCTTGCAAAGACTTCTTCAAAAGAATGGGAATTGGGGATGGTTCACAGATTCAAAAAGTGCGATTGTGAAATTAAGAGAAGCTTTACAAAATATTCCAAAATTGTTTTATTATAACGTAAATAAGCTCGTGATAATTCCTGTAGATGCGATTTATATTGTCGTAGGAGCTGTTCTGCTTCAAGAAGATAGACCAATTCCATATTCTACAAAATTTTTGATTCCTGCTTAAAAATGTTATCCGCAAATTGAAGAAGAATCCTTCGCTATTTGCCATGAATGCAAAATGTTTCAAGATTATATTTATGGCAAACTAATGGTAACAGAAAACGTTCAGAAATATTTAGAAACGATTGCCAAAAACTTTTAAAATCAGCAACACCTCGTTTACACCTCTCTATTATTTGATGTATTCTTCAGAAATATTATATAAACGTGATCTAGCTATATCAATACTTGATTTCTTAAGCCATGACTTTAAAATTGAATCATTAGAAATATCCAATGAAGAATAAGAAACTTTTGAAATCGTTTTAGATCTAACTGCTGTGTTATTGAATAAAATGACTGATTAAAAAATCAATAACCTAATGCTAAATCAATTTAACATAGTTCTGCAAAAACCGAATAGCATTGCCTGAAACCACATTATAAAGCAACAAAACATATAAAAATTTTCCATATTAACAGATTCAACACGTGCCAAAGACAATTACGAATTAAAGATACAAATAAATGAAATAAGATTACACATAGCTAGTAAAAAAATAAATATAATTTAGGTGCTTAAAAATCTTGAGCATATCAGATTAAAAGGAGTTTCTAAGCTATACAGTATAAATACAATATTATTTGTGGTCCCCTAATGAGTAAATGTAAAAGTTTTACTATAATTTTAAATTCAGTAATATTGATCAGTTTTTCAGTAATATTAAATTTGAGATTACTTACTAATTGCAATTGTTGCCATAATAAAACATTCCTATTCATACAAGGAATTTGTAATACATGGCCTTGTAGAATTTTACTATACAGTCTACCCTTTTCTTATATATCCACTGAATATGTCTAAAATCTCGTGCAGGAGTTGAAATTAGTACCAAACATCTTGATAATGTTCGCAAAAACGTTTTATCCATTTATAGTTATTTTTTAAAGTCACTACACCAATGAATAAAAGAAAAATTTAACACTTATCTCAATAATTTTTCGGCACTTAATAAGATGGAGTCAATTCACAAAGACGTTCTTTTCATGGTACGCCAGTAGTAGGATTCTACGATCGTAATCTGCACAATGAAGCCAATTTATTGTCTCTGTAGGGTTTCACAATAATTCCAGCTCTCGGGGTGACCACGTCATAATGGACTGAATGATTGACTCAACTCGAGTAAGATTCGACTTCTTTTGTTGTTCTTCGATTTTTTTTGTTGTTTCAATCTCCTAGCAAAACGCAGTCACACTCTGAGTCATTTAGCAGTAACCCGTTAGCTCCGTGTTCCAATCGTTTCTCATTCTGTTGAGGCTACAGCGCACCATGCTTCGAAGAATCTCTCTAAAATCTAGTCAAATTTTTTTTTTAAATCAAATTTTAAGAAGTGGTCCTTGTTGCATTTTCGATTTAGCATATATAGCTTTTTCGACATTGATTTTTTTCTCCACATCTCATTGACTTCTTGCCTTTACGGCGTCAAGAATTAGTGGATTCTATTTACTCCCCTTTCGATCTTTCAGCCCATTTCCAACCACAGCTGCTTTTTCCTTTGGGGAAGGCCCCAAATTCTTGGAAATCACGAGATTGATTTTAGCGATAGAAAATAAAATGCATGTTTCACAGGAAATAACATGGTTGTTTAGATTCACTCTATTCTCTGCATGTTTCGAAATACTCATACATAAAATTAGAAAATTATAATTGCAATTTCTAGTTGGTGATATTTATAAAAATTATATTTTGAGCCCCAAATTGATAATTTAAAAATGATTAAATATAAAAAAATGTTGACTTAAAAATTAAATAAAATAAAAACAAAATAATGCGACATCCCATTTACAAAAATGACCTATCCTGAGCTTTTGTATGCAATCATTGAAAATACAGAATTGCAGCAGCTGAAGCTAATTACGCTTTTCCTTTGGAACATCTTTGTTTCGTTCAAATTGGCCGGATAAAATACCACCTATGAGGACTTGGAAAATTCTTGTTTGTAAAAAGTTCAAGGATCATGCAACATTTCAGATATTATTAAATGATTAAAAATTGCGGCAGAACTAATAGGGTTTCTCGTTTTAGTCCCATTTGTACACTACTGTCTGTGATAAGAAAATAAATTGATGATTTAAAATGTTGCCAAAATTACTATTTATTTCAATATGTTTTTCTGCTGTAGAAAAAATTGGGTTTTCCTTCGATAAAATTTCCACACTTTCCATAATTAAATAATGACATAAGGATCGCATTAGACGTCCGAATGAGGGAATATATGAAGGTTTGTTTCCATAAAACGTGCTAAAAAGAGGGTTGATAATCTTATCACACATAAGATGTTCGCGGTTGCTTTTTATTTTAAAATACTGTTTCAGAGAAAGTTTCTGTCGTCTAAATTCTAAACATGTTATTTTACAAATAACGTGCAAACTATGGACAGGAGACATTCGAAAAGTTCTTGTTGTAAGCCTGAGTTTTAAATGATGTATAGGATCCCGTATCTGTAGTACAGATTTGGAAGCAGAGTCGTAAATCATGCATCTATAATCCAATGTTGATAAAATAAAATTTTAAATGATATTTTAATTTATAAACGATTGAAAATATGCACTTCAAGTTTTATTCACTAAAACTTCAAGAAAATCTGGTGTCTTAACGCAATTTTTAAAAATTTAAAATATGAAGTTTAAACTTCAAGTTTTTGGAAAAGATAATCCCAAGGAATGTAATATATTGTTTAGAGTAATATATTATTTAGAGGAATGTAATATATTATAAATATATTATTTAGAGAAATTCATGGCGTTTGCATAACTGAACCTTACATGCTCGAGGGGCACTTAGTTGGAATCCCAAATGGGTATATTGAGGTTTACCATGAAGGTATGGCAGAACTGTAATTATATTGAAAAGGAATATCTCCCAATTCAAATAGAAAATGATTTCATTGCAATTAATTGCGCTTATGATAAATTTAAATTTCTAATTATCTGTATCTATGGTTCACCTTCGGAAGACTTGATTCCAAATTTAGTAAAAATTGAAAATATAATAACTAGATAACAAAAACATACTATAATAATTAATGGCGATTTTAACGCCAAAACCCCCCCTTGGGGTAAGGATAAACTGGATGAACGAGGTAGAAAATGATTGGAATTTATAAATAGACTTGATTTAGATATTATTAATGAAATGTATGCACCACCAACTTTCGACTCCCCAAGAGGAAAAAGCTGGATCGATTTGACATTAACAAAGAGCATTGCAAGAAACAAAATTCGTGATTGGAGAGTTCACACTTAGTGATCATAATTGAATTACCTTTCAGGTGGATAGCTGTGCCACAGGTAAATCTTTGACTAAAAGATGGTCTGTGGACAATCTTAAAATTCTTGAATTTCAAAAGGATATAAAATTATTAATGGACTCGATGGCAAATATAGAAGGAAACAAGAACATTTTTTTAGATATTTTGAAAGACCTGGATGATGGACTCACAATAGCATGCCAATTAAACACTAGAAAGAGAACCTATAAAAAACAGAAGGATGCAATTTGGTGGAACCAAAAAACTCAATATTAACCAGGGCCTTAATAAGGAGACATCAAAAAATAATTGAGCCGCTGGAAAGGAAGAAATGGGAAATTATAGACAAGAAGGAATGAGCGAAGTATAAATACATGATTCCCTTTGCAAAAAAAAAAAAAAGATTGTTTTAAAGAGTTTTTTACAAAAAAAGGCACATGGTAAAGTTAAAAACATCATAAAAGATAAAAAAAAATGGACATATATTAGAGATAATGGGGAAAATACAAGAATGAAAGTAGAGACTATATATTGAAGAAGCATTTCCCGTTTATTGAAAATATGACAAACGATGAAAGTACAATAAATATTGAACAGAATTCTCCCAAACTGAAATAGAAAACGTCGTAACAAGCATGACAAAAAAAAAAAAAAGAGTGCTCCAGGTTACGATGGTTGGAGAGTAGAAATAATACAAGAATTATTTTTTGCTAACAAAATTTGGTTTACAAAGCTTTATAATGTCTGTTTACTTCAAGGTTTCTTTCTAACAAAATGGAAAATAGCAGAAGTAGTAAGGGAAGAAGAAGAAAAGAAGGAAAGCTCTAAGCCTAAAGAATGAAAAGCCCTGAATGATTATAAATTTTACAGACCAATATGTTTATTACCAGTAATGGGTAAAATTCTAGATAAATTGATCACCAAGCGTTTATCTTATTATTTAGAAAAAGAAAGCTTGTTGCACAAAAATCAATTTGAATTTCGCAAGACTCGCGGTACCAACGATGCCTCGAAAAGCATTATCAATTCTATACATGAAGCGAAAAATCCTAACATGATAACCTGCGTAGTCTCACTTGACATTTCGAATGCTTTCAACTCAGTTAGATGGACAAATCTAAAACAACTTTTTGGAAAACAACATCGCTGAGACTACTTCTGGAAGATTTCCTAAATGAAAGACCTATATCGGTATCAGATGGAGGAAAGGAGAAATATAACCTAGGAGTTCCACAACGATCTAGCTTAGGTACAGTACTTTGACTCCTGATCATAAACGAATTATTTGTAGAATTTGACAGAGAATTGGAAATTAGGGTCCAAGCCTATGCGAACGATATTATTGTTCTAATGAAGACTACAGCATCTTATTTATTTTCCGATAAAAGTATTGTAGTTATGAGGAAACTTGAGGACTGGACAAACAAATATAACTTGATCTTTAATAAGAATAAATCTGTATATACCATCATCAAAGATAGAAAGGATATAACACATTTTCCAGGAATAAAATTATATAATCAAAGACTGATTATTAATTATTGAAAATATTAATTATGTGGGAATCACTTTTGATACAAACTTGTCATTTCTGCCTCACCTAAATTTAATACAGGACAAAGTAACTAAACTACAAGAAAAATGACGCAGAATAGCACGACGAAAATGGGGATTAAAATCAAGAGTACTCAAATAAATATATATGGATGTCATTGAGAAAATAATCACTTATGGAAGTGAGGTGCGGTACAGGAATATTGTTAAAATAAATAATAAGTTCCTCAGCATCCCGAGATAATCCTTATTATCCATCACCAAATGTTTCTAACGAGGCTTTACAAATTTTAAATGGATGTCCTCTCATAGACATAAAAATACAACTTTCGAACCCAGGTCAAATATTATAAGAAAATATAAATTAACTGAACATCCAGATGGTGTAATAAATCTCAATTATGTAACTATGGAAGCTCCATGGGAGGCTTTAAAAATTGAATGGGGTTACTTGAATGAAATTACTTGAATGGTAGGCATACAGGTATACACAGATGGATCAAAAATTGAAGGCCGAGTGGGGTGTGCCATTGTTGTTTTTCTGCATGGTAAGGAAATAGAACATAAAATGCTCAGACTCAACGATGAAAGCACAGTTTACAATGCCGAGCTGTTGGCAATAATTACGGCAGTTGATTATATTGTAAATAATAAGTTGGTAAACGTCTGTATTATATCTGATTCAAGATTCGTATTGGAGACTCATGAGCTAATGAAGAAAGAAAGCTAATAAGAGACCTAAAACTAAAAATAGTTGACTCAAAACTTAATATTAGAACAATGTGGGTGAAAGCACATAAGGAAATGAGAGAGCAGACTATTGGGCTAAGAATGCTACAAAAGAAAGAGGAAATTGATTATAATTTGGGACTCTCAATAACTCAACTAAAAACTGAATTAAAAAAATAATATTTTGGAAAGATGGATCCAGATGGATAGAATCATAAAAAGGAGAGTGGAGAAAAAAAAGTCAGTGCAAACAAATTATATGGAGATTTTTATGTAAATCAAATTATTACTGGTCATGGGTGCTTCCGTGTCCATCAAGCAAGATTCTTTAGTAAGTCGAGGGTGTGTATCTGTGGGAAAGATACGGGTACCACACCACACGTCATAAAGGATTGAGAACTGTGGGGAGAGTTTCGGAGTGCCTGGCCTAAAGAATGGATTAATATGGATCTTGTATGGCTGGTTAAAATACAAATTTCGCACAAGTATTTCCCAAATTTTAGGTCAACTCCAACAATTAGAAATGACTGATTTGATTTGACACTGTATATATGTAAATATCTATCTGTAATTGTGATTGTAAATTTTGAAAGCACCTTTATTAACCTTAATTATTATCAAAATATTTATATAATCTATTGTTGTTTGGATGGAATTGTTGATTTTCAATTATTCTATTTTTTTAATTGTATTAATAATAGAACATGTATTGAATGACATGTATAATTAGGAGCATGTATGTATTTGTTTATATTCTGTAAGAATTCGAGAGATGAACACTGTGTCTCAGTTGGATAATTAGATGTCTTAACAAAGAATAGAAGTATTATTAGATATGGTGACAAAAAATAAACATGGATTTATGTATCTTGTCCACGGAATATGGTACCTAAAATTAATGTTTATTAAGAGTTAGTCCTGCGCCTCTGTGATGGGTGGGGTTGCTTCGTAGCTGCCCATCGTATTATCCGAATGGCTTCGGCTGGGGTAGACTGTAGGTATGCCTTACCCTTTCCTTGATATGCCTGGAATCTCTTCTACCCACCCTCGTAAAATTTGGAACTTCCCTTGGAGTAATGCACCTTTCCGATTTGTTGAAAATGGATAATGTAATTGGTGTGATTTTTCCCAGATTTAACATGCCATTATAAATAAATGTTTATCACAGTTCATGACATTTTAGAATAATTATGTAATTAGATGTTTGAATTTCCCGCTTTTCAAAAAGAAAGAATTTTTTTTTATGTTCATGAAAAAAGGATTTTTATGTAACAGCTATTTTTTATATATTTTTATTTATTTTTATATATTATTTATATCAGCTTTTTATAATTATCATGTTTTGAAATTTTTCTTGTTCTGTCATCTTTAAATTCCTTCTGAATCCTCTCAACACAAATATGTGGGAAATGGGAAGTTGTCTACAAAACGTTAAAGTGCATGCTCTATTGCTTGGCATTTTATTTCGATAATATGTTACGTGGAATTTTTATCCAGTTAAATGACGTATTGTTAAAAAGTGTCATTTCTTGCTAAAAATTAATTTTGCAGCCTCCCTAATTTCTTTTTCATCTTCAATTTGCTCTCCAAAAAGTTTTAAGGCTGAATACCAGTTAAGGATAAAGTTTTCAAAAAATTGTGATTAATACCTGTTGTAACGGTGGCACGGTAATTGATTTTAAAGAGGAAATAAACCTTAGAAGAAAGAGAAACAGAGCTCTTTAAATGACCAGGATAAAAAGGCGATCTGAAAATAAATTTCAATCAACTTTCTGCTTGTAGCTGGGAGTGAATAACTCGCTCCCCTCCTTCTCTTCTTACCAATAGATAAGACTATGTGATGAAATGCTCAGGAAATCAAATCTCCAACGGGAGTCTGAGTGGCCTTGTCTGTTTTGAGGGAGTTTTTGAAATTGATTTCCATTTAAAACCGCCGGAGGAAATGGAATTTCATTCCCCATCGGGAGAAAACGCCACTTCATTTGGATTTGAATATATCATGTACTTTCATATACAGCCTTGTTTGCCGTGAAGGTTGTCATCATGTGTATAATTACTTTTTAAAGAGGAAAATTCATTGTTCCTCATGTATGCTTGCAGGAAATTCTTTCGCTACTGGATCTGAATGAAGGTGGATATTTTTTATGCTACGTTTAGAATTTCTAGTTAAGCATTGTGAATCGTGATTTTATTTTATTTAAACAATGAAAATTAGCGTACAAAGTATTTTTAGTAGAAGTGTATTGAAATTTGGTTTTAATCTTTTACAATAATTATCTGTTTGATGTTTGAATAAACAGTAAAATTGAATTTGCTTTTCGTTTACCTGAAAAATCTATGCAAATTGCAAATTTTTCTTGCATAAATTGAAATTGCATTTCTAAAAAATGTTATATATAAAATAAAGTTAGAGCTTATTATAAAGCTCTAAAATAAAGCTCTAACTTTATTTTAGAGCTTTATTATTCTTGATTATTGATGAATTTAAAAGATACAATTAATTAAAACAATTTTTGAAACATTTAAAAAAGATATAAGTTTTAGAAAACGAATCAAATATGAAATTATTTTCGATCCTTTAGCGTGAGCTTCACCCAGAATAAAGATTCGTCTACCGTTTGTAGAACACAATTCTTAATCCTCTTTATATATTTAATTCTTTTTAACCAATGCCTTTTAATACGCAAAGATTGATTTTCTTCGTCTGAAGAAATACACTTTCATGTTTCAAAAGATGATTAATTTATTGGACTTCTATGGTGCAAAAGCCAGGTGCGATCATTCTGCTCAAAATATTACTGTTGTCAAGACATGCATATTTAGCAACAAGAAAAAAAAATCACGAAATCAATATAAAGACACACATAAAAAAAGAGGAGCAGTACAGCAAGATGAAATCAAATGTGGTCACCAAAAGTAAAATGAAATAATCTGATATTCGGAATATCTTTCAATAAGTCTCCAAGATTTGGATGAGCAATGTTAAAATATTTCTATCTCAAATTGTTAAAATTAACGCATTCATTCAAAATGTGTCTGATAGATAAAACTTTGTTACATTACATGCACATCGTTTGTGGTTCGGCTTTTAATAGATGTTTAGGAGTAAAATATTTGCGACTAATCCTTAATCTTGTCAATTTTACAGTTTTACGGTTAAAATTTGTTTTTTGTCATTCCAGAAACTGATGGCTGTATAGAGTGTAGTTTATTATGAATTTTATAGTGGGAAACTATCTACAGTTTCTTTTCGATAATAAATTTTCTTTTGATCGACGGCTTTTAAAGGAACGAAGCAGTTTTTCATAACAACAGCTGTATTTGCTGCTTTATCTGCTCCTTCGTTTTCTGCTATGCCGACGTGTTCTTTGATCCAACAAAAATTGTACTACATTCTTTATCTTTTAAATAAAAAATATGACAGAAGTATTTCAAAACTAACGGATGTTTCTGTCTTGATATATGCAGAAACTCTTCGATAGAGCCTTCTGTATATGCATATAAAATCCATTTTTTAAAATTTTGCGATTTTATTGTTAGTAGCTCCATCAGAATAGTATAAATTTTGACTGGAAATACCAAAAAATATTCATATAACCTTTCAGATAACTAAAAACTGTGGCAGACCAACATAATTCTCTGTTTTAGATCCATCCGTAAAAACTGGTTTATAGGCAGAACACTGCTGTTGAAGGGGAAAAAAGATAAAAATAAATTGAGTTGGATGCTAGTGATTATGAATTATTTCTGAAAACATCAAATGCATTAACCTTTTCTGACCTAAAGGGCATATACGTCCCGGAGATCATATTTCATTCCCTATTGGGTGAATCAATTTTACTTTTACACTAACGTAGATGAAAACATTTTTACCTGGAATTTAAGTTTTTAATCATGCAAGAAACCGAACAAAATAATTAATATCCCTTTCTCTCCAAGGAGGAGTGTCTTTAAAAGTTCTGGTTGATTTGGTTTGGTGCAGTTTATTGGTGTAAGAATCATTTATGATTAAACTGCACCAAACATTTGGAAAGAGATTAAATCTTATTTTAAAAGATTGATTAAAAGCTGTATCACATATCATGACCTGTCAACCAGTGAATTCTGTTAAAAACTAGTCGCTCAAACATATACTATCACAATAACAAGCAATAATATTCAAAACAATAGATCCATATAGATAAATAACAAGCAAAACAATTCCGGCTGTTCTTTGAGAAAAAGCCTTCGAAACACATTCTTTTTACGACTTGAAAGGCTTCGTTATTCATTACCGATTTGGATCTTTTCCATCCCAACACCAACTTTATTCAAGCATATTTTACATCTCTCCAGCTTGTTTTAAAAGGCGTTTCAACCTCATCGAAAATGTAACTCGAGTTTTAAATTTTAAAAAATGGCGTCGAAATTTCAGTTAAGTACGGGAAAGAACATCCATCTTAATTATTGAATGCTTAATCATAAAAGCGGCTACGTGTTGGTGAAGGGCAATCAATCAGAATTTAAAAGAGATATATAATATGTTATCAAGTAATGGCTAATAACTTTAACTTCTCAGTCATTATTCATTCATCCTGCAAAAATACGATAGTAGAAAAGACGCTTTGCGATATGCAATCAAGGAAAAAAAGATTTAAATTATCAGGAAAGTAATCTCACCGTAATTTTTTGAAAAATAACTTAGATTCAAGAATTTTTTTGAAAAGTTCATTCTCATTTCAATGCTTGATATAAAAGTGATTTGAGCATCATTCTATTGATCTAATCGAGTTAGGTTTAACATTTTATCACATGAAGGCCCTAATATTCTAACTTTCTTTCTGAGTTTACGTTTATTCGATAACTTTTATATGTTACAGAGTGCCTGATTTACGAAATTGTATCTTATTTAAAAATTATATTTTCTTCTTTTGTATATAAAATTCAATTGTAAATGACAAGACTGAAAAATACTGGGGAATAGAAAATAATATTTAAAATGATAGAAACGTATTCGGTATCAAAGATTACTATTCGCTTAGATTATTGTATTTGATTTATGCATCAAACACAATATATTGTTTTATTTAAATCTGAAATTAAGTCAAAGTAGCAATTAAAAATCATTTTGATATTCTTAAATATCTCAAGCGTCTTTTACGATATTTTATGGATGGAAATACGAATAATTATACCAAATAAAATGGGTCATCTAATAAGGAGGAGATAAGGTACATTAGTTAATAAATTTAAATAACTTCGAATAAATATTTTTTACATTGATACATTAATTTATGAAGTAATCAAAGTTCACTAAAGTACACATTTTATATTTATGTATTCATACGAAATCATCAACGTACTCAGTATTAAAATATAGGGTGATCTTCTTTAATATATGAACAACCAGCGCCTATCCGTTTGACCAATCGAAAGAAAATTTCAGATGTTATTTGAAGATTTGCATTCGAGATTGGGATGTTTTAAAACAATAAAGATTTCATGGTCACTGTTAAAGTGAAAAAAATTCTAAATCTTCTGATGGCAAAACCCACTTTTTTATGCTTAAATTGATTAACACATTGAAAAACTATTAATGGCGTTGGTACCATACACGCTTGACGAAAACTGGCAGAGTAAGACAATTGCAAAGTTCAGTACTGTAAAGAGCAATGACAACACAAAAAAGGAGATTACATTTTTATTAGTTGAAATGAGAAGTTTTCAACGTGCCCACCTTCGCAGACAATTATGTATTGCTTGCGGGAGATTTTTGACAATAATGAAGAACGTAACATCAGAAGAGATATCTATAAAACTCCAAATTTTATGATATGTTTGAATTCTTACAAATTTCGTGGATTTGATGCGTACATCTTAGATTTCAGATAGTCAAGAACCAGAAATTTCTCGGAGTGAAGACGACGTATCGCAGCGGCCAAGACACTACAAAATTACAAGAGATGACTGTTACCAAAATGCTGCTGCAGGATTTATTTATGGGTGGAGGCGCATCATCTTGCATCCGCTCACTGTTGTTAATGATATTTTGCTGCTACAATTAACACTAATGTATGCCGAGCTGATTTGATGCAACCCGTTTTTATACTTGTGAAAGTGATCTTATCGAAGAAATATGGACAGAGAACGAATGTGCTTGCGATGCCACATGAGCAGTCTCTTTAGCTTCTTGTGTAGATGCTTGTGCCATACATCGTGCAGATTTTCTTCAACCCAGTGAACGCAATTCTTGGCGTTTATGTTCCCATTTAAGAAGAAATACATCTTCCGTTCATAATATCCGTAGCGGCCATCTGCTATCTTCATCATATTTGATGAGGAAAAAAATGATAAGTCAGTATGCTAAATGCTCATCGGCATTTTATAACATCTGGGCACACTGGAATTGGTTATGAAACATTCGTAGAATAGAATGCAGGAGCTTGAGGGCTGTTATTATATGTATATCCAAATTGCGAGTAACATTTCTTGCAATATTTTATGGACTTGCATTAATTATTTTATCAAACGGTTTTAAGGATCACGGTCTATCACATGTGCATCCAATTTCCATTTTTTTTTTTACCAAATTGCGTAGAATTTATATGGAACATAGTCTTTGTTTTAGCTTATGATTTCGCAGATAAACTCTTACTGCTTCGGCAGCATTTCTTCCATGCAGATACCTTTTCATTTGCTTTGACGGTCTTCATTACTCCGAGGTACCTCAATCTCTGGCTTACTTTCGGTTTACCTTCACCTCTTTTTTACCTTCCTTTACTTGTGACTTTTGATTTTCCTTGACAAGCTCTCCATGATATATATGCCTTTGTCGCTCTATTTGCTTCCTGATGCTCATGGACCAGAAATACTGCACGTGTTGGATATGCATGGCGACCCTATAGATGGGCGGTACATTTCGGTCGCCGGTGTGTCAATCGTCTTGTATGATAGCCAATTGATTAGTCTCCTTAAGGATATCAAGCGAAGAGGTCACTTCTTGGGCTTGGTGATAAGGAATAATGCATAGCTTCCGGATATACTAAGGCATGTGTCAAGGCTGGGAATGACAAGAGATTGTGCTATCTCTGTGTCTCTGCCTTGTTGGGCTCTGTGGTGGATGATAAAGTCAAACTCGAACTACTTTCAATATCATATAAGCCACCAGGACAATTCTCCCTTCATTTACCATTACATCAATTCTAAAATGTTGAAAAACATTTGAGAAATATTTCTTGTTTTACAAATAATATCACTAAATACAGGGCCTTCCATTCAGTATCACCGTTTTTCATTCAAAAATCTACGATGAATACAATTGACAATGAATACAATACATTTGATTTGAAAACTGCGTTTTGGGGACTTATCGTGGAAAAGAATTCTCACAAGCAAGTCCTACAAATATTAAAGTATTAGGTACCATTGACACTTATGTAATTACTCACAGAACACTCAATTCCTTGAAAGGTGTTATAACTTGCGGGAAGGGCTTAATGATTGTTTCGAAAAAAAAATCAGTGAATTATTTAACCCTTAACTGGGGAGGGGAAGTTTTAGGACTTAACTGGGATGTTGTGGTCTATGAGACCGCATTTCCTTTACACTCAAATTAAATTTTCTAATGAATGCATTAGAATGAAAAACTGCCAATATATTTTGCTGATATTTTTCTTGATATATAGATATGTTTTAGAAATTTTTCAAATATATTATCATTGAAAACAGTAAATGCGTTGGAACATACATTTTTTTCTCAAATTACATGTTACAATAAATAATATTCTTGAAAAAACATATTACTTTTTACTTTTTAAATCATATTTATTTTTACTGTATATGAAGGTATATAGAAGACAATATAATGTAAAATTCAACAATTATATGAAAAAAAAACTGACAATGGGTAAAATTGGTCCTTATTTTTAACGGCTTGTGTGACTTTCATAGCACGGTTTTCTAGGGCATTTTAAACATACAAATAAACTTGTAGTATAAAAATCAACCTATAAATTCTGTATATATATCTCTTGGTATATTAATATCTTTTATAAATTTTTCAAATTACATTATCACTAAAAAAATTAATTATGTTTGAACATACATATCAGAATCAGTTGAATGCGAACTTTCATCTTATGTACAATTATCCTTATCACTAAAATCACTTTCTGCTTCATTTAAAAGTGTCTGGAGCTCTGCTTCATAATAGGATCAGTAAATTGGATGATATTTAGGGGCACAAGTTTTAGCGTCATCTGCTAAGCCTTGTTTATCACTGGGACACTAACAGGGAGGAGCGGTCTTAGAGACCGCGCTCAAAGAAATAACTAAACTATTTTAAAAAGCATCCGCTGAAATCGGTTGAAAAAGTGCAAGTGTATTGAAGGTCACAAAACATGAAGCTACAGGATCAATCCATTTAATTGATCTAAAAATAGAATAGGGATGACCGAAAATCCATCGATAGTGGTCTCACAGTCCGCACATCTGCAGTTAAGGGTTAAATATAAGAGAGTTGTTCATGTACGTCGCATTAATATTCTGCGGGATAGAAAACTCCTTCGGACAAAACTTTTTGTTCTGATTTTTAATTCTCCCAACAAGCCAGGGACTATAAAGGCAGTTAACTTAAAACTACCCGAACACTTAAACACTTCTTTCCGAATCCTTAAGTTTCTTTAACTGTCAACGCTTTGGTCACCCTAAGGCTACTTGCCACGGGATAGTTACTTGAACCCGTTGTCCAGCTCACCAAGAGAGTAGTAGTTGCTTATCAATAAAAATATCTGAGTTTTAAGGGTCCTAAATGAAAGCTTGAGAAAAAGCTTATCATGATTAAGGTGGAAAAAAAAACATATTTCCTGAAGGTAGACGCCTCGCTCAGATGCCTATAGAAGATAAAAGTTAAGTTTCCGCTATTAAAACATTCCTCTCAACATCTGAAACACGAGAAAAACGTGTCGTGATTTTAACAACAACAACAACAACAAAAAAAAACACCTATTTAAATTGAATCTCTAACAGCCTTATTATAGAACACCTTACAAACAAAATTAAAAAAAAGGAAAATATCCACAGATCTTTAGCTTTTGAGTTTTCGAAGAAAGGACCTTCTCTTAAAGATTTAAATTAAGAAGACCAATTGTTCTAAAACTGAGTAAAGCAAGTCTTGCCACCATCTATTTACCATTTTTGTTTGGAAATTCAACAGCAATTTCTGAGCTCTTAAAGGTTCATCCTTCTAAGGCTGAAGATTTTCCAATGAATTGCGAACTAAACACATTTCAGTGATAAAAGTCCCCCTAAAACTCCGTAATGGTTTATTTCTTTTCTTGTAGTTATTAATTTCCTTTCAAGGCATCAGGTCAAAACTTGTGAAAATTGAAACTCTCATTGATGCTTGATACTCCGTTTGCATGGCTCTTCAAAAACATTCTTGGATCCAAATGTCCATTTGGCACCTATGTACGGACGGATAATGATATTGGTTTACCTTCAGATGGAGTTAGCATTTTGACATCTAACATAAATCCCAACACCATCCTTAACTTATGTATTTCCTTACAGACTGTAGTCGTACAGTACATGCGGACTATTGTGCATACCTTCCACCAAACAATGACATTTCTCAAGACGAATTCAATATTTTGGTTGATCTCTTGCCAGCCCGGTGATTTCAAAGGAACAACACTTTCATATTTCTCTTGGGTGACAATTCAACATTGATTAATATCTGTATCTGCTCAATAATGACGAGAAGACGTACTTCCATGAACCCACTGTTCGCTCAAAACTCTTAATCTTGCTATCTACTCTCCAGTATTCTTTCCATTATTAGATTTCAAAATTGAAAATGATCTCCATAACACTTTCCTCTAACCGTCTCTCATCTTGATGATAGTAATGTGGTGCATAGTTCCCCGGCATACGTCTTCCAAAGGGCCGACTGTGCTGCATTTACTAGGCATTAATTGGTTACTGAGACAAATTTGATAATATAAACGATACAGTTCAAATGTCATTGGGTTTCTTGTAGGGCTGCTTAGCTTCAATTCCAAAATGCTTACTTATTCAGCAAAATTTTCGAAAGCGATGCTGGAGTCGCTTTAAAGAGTAAAGAAAATTGCGGAGATTTTTCCGAACCACGGAAAATCTTACTGAAATTAGCCGTTACGTCTTGTTTTGAATGGATATCTTGTATATATTAAACTATGTTTGCTTTAAATATAACTGATTTATTGAATTAATAATATAAATACTGTAAAATAATGATAGACAACTTTTATTCACATTTATTTTTTAGAAAATAAATGTAAGAATATTACTTTCATATTTCATATTTATTTCTTTTTATACGGACATGTGCTGAAAAATATTTTCCTAAATTTTATTTGCAGAAATAGTTAACATATTTTAATTTTAGCTTTTGTCAATGTGATGGAAATATGTTGATAAAAGATAATTTTTTGCTTTGCAGGCCTAATGTGCTCGTACAGGTTAAATTTTATTTTTATCTTGTACGAAATAAATTGTTGAAAAATATGATTAAAATACTTTTTCAAAATTCATTAAAAATAGAAATTTTAAAGGTTAAAAAATTTATTAAAAAGATAATTTCTTTAACTTTATGAAAAAATTATTTTTGCGAGATAATATTTTCGAAAGTTATCGCAGAACAACCTCGAAATTTAGATTAAATTTTAATCAATTAAAATTCCAAATGTCTCTCCAAGGTGAACATTAGCGACTCCAAGGTATACATGTGCCAAATTTGGTAGCTGTAGGTTAAACGGCCTGGCCTGTAGAGCGCAACACAAACACACATTCATCATTATTTTAAGGGCTAGCCGCCATCTTTATTATAAGTTCGCCAAACTTAATGCTCGTTGAGATTTTCAATTAAATACTTTATGTAACTTGTCTTTTAATAGCTTCTTGATCAAACTATTTTAAGCTTCAAATTTATAGTCATATAACTCATGTTATTATAAAGACCTTAAGCCATAACGTACTATGTATCTGTCTAATTCTCTGTAAGCTACCATAAAATTTCAATTTTAAATTAAAGCGAAAATGATGAAACTGAAATTAATATAAAAAGCATTTTTTCCTGAAACCAAGCATTTTTTTAAATGAGTGCTGAAACAGAGTTGTTCAGCATTTAAGTCTTGTGTGCACTGCATAATAATTTTCGTAATGTCAAGAATTATTCAATTAGAAGTTCTCAGACTCATCATAAAATTCAGTTTTACTTTCAAAAGAATTTAAATGACTTGAATAACAATATTTTATATTGTTTCAGCTTTTAAATATGCTTCAAAAATTATGAAATCTAAATTTTATACTGTCCTTTGGCCCTATATAATCATATTCTATCTTCTTCTATCATTTATTGACTCAAGTTACATAAAATAGAATTTTTTACTTCATTTTAATACATGTATTTCTATAATTAAAAGTTTAAAAATTAACCGTTGGGCTCTGAATTGAAAGAATATATATTAAGTCATATTTTCGTTGAATAAAGCTGGTGTATTGAATTAATAATGTAGGCATTATAAGAGATCATAGAAAGCTTTGTGGTGCATCTCTTTTTTTAGAAAATATTACATTTCTTATTTACTTCTTTCTTTACAGACACTTACTGAAAATTATACTTTTCTAGGTTAACAGTAATATTTAACTTATTTTTTTTTAATTTGAAATTTTGTCAATGTGATGGCAACTTGTTGATAAAAGCTCATTTTTTCCCCCATGCGCCTGTAACGTGCTCGTGCAGATTAAATTTTAGTTTTATTTTGTGCGAAATAAAGTGTTGAAAAATAAATTTGAAATATTTTTTAAAACGTTCATTAAAAATGGAACCTAATTTATGGGTTAAAACACTGGTATCATTAAAAAGATAAGTTTTGTACTTTGTGTGATACTATTTTCAGAAGTTATTGCTAAGAAACATCGAAATTTCTCTTTATTTCTAATTAGTTAAAAAATAGCTCCGAGATGCACATTGGTATACATGTGCAAAGTGTGAAAAGTCAAAAATATGTAACATGCATCTCCTTCATTTGAGTTCTGCGAAATTCATTATGAAGACTTGAGAACATCCCAATACTGAATTTCCTAAAGCCTAATCGATGATTACATAGATATTTTGTCGGGTTGAAAGACAAAAAGTCCTTAAATACCATATACCCTGAATTTGAATCAATTTAAGATTAATATTATAAAATAATACACTTTTGTCTAAGCTATTAGATACAAAATTACATGATTAAGAGATTACTTCCTCTAATTGTTTGCTGTTTTAAGAAATGGAATATTTTATGTATATGAATTTAAAGGAATAGTGATTGTAATTTGAAATGCTATGCAATTTTCAAGAATAGATGGTATCTGAGCTTAATAATGAGAGTGCCTTAATGCAAATGTAAAATAAGCTACTAAATTGCTCATGCTAAATAAGCTACTACTATGCTCAGAATTTTTCAACAAGAAATCAATAAAGACATTTAGTTTTTCCTACGTCAGTAACGAGCGTAATCGCTATCGTACATTTCTTAGAAGAGGGTATTACTGAAGTAATATTTTCATTTATTTATTACTAAATTTTTATCACCGTAAGACACAAAAAAATTGGTCTGTGTGGCAAGATACCAGCACAGAATTCATACTCATTGAATTTTGTGCCATTTTCATTGATAAACAGAATACTCGGTGAAAGGTATTTGTAGAAGTGAAACTTCAAAAGAAAATGAATATAAATGAACATTTTCGTGACTCGCAACCTTAGCAAAGCTCATTTTCTATTTGTACCTACATCTAATAACGAATTCAAATTTTTCTTTGCAGAATATAAATAACAAATAAGGAGATAGTCAGCAAAAGTGAATGTATCCATTTTTTTCTGAAATGCGTTTTCTAACTTTATAATTATACGAATTTAATAGGCAACAATCTCATTTTGTCAGAAAATTTACTTTTTACCGTTTGTAGAGCTTTATAAAGTTCTTCATTTTTTGCAAAATTAAATTTTCTACTTCTGAAGACATTAATTATATGATAAGATATTTTTAAAAAGAAAGAGCATGTGCATTTTTACTTTCTATCTAATTTGTCTTTTCTTTTTCTTCAAAACTTATCATCAGCCAGCATTCAAGTTTAAACATTTCGCTTTAGTTCACTTTTTAACTACCCCTTCAGTCAGAAGATAAATTATGGAACCACTGTAAGCTACATCGTTGCCATATTCTGTGTGACTTAAGGTAATTTTCAGTTACAAATTTTAGAAAATATTCAAAGACTTTATAACTTTTATGAAATGTCCTTTTTTATGTATATTTATTAGGTAGAATTCTTTGTTAATTCGGATATTATAAATTTTACTGCTAAAATCCCCTTAAATTTGTCAATCCCCAAACAATGATTATTGTAACTTCTTAGGTGACTTCCTCAGGTTTAAAAGCTAGTGTTTTTGTATACCGACTTTTTAAAATGATCTACTACGTCAAAGAACTCGAGAAGGCGTAAATACCTTTTAACTAAAGAAAGCGAAGGCTCGGTGATTCAAAATCATTTTTGAAGTTTTTAGAAGATAAATATCGATGACCACACCAAAAATTTAAGATGCCTTGCTGTTACCGAAAATGTTATTAAATTACATTGGGTATCTTTTAATATAGCATAAGGTAAGATAAATCAAGGCATTTCATCTATGTGGCGTATTTTGACGTCATGTCATGAAGACGCAGAACTTTGACAAATTCAAAAGGTCGATTGAATGATGCATTTCTTAAAGAGGTAGGGGAAAAACAGTGCCATTTTTTAAGAATTTTTGTTATTTGATTTAAGTAAATCAATAAAAAGGTTGCAGAGAATTGGGAAAATTATAATATGGGAGGAAAAATGCCTTTATTAAAAAAACAACGATTATTCGTCGACTAGAAGATTGGCAAGTGTACAATTTAAAAAAAAAACATTCAGACATGTATGCCGAACTTCTTGATATTCGAGTGAGAAATTTTTTAAAGAGGTATTGGAATCAAAAGGGTGAAGGTGATTCCAAAATCAGATTATCTTCTCTATGGATTCGATGCTGATGAGTCTAGAAATATTCGAAGGCAATCCGATATCTTTCTCTGCATCTCCATTTGGTTACAAACGGGATAACCAAAGAAAATACCGATGATGTGATTTAATTGCTTTCAATCTATTTTGGCGAAAGTTGGAAGACACTTACATTATTGAAATTATTCCATAATGTAATGCACGTTTCTTTAGAAGATGCATTCTGATACGGATTTTGAAGAAGACGTCTAGAGGAGGACTGTAATTTAGTTTACTACGTTTTAAAGATATTTCTCTAAATTTTTTAAAATCGAATTTGAAAATAATATTTTTTATTTAGTTTCTTGGAGATTTGCAAAACTTGATAATATTTACTATTTTATATGAAAACTGAAAATATTCAACAAGCTTGATGATATAATTGACCTACAAAATTTAACCATCCATAATTTTTGGTATCACAGACAGTAACCTTTAAATAGAGTCTTTGCTTGTAAGAAAAGTAAAAAAAAAAAATTCTGAAGATATCAGTTTATGTACATCTTGAAAACTTTTGAGAAATGAATATATTCAATTTTAATAACAAGTTCCTTAAATATCCTAATTTTTAACAATAGATGGAGCTTGGCAACTTTATTAAAAATTGAGATTATCCCTTCGATTACTAGATTGCTGAAAAGGAGCCACATTCTTTTATCGATGAGATTTCTCTCTTGAATCATATAAGAAGGATCGAAGCAATATTTATTAAGCTTTATTGTGGATCAATTAAAAAATGAAGATCGATTTCTGTTTAGAAAGAAAAAGGAAAATTATTTCTCAGAAATAAGAAGACAAAATTTTATGCAGCAAAATGGGAATAACTGCAGATTGAAACTTCAAATCGTATCTTAAATTTCTTTTGTTTAAAAATGATACCTAGACAGATTAAAGAGTCTCTCTCTCTCTATCTAGATATATCTAAATAACCATTATTATTATTATTATAATTATTTTTTGTTTTACGAAGCCAATACAGTATGACGAACGAACACTAAATCCTTGTCTTTTTAAACAGAAACCGGATTTTCTCGAAATAGCCATCTTTTATTCTCTCTTCTGTTGTATATGGTGACAGAGTGAGCCACTGTTTAAGAAAATAAGGAGAAACACGTGTAGCGCCATAACGTTTCTGGTGAAAAAATATATAATTTAGGTGGATGTTTTTTCTTGAAGTTCTTTGATGGATTTTTTTAAGGTTTGCTGAGTGATAATAAATATTTGGCTCTTTCAAACTAAACAGAAAAAGCAATACAGCTTTTTGTATTTTTTCAACACTTCCTTGGTAAAAAGATTTCATTTAATGTATAATGGCACATTCAGGTGTTCATAAGAATGGAGCAGAGAAATTCTGGTATGTTGACTTCTTAACCGCAAATATTAATACTTTAGGGATTGGAATGTGAATTTCATCAGCATATTGTCTTTGTATTGCTATTGCAAAGTAGTTTTCGTATTTCGTAATATTCTTTATTACCAGGTGAATTCGACGAACATATCAGCAGTTATTTGAGAGACTCGTGGAATTTAAATAAATAGAAATTTTCACACATAAAAATTACATTTACGAATTTTTACCTTTTAGACTCAATAAGATTAAATTCTATTGAATTACATTTACTTTTCCGGTGTGTTTGTCATGTGCTAATTCAAATTAACTGTCAGTGATAAAATTTAATTTGTCCTATGACTTAAAATAAATGTACGCAAAGATGCCTCAGATTTCTATGATGTATTTCGCAATAATTTGCACTACTAGATGTCAAAGTAAGTGTATTAAATTTTGAAATTTCGGGGTAGAATGCAAAATTTCGGAGGATGTGTGCCTTGAAATACCTTTTTCTCTTTTACTTAAGAATGAAACTCCATTTCTCTCTTCTTTTGCTTTGTATATCTGGAAGAATTGAATGATCTGCCAACTGAAGGAATGAAATGATGCAATCAAATTACAAAATACACAAACAAATTTGATTTTGTAATGTCATTTGAAATGATTAGGTAGGGCAGACACAGTAACTCATAAATGGGTTCCCAGATGGATATCCCGAATAGATTTTGAAAAGGTATTTTCATCATGGCATTAGATATTTAAGCAGGAAACTTTTGCATCCGAAGCTACCCTTGAATTCAGTTTGATTTTTAAAATTCTAATAGGCATCAGAGACACCTCTTACTAAACAACAAGGCTCTAGATAATTTTCATCAACCTGACATTCTGACTTTATTTTATTTCTAGAGACTCGACAAATAATTGTTATTATTCTTGAACAATATTTGCTTATGTTGGCAAAATGCAGCTTTGAATTCCTACTGAAACGATGGAGATGCTTCTAAGCTCTAAAGCGAATCTTCCGCTTTATTGAGGAGCTGCTTAACAGGACTGAGTTGAAGAAACACAACTAGACACGAAAACGTCGTAAAGTTAGAATAATTTTCTTTTAGTACCAATCTGAAACCAACTGTGAAAGGAAGACAATCGTATATTTCTACTGAAATTGACCATCTCCATACGACAACATTGAAACTATAAACGAGAATACAAGATCGGCATATTGAAATTGGATGAGGTGTTAGAGTTGACCTTTATCCCCTTCCCCGTGGCACCCACTGACCCGAAAGAGTGTAAGATCTTAAAAGCCATTGGAAGGAGAGCTATTATTTATTCAACGAAAGGTTTATAATCAATATCAGAGCATGAGAATTAATTAAGAGTATATTATACAGTTTGACAAAAAAGTCTACTCTGGAATCAAGAGATGTAAATTAAAATTTAACTTAGAAAAAGCAGAAACCACTCATAAACACTAGCTTAAATTACAGATTCCAACGAGTGGAATATATAATGCACTGAACAGCAATATTAAATAACAAAAAATTAATATTTGAAATATAAACTAAAATTGGAAATGAAAGAAACGAAAGAACAGCATTGGCATCAAAAATAGACCGCAATTTTTATTAATAAGATAAAATTACATAAATATCCAAACAAAGAAACAAAAAATTAAAACAGAAGGGTAAAGGACAAACTAGTAATTGATACAAAGAAAATGAACAATTAATTTAAGATTACAAACATGGCAGAAGAAGAAACAAAAAAACACCATAAATTAAGTGAATTAAAGACCTATACAGAAAAATATAAAACTTCTAATAAACTAAAGTTTCTTCTCAAAAATGGCACCAAAACCTGGAACAAACAAAACAAAAACGAAACAAAAAAAAAGGAAGGAAAAAAATTAAGATTGGAGATAACCTGTTGCACTTTCCTTCGTTCATCATAAATCCCTCCTGAAATTTCACAAATTTTTTCCATTTTCCTCAATGGTGGATCATTCCTGAGCACACCAAAGGACCAATGAATTTTGAATTCGATAGAGGAAAAGATTAGGAGATAGAACTGATATATGCATTTTCGAAAGCGTGGTCGACGTCTCCAGACCATTACTAATGCATTCACATGTCTCATCTTATCTCTAATATGAAACATGCGTAGAAAAAAATAAAAGAAAGGACAGAAGTAAAATATAAGTATTTCTTATGTTTTAATCGATTAATATCAAATCTGGGATATCTTAGTCCGAGTCTTCCGAGCGTCATTTTTTCAAAATAAATCTTTTTAACCAGATCTTTAAATATGAAAAAAAGAGTTAGAATAGCAATTAATTCTCTTACGGTTGTAGTATGTTAAGCTCCTCGGGCAGCCAGCTGGTTAACTGGAATACTGGCATATGTTTTCATCAGGATAAGCAGAACACCTTTTTGTTCTTAAGTATATTTAGTTTAATATCATAAAAAAGTTTTTAATCTCATCGATGTTTCTTTATAATTTCACTTGATGAAAGTCTATAAGTAAAAATGTTACTTTTGACACCGTTTTCCTCGGCCCATTTTCCTGAGGGATTCCTTTTTGATGAGTACGGATGTTCCAATCCCGAGGTTAAATAATTCATTTATATTCTCAAGTTTACTCTCCCCACGATTGATTCAGCTTAGTTTTTCCTTTTCCTCTATATTATGTGTTAATTGGTTAATAAAGAGCGAAGAATCTCTCTATGAGAAGTTGTTGCCACTTTGTTTGCATTTTGCTTCTCATGGACAGACCACCGTAGAATTTTGGTTACCTATCGCAAAATTGGATGTTTGGTCTAATGGGTGCCATTAGAGGGTAATGGGCTGTGATTCTGGTGCATCTATTAGACTAGTGGCCCGACACCTGAGCGATTATTCTGCGAAGGATCAAGTGAGGGAGGCATTGTCGTCGAAAGTGACTCCGAGCTTATATGTTCCAACTATAGGTTACCTTCCCTTGTTGAGCACCCAGGGGAACGGCCACGCCTGTGTTGATATCGTATGGGCCGAAGAAAAATTTGTCCACGTCAGTGGTCATTATTTTGAACTTCCTTTGATTCATTTGAAACTTCTTTTGTTATCCAAAAATTGCCACAAAACTAAGAAACTTTTCAAACTGTCTCATTATTTTTAACTGAAAAAGCTTTAAGCAGCATTTGGAAGAATTGAAATCAGTTAAATAGTTTACCTCTGAAGAAGTCTTCATTAAAAGTCAAAACGCAACATTATTGAAATTAAAATCCTTGTTAAATGATTGGATGCAAAATATTAATTCATATGCAAATTTGAATTCTTGTGAAGGAGTAATATCTATAGAATAATGACTAAATGACCAATAGAACAAATTACTCAAAATTTTAGAAGTCAAAGAATGCTCAATATTCGACATATTAATATACGGGAGGCCGATTATCTCCTTAAAATAAAACATCTCATTCTAACATTTAACTCCTTAAAGTTATATCCGTTTGTAAATGCTGGGATTATTCGTTTCTTTGTCAGGGAATATACTCCTAGCCCTCTCAGATATTTCCAGTGTCAGCATTTCAGACATTTTAAAGTTTTTTTCGTCACAGAAATCACCGGTACTTGTTGTGGAGAAGTATAGCTTGTGCCATAATAGCAATGAATGTGCATATATAGTAAATAGTACATCTATGGAAAAATGTGCTAATTTTTGTGGGAGGGGGCACATCTCCTTTTTCAAGAGCCTGTCCTCCATGGGAATGGGAAAAAGATATCATTTCTACTAAAATTTTAAAAAAAATTACCCTGAATTTAAAAAAGATAAATTGATTTTTAAATACTTTTTCCTAGAACAAGTCACGCTGCGGCAATAAAAATATAATAAATTACATTGTTTATTCCATTTAATCCAGCTGATATATCTCCGCCTCTGAAATATACAATGAACCGGATGTAGGAAAAATGATTAAGAATCATGAGCACTTCTCAGCTTGAAGTCCCAAATTCTGCAACTTTGAAATTGATTAAGTCTAACATATCAAAATGAACAGAAAATGACAGCATTATTACCGATAAAAATTTTGAATTATCTGTTGTAGTTAATTTACCAATGCAAACTGCAGATCTCACTGACTGGAAAACTGTTAATAAAAATAAGAAAAGACAACCAGAAAACTTATACATACAGTGAAAAACTCGAAATCAAATCTAAATTTTAGAAACTACCTTCTTGCCTAGCATCGAATTTTGTTTCAATGGAGGTGGGCTGCAAATTAAAAAAAAATGTCTATGGTATCATATTTCTCTTCTTAAATCCCACCTCAGATTCTAAATCTTTCCAATGGACCAATCAACCACTCATTATTATGAAAATACGTTTGAACGAAATGTATTTGAAGTAGTCATAGATTATGGTCAAAATGAGACAACTGAAGATATGCCGCATAATGATAAGTAAAAATGCCTTTTTCCTTCTTTAGCTATTCTGATAGAGCAACTTTGAAGGAAAAATTTAAAAACACGGCGATAAAAAACTGTAGTAATTGTATTTTCTCCTCTCAAATATAAAGAAAACTGCTTTTTAAAGTTTTTTTTATGTTTCTTTTTCTTTAAACAATTTACCTTCTTTTTATTTTAATAAATTCTTTTATTTTCAAAGCAGTTTTGTTGTAAAACTTCTTTTGGTTTTACATTTTGCAAATTTTCGATTCATTTTATAGCTATATAACGGTTAATTCTGAAACTCAGAGACCTAAATAGATTTTATTTGATTTGATTTAGTGGAATTCAGTGATGCAAAAACCATTCCCGATAATGCTGCTCCAAACGTATGGTATGAAAATCGAAATCTCAAACATCCTTGTCGCTAAGACTTTCAAAGCGGGGCTTATTACAGAAAGATTTACCGGCTGAATTAAAAAAAAAAAAGACAATCATAAGTTCAACTACTCTAGTACTAGAGATAAGGCGACTTGTCCATCAAGATTTACTGTCCGTATTTAGTGATATATCTGAGAATCCTGATATCAACCCTTTCCATCCGTCGGAGAAAGAAGATAACGACTTAAAAACGAGTTGCGATTTTTCAGCAAGTCCATATATTTCTACCAGTCACATTACTAAAACAATATTTTGATTAGTACTTCCCTTTCTTCAACTTATAGCTTCTTAAAGTCTAAATTACAACATATTAATTGTTAATGTTCTTATTAACAATTTTCATTCTGTTTGTATTGGGTTACAAGAAACATTCTTGTTGTCCAACATCCCTCTAAAACTATGTGGTTACAATAGTGTTTTGAATGATTCCACCTATGTAATTAACCACTCTGTATTCTTATTTCTTATATCCTAGCGCACCTCTCATTTTGCACACTTCTTTGTAGGCTCTGGCTGTATATACTTATGTTCGAATTTTTATTACAGCCTACAGCATTTACTTAACACTACATGAATACGATAGTCAAAATGAGCTTCAAAATCTTGTTGATAAGCTTCTTGCACCATTTCCATTGTTAGGTGATTTCAATGGGAAAATTCGAATGTTAAAAACTTTCGTGGATGACAAGTATGAGAAGCTGTTCCAAACTCTTGTGGATAGTTTATATCCAATAACTGTTTCTTTTTTTTCGATAATAATATAACCCGATTTTCTGGTGATTAAGAAAACACATCAGCACTTTTCTTCCCATAAGAATCTCCGAAACAATTGTGAATTCAAGATTTTGAAATGAAAGCTGCATTATCTCAAACACATATTAATTGCCCCTAAAAAGATAAAATCAAATATTACAAGCTCCGCCATTTGAATTCAACTTGCCTTTTCAATCTATTATTGCTGTTTCACTGAATTTGGACTGAACAACAGTATCCTCTTTAATAGCACGAAGATATGATTCCAATCGATGAACCTAGAAACTATCCATCCAATCCTCTGAATTACAGATCTATTGCTCTGACTTGCCTGGGCAAAATTTTTGAATGCATGGTATGCTCGGCTTATATTTGAATTAGAGAAACAAGGATGCATTTCCTTATTACAAAGTCATTTCCATAGAGGACGGTCTACTCTTGATATCATCACTCAAATACGTAACGCCTTTATTAAGAGGAACCACCTGGTCTCTATATTTTTCGATATTGAAATAGCTTACAGCCATGAATAGCACTATGGAATACTTTCTAGGCGTTTTAATTTCCGTCTTCGAGGTAATTTTCCAATATTTTTAAAAAACTTTTTTATTTCGCAAAGCATTTCTTGTTCGCATGGGTAATTCTTATTCCGATAATTTTATTCAGACTGAGGATGTCCTACAAGGAAGCGTTCGCCGTCTCATACTTTTTGTCACTCATTTTAGGAAGATTTTGAATTATTGTTACCATCTGTTCTCTGAAGTTTATATGTTGACGATCTTGAAATTTCTTGCTAAGGTGGTAACATTTCATTAATTGAGCGACAGATGTAATCTCTAAACATTTTAAAGGTACTCTCCGAAACATCTTGGAGTGCCATCGAACCTTCTTTCCCGTGTAGATTATGGATATTTGGGTCCGCTCTCCCGAGTGTAATACGTAAACTGGATACCATTCACTACAGCGCTTTAAGAATTTCTTCAGGTGTCTTTAGAGCTTCCCTCAAAGAAAATCTCTAGAACACCTGCCACCAGCTAGCTTTTAATTGAAAGGACAAAAAATATCGGTATTATATTTTCTCCCTATGCAGTCTGTACCGAAACAGCTGTTGTGTAAAAGTGAGCTTCCTGCAGGTCTTGAGAATTTACGAAGCTCGGCTCTATCATTTTCTTTTATTTTGTGAGAGAGTGAAAATGCTTCTGCACGACTTAAACTTTAATGATGCTAATATTAAATCCATTGATTACTTTTGCTTTCCCCTTGGGGCACCCATCAATTTGAATTTTTGAATCCCTTTTCTGAATTCGATAAATCAATAACTTTATAGTTTCTGTTGTTTGTAGTTTCCCAACAACTGTTTCCTCGCGATCGCTGTCAGTATTTTTCATTTGCACCATTTTTCTCTAAATCAGATCATATTGGTTGTGGTATTATCTCTTCGTCTGACATGTTGAGCTACGGTCTGCACGATAATTGTTCTGTGTATATTGTTGAGTTAATGGCTGTTTTCTGCGTCCTTAGGAAGTTTCGCTTTCTACTCAGCATGATTTTATTATTTTTACTGACAACACGAGCGCTTTAGAAACTCTAACCCACTACAATAATTGTGCCTTCAAAATATTATTTTACAGTTTACAACATCTTCCAAAAAAAGGTTGTAATATTATTTTTTGTTCGATACTGAGTCAAGAAGACTTTTTGCAGACTGCTGAAAAATCCGTGTCTTGTTTTCTGTCACAAGAATTTCTTAGTTTGATATCAAGAAGATCTATATTAGCCGTCTTAACTACTAGACAGAAAAAAATGGGAACATATTCATAATAAATTGCAATCCGCAAAATCTTTCGTTGGTCTCTGATCTGACTTTCCTATACGAGAGTTCGGTGTTAAATTGACTTCATTCTATACAGGACACACATGTTTCCTCCACAAGCATCTCCTATTTTAAAAAAGAGACCCCAAGTGCCCCACATGTCATATTAATTTTACTGTAAACCATATTTTAACCCATATCGATTACTGTAATCCACAAACCGACTGTCCTGCTTTCAACCCCAATCGTCAGCAATTTTACAAATCTTCATCTTAATCATGCAAGACTTATTAGGTGAAAAATTCCACACAAATATTTTTACTTCCTTAATTATTAGTATTAGCTTCTTTTCTCGTATTTGATATTACTTTCTAGGGATTTTTTTTGTTTGCATTTCTTTTTATTTCCATTTTAAAGCATTCATGAAAATATACCAATTTTGTGTACAATGTTACTTATTTTTATAAATGTTGCAGAGCTGTAAACAGCGTTATTGATGCCACTTCTTTAATTTTTAACCATAAATATGGCGCTGTGTTTAGCCAAGAATGTCTCTTGTACCAAAACGCATTAAAACCCAATCGAACGTAATACAATGATATCTTATAAAACGGCTGGGAATTCAGCCGTTTGATATTAGAGTATTGCAGTGGAAATGATGACAAATAAAAAGTCTCCAAAGATTGGGTCCGACAAAAGGAAAGGTTTAATTTAAACACAATTTATTAAGAGGAAATAAAATTGAACACATGATGAATTATTTACAGATATGACGGGGAAAACTTATAATACATAAATGGTCATTACAGGACCTGAGACCAGTACCGAACCAAAACATCTAACAAACATAATGATACGTATTTTATATCATGTCTTAATTCTAAAATTTGTATATTAGCTACAGTTGCCAGGTTAAATAAATGTCAGATACGATACCGATTAAATAGTTAAATGCTTAATGTCACTTGAAGTGATTTACTCATACTAATGACGCACAATAGCAGGTTCAAAATGCATTGCATCATTTTTCAATAAAGTACGGGAGACAAAATAATTTGGAATTTATAACCTCAATGCCGAAATTTCCTAACAGAAAGCATCTCGGGGGTCCAATAATTGGATTACTAAATAAAGAAGAGTAGCTATTGAACTCGAACTCGATTTTGGTATATTGAATTCTAAGTTTATGTTGTGATGCATCAGAAAAGGACAGTATTTTATGCATAAAAAATCCATTGAATTTGAAATGGATCCTCAAAATAAGCTTAATGGTACAAGTATCCAGAGCGAAATTTTAAGAGCACGAGACCGATTTGAATCCAACTCTATATCCAATGCTGTGCAACCAAGTGTAGAAATCCGTTTCGTATTAAATCATGAAACTCCGAAAATGGCAAACAAATAATAATTTAGATGTATTTACGGTTACACTCTTCAGTCTTCCGCATTTGATCTCCTGGTATCCTCAGGGCGTTGTTCTTTCAACGCCTTAACGGTATTCATTTAAATGTCTAATATCTCCAAAAACAACTACAATATTTAAAAATATTTTTCAATTTCTTTAGCTTTCGACGAATGCCATATGTAACAATAGCTATTTTGTTAGAAAAGTGACATTGGCTAAGATCAACTGATCTTGAAGGGAGCTGTAATAAAATCAACCGCGCACAGTGGAAGTTGGACTGATTCTGAAGTGTTGTTGTTGTTTTAGGCATATTAAGGTAAGCAATTATTCCAGAAAATTATTCCTCAGAGAAAAAATCCACTTCCAGCAATTACGGAGCAGCATTACAAGTCCAGCAATTACAAGCTAGTTAAGATATGTACATGAACCATCATGTTACCTTACATTCTAATTTCATCTACTTGATACAGCAGATTTTGAAATTTATTAGACCAAGAAACCTTTTTGTAATCATTGTTTACTAAATTTGGAGGTATTGGGCTCTCATCAACAGTTTCAGTTTCAATAAAAACAAAAGTAGGGGAACTAGAGACTAATTGAAACGGTTTCTGGAAAAATGAATATATTCTTAAATGCATTGTCAACTCGTTGATTATAACGGCTTTAATGTTTCATGACTATTCACTCATCGTATGCACCATAAAAACATTCAGTAATTTTGTTTATTTTTGAGCTAGAAATATTTTTTGAGCAATAATTGGCTGTTAAAATTTACTAGGGACATGTGGGTAAATTGTAACAAACGTAGGGCAAGTAGGAACAATAAAAACGGCACTATTCAAAAATATTTTTTTCATTTATATTCCTTTAATAATTAAAGTATAAAAGACATTTGGTAATTATTATTATTTGGCATAGTGATAATAAATAATATCAAGTAGTTTACAGCAGAATGAAGATTACTTACTCAATAAACAAAAAGTCAGTATTGATCAGAGTTGTAATTAGCACAGAAATAAGACAGAGTATTCTTTCTTATATATATAATGTGCGTCCATATTTCACAAATTATGTATTGAACCTCTTCATCAGAATTGCTGTACGCATCTCCGCAAGACAAGCAAATCTCTTCTATTTCAGAATCTATATCTGAATTCAAAATCGTCTTCTTCGCCATCTTTTCTTAAATTTTCATTTGAGATTGTTTGCTTAGTTTTCACCTTGTCATTTTCCTTTAAGCTTTGATTTCTTGTTAATTATGTCATCATAAATTCATAACTGCTTCCTCAGGTGCATCGGTTAGAATGGCAGGTTTTCTTTTGCATTGGCCTCTGTTAAATTCTTTCTGAGGTGAATCCTTACGGAGAGATTTTCTCTTCCAAGTTGCACACTTAAAGCAGTAAATCTAGCTAAATGAATCAGAACAAGGAACAAGTTGTAATATATAACAACTATCCTTAGCGTATAGTTTAGAAATTTGCTGTGATATTTCGTGTGTTTTGAATGGATGAATGGCCTATAATTTAGAAACATCTATTTATTATACATTCAGCAGCACAATTATTGTATTTTAGTAGATATTTACAAAAATACACTATGACGCATACATTATGAATTACGGGATTTTGCATTTGATTGATGTGCTTAACTTATCTTCTTTCATCTGAGGTTTTAATGTAACGTAATTCAGATCATGAAGCTTTTGTAGTACAATAAATTTCCAAAGAGGTTTATTGTTGACAAAATCCTTTGTTCTTACTATCTTCCTCTTTTAATTATCTATCTTACTTAATTTAGTATGAGGGATGATCATTTGGTCAAATTTCCTTTCGTAGAATGAAAACATTACATCAAGTTTAATGCGATTTAAATATATTTCTTCCTGTGAGTTGTCAGGAAGAGGAGCAATAAAGAATTATGTAAAGTGGATGGGGAAATTTTCAGAAGTCATTGCTTTTAATGTATCTTTCGTTGTTTGAGCCTTACTTTTGGTTTCTGTTGATTGGTGGATGGCCTGATGCTATATATTTTTATTTTATTCCATTCATACGGATTTTTTTTGGAATTTCCCTTAGTGAAAATTGAGACATTATCAAAAAGCACAATTAAAGGATATTAACAAAAGATATTCACTTTACAATAATTTCCGTACAGAGACATTTTGAACCTATAACAATTACATAATGAAATACTGGAAAGGGTCCAGCTTAAACCATGTGAATTCTATCTTAGATATTAACATGTAAACCCCAGTGACAAGGGTGCCTTTACAAGGCTATATTTTACTGAAGAGAAATCTTTACAAAATTTACCAAATTTTCGAAATCTTAATCGATATTCTTCTAGATATAGTAGCATTGTATTAACTGCTTCAGTTTTGCTATTCCAATATGTGTGGAATGAAACTCTTTTAAAATCGTAGATTGAAAGGTTTTGCAATTATTCGGAAATAAAATGCCTTTATCTAAAATATAATCTCTGTTCATTGGACTTGATATAAGATTGATTTCGGCCGTCATCTTTTTCTGTTTCTTGTATGATATCCTCCGCAGTTAAAGTTTCAGCTGATATTTCGAAAACAGTTGATGCACAGATTTGATAGACCTCTTCTTTTATAGACATGTCTGCAGATATATAATTCTGGTTAACAGGAACTGCAAATAATCAATCCTAGTGTGGTTTACCAACCCTTTTCTAAGTTTGACAGCGTGATCAAATCCTGCTAAAAATGAAGCGTAGTTGAAAAGTCGAACTCGTGTCATTTTTGGAAAGTGGTCTTAGTATAGGATATTCTGGATAAGAGGTGGTTATCTCTTTTGAGAACGAACATAAATATAATTGATAAAACTTCCAAAATAATTGAGGTTATCTCTTTTGAGAACAAAATATCGAACATAAATATAATCGATAAAACTTCAAAAATAATGTTTTGGTCTCTGTTAGGGCACGGGAAGAGAAAGCACTTTTCTACATCACCTATGATATATCCAACCGGCTGAGCTAACGTAATTCACGATCGAAAGGGACTAATATTCGTTCCCTGGATATTTCTTCCAGAAGATTAAGAAAAACCTTTTCTCATTTTTTAATTTAGGAAAATTTCTGAAATTGACGAAGTTTACTTAAGTGACAGGTAATGGTAGAAACATCTGGTAGGAATTTAGAATAGCAAGTAATCATACCCAAAAAAGTTCTTGAAAATTTCTTGATTATTGCATTCGTATGATAGCTTGAACTTTTGATGGTGATCATATTGTTTCCTATTACATAAACTTGACTTTTTTTTTCTTTGAAAAAACGTATTTTACTTGATATTTAGGTATAAATCGTAATCACGTAAACTTTCTAAACAAGCAAATAAATTCCTTGATCATTTATCTTTAGTTTTACCATTGACTACAATATTATTGAAACAAACTATAGTTTTTGGTAAATAGTATGTGGTTACCCTTATAGAACACTAAAATACACTATGAACATTCACTAAAATCATATAAATGTCAAAAAACACCTCATTTTTGAAATCTAAAGCCCAAAAATACAAAAAAAAAATCATTTTTTTTATTACATTTGTGGCTTAAAAATGAGGTGTTTTTTGACATTTTATATAATTTTAGTGAATATTTATAATGTATTTTAGTGTTCTATAAGGATACCCATATACTACTTTGGTAAACTACTCAAAATTTGATCGATGGCCTGTTTAAAATTAGATGGGTCAATTTTAATTCCAAAACCCAACCTGTTTAGTTTGTATGTCCTTAAATGAATTAAAACAGTTTGGGATACTGCTGCTCACTTCACTAATCTGCAAATGAAGATATTCTTAAGTAAGTCCAATTTGTATTAGAAATTAGAGACTATTTATCACTGTCGGGTTTCTTGATTGGATAGTTGATGTTAATAAACAGGTCATTAACTCAAATTTTGTAATCTACCTCAAATCGAGCTGTTCCCTCTCCTTTAGAAATTGCAATTTAAGATAATACCTACTCTCTTATAGTTTGATTGATTTGGATAATTAATTTGGATGTTATTCCAGGTGCTTCGAAAGAATAGTTCGCGACAGTCGAATAGTTTCGATAGTTCGCGACTATCAATTTTTAAAGCTTCAAATGTAAGAACTTTATCAATAATGTAATTAAAGTCAATTAATCCAGTTTGTTATATTTCTTTTTTGATCCAACTGTTCTTAATGTTGCGAATAAATCGTGCTCTTAGAAAGATATCAGTCACTAATATGTTTTTCGAAATGATGAAATACTGCATTCACAGACAACAGTCAATTCCCAATCAACAATATCACTTGGTAAATCAACAATATAATTCGAAATAGAACTATCCGGTTTTTGATAAGTCCATAAAAATAATTCTGTGAAACTAATTAATTTCTGTTTCGCGCTAAATGATTTTCTAACACCTTAAGTAGATCATCATTCGGAGTTTGTGGAGCGACTGAAGCCGTCAAGCATTCATTTTCTATTCCGACGAAATTGAGTAATATTAGAGCACTTTTGGATTTATTTTAAAAGACACATTCATTATTAAATAATTTTCTAAACATTGTATTTAATATTTGAACTTTTCTTCTTTAAGTTCATAACTTTCACTAGGTTTATTATGAGAAATGTTTATAATTAGTGTTTCCTTAGAAAAAGTTCTAGTTTATCATTTGATAATTACTGATTAATCAGCAATTGTTGATTTGATTCATAGTAAAGATTAATGATTTAAATTGTTCCGTATCCATCATGAATTAATTATAAAATATCAAAACTACATTCTCGTTATCAGAACTGCTGGGAATTTAATATGACAGCCCTCATATTTTGAATTTATGAATGGTCTATGCTTTATAAACATCTATTTATTATGCATTTTGAAGCACAATTGTATTAGTTTAGCTGATATTTACACATACACATTTTGACGTTGCTAAGAGTTGATGCATCGACATATTGATCGCTTGATGAAATTCGGCAATAATAATTTTGTGTTGCAGGTTCTAAAATGTTAATAAAACAAAGATTAATGATAATCTAGATGTTTCATTCCCTCTTTTAGGAAGAATGCAACGGTTTATAATAGTTATCGAGATTAGTAAAGAAACGAAAACACCATTTTCAAACTTGATAAGCATAATCTATACATTTTCTTAACTAGCTTTCATTAAATCAAATTTACGAGATAGCTTTCCCCATTAACTATCTGAGAAGGAGTAGTCTCTTACTTCCCTTTTCGGCTTCGATTCACTGAGATGACGTAATAGGACCAGTCATAAAAAGCCTGCTGAGCGAAAATTCAGATTAAATTTTTTATAAACCACTGCGTAACGCGTTTGTTACTGCCTACCCCTATTATAACTAGACCCTCCTCTCGAATGTTTCTTGATTTTAAAATCCGTCCATGTAAACTCTGAATCTAGTTTGTAATGAAATTGATTTGTGAATTATTGATATCCTTCTGTCTCTCTTTTTCACTAGCATTTTCCTTACTACTTGAAGTTTCTTATTCCATGTCTGATCTTGTGTTACAAAAATGCTTGCGATATAATAGAATCGGGACTCCAGGATTAATGAGATTTTACTAATATTTATTTATAAAGTACTTCAGTTATAGAGTAATTAAATAACGCAAAGAAGAAAACACAGCACAAAATTCTTTTGAACCTTTTCAGTCCGAAAAATAAATCCATGTATAATTATTCACCAAATAGAAGAAATTATTTACTGCTACGAAAAACAAATTATACCATTGTTTTACGTTGATGTTTTCTGAAAAATTAATCTACATTATCTGTAGGCATTTTTAACCATTGAGATTTTAAAACAAACCATCAAATGCCTGAGAGGAGACAAAAGAAAGCAAAGGGCTATAACATCATCTAATTCAATGGTTTCATTGAAAAAAATGATCAAATTCTTGTCTGAAACATTCAAGCATATATCTTCATAGCTTCTGATACAAAAATGTGAAACAGAATTAAAATGCCATTATTCTTTTGAAAGATGTATATGTTTTCAAACTTTATAACAATTTCCAATTAAGGGATCAAAATAATTCTGAAATGCTCTTTTTGAATAGAACTCAGTTTTGTCGATCAATATTAGCAGAGGTTTTATTTTTCTGCTTTGGAGAGTCATTTCTTCCCTCTGCCCCTCATCTTGTCAAAATATCGGTGAAACATCGTGGATCATCATGAGATCAATACGCGTCAAATAGGTTACGTCGAACAACTAACAACAGAAGTTTGGCTGAAAATCCAATTTTTTTTTTTACTGATTTTAAAGGGAAAGAATGGAATTAACTTTTATTTTATTTTTGGAAGCTCTTTAATTTAAACAAATTTCTTGCACTCTTTGAATATGCCGATCATGAAGCATGTTTTTTAACGTGGTAAAATGAAACATGAATACAATATTTCATTTGAATGCGATAAAGTGCAGAATAAATCCTTATGACAAAAAATATTGAATCTCGTGAAATGTATTTTATAATGCATTTGACTCTAAAAATTATTATTTAATAAAAACATTTTTTATTCCTTATTTGAAATCTTTCTTAGAATATTTTTAAATCGTGCAAAAAGGAATACACTGGAAGGGTTATATTTCAGAAAAATAAAGAAATATCTATAGATTTTAACTTTGAAAACGGAAATTTAATAACTGTGTAAATTTGTTACCCTTGAAGAGCATCATTATTTTAAATACTTAATTAAAACTGCCTGATAAATATAACATTTTAATTTAGTATATTTTAAAGCGTGGCTAGTTAAATCTTTTTAATGTAGAATGAACAGTCAATACATAGGTTATTCAGAAAGTAATTTACGAAGTCCTCTGAAAAAAAAAAGGCTTATTTAAGAAATAAAAAAAGGCAAAGGAAGAAAGATACTGGCACTTATTACTTTGCCACATAGTCAGCATGGCTGTTGAAGCATTAGTACTACCTGTATGCCAATCTATCGGAACCGACATAGAAGAAATCAGATTCCAAATCGCAATGCCATATAACGACGACTTCTGGAACTTCGGCATCAATTCTGAAATAGCGACCTACCAGGTATTTCTTCAACGGTCCGAAGAGAGGAATATCACTCAGTGAGAGATACGGATTATAGGAAGAATCGAATCCGTCTTCTTCGTCGAAAACATCTTCCATCTAAGATGTTTTGCCAAATTGCATGTAACGGTGGCCATGTGTGATCAAACGTTGTCATGCAATAAGAGAATCCTTTTCGACAGCAGTCCAAGACTCTTCCTTCAAATTGCCTTATCATATTTTCAGCTTCAGTTGTCGACCATATATCTGTCAACGCCGTCATATTCTATAGAAATATTGGAGCTTTACAGCATAACTAGCTCTGTCTACGAGTAGTGTTTCACTGCTGAGAATGTTTAACATATCTTTGCATTCAATTTAAGAGGAATTCATACACGTGAAAGCTTATGTTGTCTTATTTTCTAAATCATGTACATAAATACAAAAATTAGAAAATAAGTGAAAATTGGTAAATTTTGAAAAAAAATTCGACAAAATTATTTACAAAAGAATACAACAGATGCAAAACTAAATAAAATTAAGATTTCTACAGAAACTATACTTAAGAAGTAGACTTTTGATGGTTGAAATAATTACGTTTGAATTCAAAATTTACCAGAATAATAAAAAAGGTGATTTCAGAACATAAGAATAAAGATATTCAATGACAAAATAGTATTAAAACATTATGTTAGTATTGCTGTATGATAGCTAATAACCTGTGGATGATTTGTGGTTCTTCATAATGACCGTCATTAATTTTTTATAGTAAACATAGCAAAAAACTGAGTATATTCAGAAATATTTAAGTTTTAGGAAGATATAATATATCGAGTTTCTCGAATAGAAACTCATTTGTGCTAATAAAACAGATTTCCGAAATATTCAAAAACCAAAGTTCTATGTCAGATATCAGATGTTGCTATAATTATAAAAAATCTCGGGATTTGAAGCTAATTCCTACAATTAAAAGCACATAGTTTCCATGCTAGTCAATTAGGCCACAAATCTATAAGCTTCTAAAGAATAAAAACACTAAGAGCTAAAAAAACATTCTGGTGTTTCGTAATTTGATTATTCATTCAACTTTCAAAACAAAGTTTCTTGAATACGTGAATTCATTCTAAATTTGATCAAAATATTAGAATTCAAAATGACGTTAACTATATCTATTGCCGAAATCGTTCGATTTGAAGAATCTCGAAACATACTTTTTTTTCTATGAATTTTTTATAAAATAAAAATACAGTTTAAGAAACAAAGTGTAATTCTAGACTCTTTATGATCCTCCCGCCCAATAGGAGGGCAGTAATAGGTAAGAGGTAAGACTGGGCTTCGGGGCCCGAGATCTGACTCCACCACTTATCCGCCGTTTGTACTTAAATCTGACGACGTGGACCAAACATTTTTCCGTTGGTGCGATGAGAAGGTCTGGAGAGAAAATGACAGCTTAGGTGTAGTTCTCGTCATCCAATGTTGTATGTTAGCCCCAAAATAGCCTTGCTGATTCCAAACGGAAAGTTAATGGAACGAAACTTGTCAATTGGAAATATATAGTTGCAATTAATGAAACTTGCCTACTTTAAAAAAAAACGACAGTTACAATTTTTGTTATGGACTAAAAATACTTTTTTTATATTTGTTATTTCAACATACTCCTTCCCAAGCCTGCTTAGTAAAATGTGGCAGTTTTCCTGCTTTGGAAACTTATGACATGCTGGATGGCATAGGAGAATAGGAGAAAACCCTATTGAATAACAATTATAAGAAAGCCTATTTAGAATTTTGTGGCATAATTAATAGTTTGTAATTAAAGAGAATTGGACAGTGAGCACTCGAAGTAAATGCAGACTACTGCGGCCCAAACTGTATTGATAAAGATAGGAAATTATAAGTAAAATTTCATTGTTAGAAGTAAAATTTCAAAACTTATACAGAAAAGGAAGATGAGGAAAAATTCAACAGCTATATGTTAGTCAATAGACAAATTTGGCCTTTAGTACGAATCAAAGAAACAGCTTTTTTTTAAATCGCTCTCTCTGTCTGTCTCTCGATATTTAACATATTGGGGGATATGGCTAGGATGGTCATAAGCGGGAATAACCTTCCTCGACTTCCGTGTGCAGAGATGCGATATATCATGTTTTGTGTTTCATAATACCAAGAGGAAAACTGGCTATACATTTTTCCACTTGATTATAAATTTTGATTTTGATCTATAATTTTTATCATATGACAAGCATTTTAATCCACTAAATAGTTGTGTTTTTGAGTTATCGCATTCAAATGCATCTAAATATATAGACCGACAAATTATCAATTTTTTGGCGGTCTGAAATTTGACTTAAAGTCTGCACTCAATCTCCTAAGCCTACATTGCTGTTAAATGTAGATTTATGTCAGAAGCAAATTTTGCGCTTTTTTATGACTAAACAATGAGTTGAATTACACATCATCTTTGTTGATTGTTGACCTGGTGGCATTGCGTAGAAATACGAGCTTCTATGACAGCTATTTTAAGACAGTTTATTATTATTTTGAGTACGTTAATTTGTAATGTTCTTGCTAACCTCCAGAAACTGTATTGCAAATTCGAAAACGTTTTTCATAAAGTTTTACTCAACATTACGAAAAAAAACTTTTTTTTGATAAAAATTTACTACAGTTTTTATTTAATGTGCATATTGATGCATGGTTTTAAAGCTATTTCATATAGGAAAGACGCTTTTCATTTTTTGGAATAATGCAGATTTTACCTGTATAGTAATGCTTTGCACGTATAGAATTATAGGAATTATATTAAGAAAGCTTGATTTACGATATTTGCTATTTCGGAATTTTAATCAACATACAAAACTTGCCAAGAATTTCTTATACTTCCTGATTCTAAACATTTTGATAAATGAATCATTTAATAAATATTGCACTGAAATTTATAAATTGCCAATTTAATAAGTAGTTTATAAATTAATTCAACAAATATTTGATGATAACATAATTTTTCTTTTAGAAAATGTTGTATTCCGTAACCTATTGATTAAAGTAATTAAGCAAATTTCCTGTTTGACGTAAATCTATTTTAAACGAATGAACAAAACTTATTTTAGAAAACAGTGTGTTCGCAACATTTGAAATTCAGCATTGACTAAATAATGAATTCAATATAACGAAAAATGAAATATTTTCAAGAACTCTAAATTATGAGACACAAGTTATGTGGATTTTTTTATTTCTATTCAATCTACCAAGTGTTAAAAACTACATTCAGCTGAGTCCTATATCATAAATGATGATGGAGGATGCCGGGAAGAAATAAAGTGTCAGAAGTGATGTGTTGGAAAATGATCGTGCTTTGAGAATTTTTTTTACACAAAAGCAGAAATTATCTTTAGATAAAATCTGTTCACATATTATAACTGCATGTAGTGTGAGACTGAAAAGAAATTGGCCCAAATTTATTAAGTTACCGAGGATTGTCAAACTGATGCGGATATTCAAAAAGATTTATGAATTATATAATGATAGTAAAATTCGTGAAGAAATCTTGCCAGTTCTGAAAAATTATCCTTAATTATGTCTAAGATGCATTTAAAAAATATAAAAAAATGATTAAAAAATGTGAATCAACAAAATAAAAAATCTATACTGAACTACATTAATATTCGGTCCCATTTCCTTTGATTGTTTTCAAGACTTTAATGTACTTGGGCAAGCTCTTTATATATTGCTTTGCACATTCTTTTACCTGGGAAATTGGATACCATACATTTATGAGGTTTCTATCAACTGTCATTTAATTGTTATTGTTTCTTGGCAGTTTTATTCTTTGAGATTTTCGAAGCATTTTAAATTGAATCCATGTCCAGAGAAGTGCCTGGCTTCTGTAAGTTTGAGATGTTATTCATATATAAAAATAAGATCGTCACCATTTGGAAACATTCTCGAAACTGGGGCATCGGGCGCAATATTTCTCAGCCTAGCTCCTGCTTCATGAATTCTTGTACAAGTTGAAACCTCAGGATTCCATGGAACTGATTAAAGACTTCAACATATCTTAAGAATGCAATTTTTCTATATGTCGCCGACGAACAAAGTTAGTTACTTTAGTCTGCTAGAATCTTAAATGTGAACTAGTCTGAGATAAACTCCCAAAATTTATAAATTGTCAACGCTTGAAAAGGGAGTCAAAAACAAATAAAAATGCTAATAACCTTAATAACTTACTTTATTCCAGTTTTCAACCGTCATGTGGTGATGTTTTAGAGTTCAGACAAAGTGTTTCTTCCTTCATTGCATCAGTTAACTTTTTGGTATATTTTATAAAACGATTCTCTGACAATTCTTCTATTATCAATCTTTGACCGGTTCTTTTCTAAACAGCACTAAAAGCTTCTTGATTCAATTGGTATAGTCTTACAGGACTTTTTTTTCCTATTCTATAAGCAAATGTTCTTGATTATTCGGTCAGAACCAGGCTTTCTCCTTTTCTTCCCCCAATTCCTTTCTCGTTTTAGACTAAACGCCTGAATTTAATTCAAATTTACCTTTGTTTTGATAACAATTGATTTGGAAAAACCTAAAATAGCTGGTATCTTCCTTTGAAAAAGATCTACCAGCAAGAAAAGCGTTTTTATCTTTCTTTTTTTTCCCCGAAAAGAAAGATTCACATCTTGACTCATAACTGCACAGCAATAAAACAAGAATATTCCAAGAAAAAGTAAGACTGTCCCTAAAGAAATGTTCTTATTGACTAATTGTTAAAGTGTGCTCTTCATATAAGAATAGCATGTAGAAACAATGAAATGGTTGGATCGAGATTCTATGCAACGTAAGCTGTAAAACACTCCAAGTTATAATAGTGAAATTAAAAACATTATTATCTCAAGTGAATTGATATCCAACATTAAAATTTAAAATATATTTACAAAAAATAAAATTGATTTACATACAAGTTATATACAGTCTCGTTTCATTTGAACCACTCAAATTTATGTCAAATTTGCTTAAAGGACCAAATTATGAAAATATAAGACAGTCCACATTAATATAAAAAAAGCCTACTGTATCTCTTATAATGAAATGCTATGACCCCCAAATGAGTTTCTGGGCATGTTACGAGATTTTATTATTCTTTCACATATTTAATGTTTATAAAATTTTAAAATCAGATAATGCAGATTAACTTAGCTCAGTCTTAGAACTTCAATCTGTCAACTGTAATATCAGTTACGTTTCAAAGAAAATTTTGAAAGAAGTTAAAGAATCTTTGAAATAGCAAACTCGGTATGAAACCATGCAAATTTCCATATTTGAAACAATATGAAATGTGCCTTCATATTCAAACAATTTGGTTAATGTTTGTAGAAATATTACTATCATTCACTATCATATAGCTCACTAAAATACACTTACATTTGGATTTTGCAATGTACAGTCAATAGTAATACGAGGCTGTACGATAATAGAGTTGTTATAAAAAGTGCGTATGAGCCCTATTAGAAAGAATTGTATCACTTGATACATTTAGGAGTTTAGTTAGTTAGACTGAAATAGCGTTAATTTTAAAACAACTTTCGGGAAGCAAAGAAACATGACGTGTCTATTCTTAGAATATGCAAGCTTTGAAGTAAATGGAGTTTTCAAAATTTTCAAGCCGAAGTGACTGGATCAGAATAAAATTCAACGCAGATTGCAGGTAGAATGTATTAAGTCGAAAAGAAGTCAATGCTTGCTACCAAAATTTTAAAGACGGGTGTAAAAATCTGACGAATGATCTGGAGTAGAAAAAATGCAGACCAAGATCTTAACAACAGATGACAGCTGCTCATATGTCAAGCCCCCCTCCAATTTTCATTTATTTGGAACTTTAAAGAAATTTTTGACTGGAAAAAGTTTTGGGAAACAGGATAATATTCAAAACAAATATTAACTTAAATTATAAATATTGATGTAATTTTTGCTTGTACCTTTATTATCGGACCGCTCGATCTACATCCGATATGGAATAAAATATGTTCTTCACGAGTAATAATTTTATTCGATAGTATGTAAAAAAAATTTCATATTATGAATTTTTTTGACATCTAGTTTATAAAAGCTTATTTTAAAAGTAATTACTTGTCGTGACTTATATATAATTCTTTTTTCTCAAATTATTAGTGAAAGAGCATTTAATTGACGAAAAACTGCAAATGACGTATTTTCGATAGTCTAAAATTCGTATTCTCCGGCTCTCAGGGGAAGGGGTTGAAGAATAAACACCATGGGATAACTGGAAATCTATTTTGATAACTTAGAAGACAGTCGTATTTATTACAATTTTGTCATTTCTTCATGACTTATTCACCTTTTTCTACTTTCCACATTTGCAAATGCACTAGTCTGAGATCGAAAGTCAGCCTCCTGAGAACCGGGAAATGTCCATCTTCTTGTAGAGTTATATAAAAGGATTTACCACATAAACGTTAGAAAATGAAAAGTGACAACGAAGTATTTAGCAATAAAGCAACATTATTAAATTAGAGAGTTGTAAGAAAACGTTGAAAATTGATTGAATTTTAAAATAAGAATAAAATTATTCATACGTGTGATGAATAAGCGACATTTTTAGTGAAGTCCAAAAACCTCGCAAACAAAGGAACAGTGCAATTTTTTTTCCGTAACGTAACTTTTGAAATGTGCGGAAATTATTTGCTTTCCTTGCAGACAATATATATATATATATATATCAGAAAAATTTCGAAAAATGTGAGGGGAAATCGAAAAAAAAAAGTTTCACTTAAAAAAAGAAGAAAAGAACAAAGATGGAGAAATAAAGAAAGGAAGACGGAGGGGAAAGGAATGACAAAAAATGCACTCAAAGGAATAATTATGATGAATTCCCCGTGGATACGTGTACGTCCTCACTTGTTTCTAAGCGACTTTGCAGAAGATACGAAATTGTCTTTTATTTTTGATTGTTTAGTGAAAACATTTGAATATTAATACAAAGCTAAAAAATAGGTTTGAGCTCAGATAATTTTCTCTATTGATTACAGCATCTTCTAATAATAGATACTTGTATTATTAACATTATCAGTAGTTTTTAAAATGAGCGCATGCAAAACAATTATTATTTTGTCGCCCTGAATTCAAACTCATTTCGAACCATAAAACCTTTACTACGAGAGGGTACTTTTTAATGTCTAATATGTGTACATTTTAGACAGGTAAGAATTAAAATATGGCTCCAATTTTGGATAATTAGTTTTAATGAAAAAACTCGAACATATTGTGATGGAACGTAAGCGAGCTTTTAAGGAGCAATTTAAACAAAATACCATTCTACTAATCTCAAATCTCTCTCAAATATGTGTGAATTGCTTATGAGGGAAAAGAGTCGAAGGTTCAATAACTTTGTGCGCCCGTATCTGTATCAAATTCTTTTATCAGTAAAAAAAAGAAAAAGAAAAATGTATTAAGAATTCGATAAATTGCAAATCAAAAATAAGTTATTCAAATATTATTATCTCCGAAACGTGTGTTGAGCTTTGAACAGAAGAAAATTGGAAAGTAAGGAACAAGAGCAGTTTGTGATGACTTTGTTTTCCTTTCTATGACTCACAAAAATTTAAAATCCTTTTAATTGCTTGTATTTATATTCGAGTCATGTTGTTGAGACCTATAGATGCTAACTAATTTGCAACCACTGGAATCTTTAACCTTGTTCACCCATTGTTCTACAGTTTCATACTTGATTCTTCGTAAATATAACATATTTAAGTATAGCAGTCTATCCCATCCTGATTCCTGGAGGAGGAGGACTGACACGTTGACTCCACGAGTTAATTCGTTGTGGAGTATCTTGCACAGGACAACGACTACATCATTGAAATTTTACTCCTCCATTTCATGCTAAACATTTCTAACCAAGATATTTAATCTCCACTGTGCTTAAAGCTCAGAATAATATAATATGACTGAATTAAACTGCCATCTAGGGCTCGCAATTTGCTTGGCAATCAACTTGTTAAAAGATTATTTTATTTCGGAAGAGAAATACGCCGAGATGGAAATATTTTACAAATTTACATGCAAATATATGTGATTTTATAAAATTTGCATATACTTGTATGCTTTATAATGATTTTTTTGTGCATATATTAATTCGCATATTTGTTGCTGCAAAACTACATTAGACACAATTTTCAAATAAGTTTAAGATAGTTGAAAGTAATTAGAAAAAATGCATTACATTTAACTTAAAATGTTTGCATATAATTTGAATGCAAATAAAGAAATGAAAGACAATATAATTAAATTATTTAAATTCATTGTAAAAATGTTTTAAAGACAATTTTTGCTTCTAGCAAAATTTATTCATTTAATATGTACAAGAAAACTGATGAAACTGGTCATTTTATATTTGAAGATTTCCTATGCTTCTAGGGCTCATCTTCTATAGATGGGTACGTGAGTTCCAATTTTGAAGTACCAAGAGAATTTTACTCCATTAAAGATTAACCTCCCCTACACCTTCTGCGTTGTGCTTTACTTTTCCTTCCACTGATGACAAGCAATGGACTCCACGTAAAGTTATCATCACTCTGTTTACTTTTTGTTTCTCATGGACAGTCAAAATCCTTAGACGAGCGGCGCAATTGCAAACAATTTAGAGTGCTCGCTTTATATCAACATTTGCCAATAAAGTTAAAAATACACTTTAAATAGCCAAGAAAATTATCGGCCTGAGTTAAAGTGAGGTCAAAAGTCATGTGGGTAATGTGAGAACTGACTTGTTCGCTAAACAGACAAAGACTTCGGAGGCAGATAGGAATATTTTCACCTTCTATTCATATATTCAATTTCAATTAAAACAATGTACAAACAAACTACTATCTAAACTATAACTTTGTTTCTGGGCAGAGAATCAAAGAGTACCTGCATTGGGTGGATCCTAACTTTTTAATTCATAATGCATTTTTAATCTTCTTTTAAAATGAGTATGGTCTTTTTCCTTTTTTTTTATTTACACAAGTTAGAGATTTTGAATTTATCCCTCTTCATCTACGGAGATGGGGTAGATGCTGTTTCTTATACGTTTTTCTGTAAATTCACTAAATAGTATCATCTATTTAAACCTGAGGATGTACATAAGAGAGAGCGGTTTCAGAATTTAATCAAAAAATTGCAGGTTGCCACAAAATTAGACGACATTTATTAAATCAGTTCCGAGATTTGCAAATCGCTGTACAGGTCTGATGTCACCTAATTTTTAATATTTTTAGTGAATTTAAAAGTTTTGCTTTTCTTAGCTAACACTTTGTATGACGCCCATTTTAATGTTTTGATTGAACTTGTATGCATCTTGATTTGTAATATTTTTTTGACTTCATGACTTATATCTATGTCTTAATCTTCTTATATTGTGCTGTTTCCCGAGATTTCTCAGGTCTCCCGCACGCCTGGTATCGGAATTTTTCCATACGGATCATAATCATCCAATAAATAATTCATAGTTCATTGAAAAAAAGAAGCTAGGGAGTGGTGATTAGTCTAAATTTCCTAAACATATTAGCTGTTAGCGAGAAAATGCACAAGTATTCAACTAAATTCTGATGCTCAACCTTTTCACTATCGATTCGGTCCACCTGACCGTGCAAGTTCTCTCCTGATAGGCCAGCTTCTGTTTCAAACCGGGGGTGCAGGATGTAAAATGAGTCATCGCGACCTGTACTGCTTAAGGAGAGCCCGCTTCAACCAGAAGCTATCTCCTGTAGTGGCGGAAATTTGATGTAAGGTAGCCTTGGCGTTGATGAGTGTCCGGGACTTTTTCAAAATGAGTCATCGCCAAGGATGTTCTTGCTCTATATCCCGCGCCTCTCGTTTGAAATATAAACCGGTTCTCCAGGATAAAATTCGCACTGTCGGTTGTCGGTTGGGCCGGAGTGATAGTGAAAGGAAACCTTTCTTTGAAACATAAGGAAGCTTTTATTTTAAAAGTAGCAAATCTTTCTTTTTCAATTTGGAAGTCATAGCAGCTCTTTGAATTATTCATTCACGGTTAAAGTATGCCAAATATAATTCTAAACGAAAATTAATAAACTGTAAAAATAAATTCAATATGGTAAATTCTATTCTAAAAAATAGCCATAAATGATTCCAATGGATTTAAGATAAGTGGAACATTAGGATATACAAAGTGGTCAGAATTAAAACACTCATCCTCTGACTACTCAGTGTAAAGGCTCAAAAATTGTTGAACATACTATTCAAGACATGGAGAAAAGTACTACGAGAAAAAAAAATTAGTTTCAGAAACACAGATAGATGGCGCTGTGCAACTGAAAATATGCTGAAAAGACACAAAATACACATATGTAAAACATTTTATTCGAACGTATCAAACATTCAATCACAAGGATTTATCGATGCAAGAGAAATTGTTCAATATCCTTGCCTTCTTCAAAATGTAAAATCTGAGTGCTATGGACAGCCTGTTCAACTGCGAATCGTAATTGGTCGATTTAGATGCTTCTCAGATGCAGAATGATACTATCTTTCAAATCTACCAAAGCTATCAGACGTTCTCGATAAACAGGACTTTTTAAGTATCTTCACAGCTAAAAATCACAGAAATTTAGATCTGGAGAACGAGGTGACCATGTTGTTGGAAACGCAAGACCAATTGCTCTATCATTAGTAAAATGTTGCCAACGAATGTGCTATACACGGGCTCCATCTTGCAAAACAGTAATTGAATCAAAACATTGGCGTGGTTGCATTTGGGGTACAACAAAATTTTCGAGCATGTTTTGGTAGCTTCCAGCCGTCATGATGCATGTCAGAGGGCCATTGCGCGTAGCTTCTTTGAAAAAGAAAGGTCCAAGAATAACTGTGACTATGAATCCACACCAGATTGAAACTTTCCGTGAGTGAAATAGAATCTCTTGGAAGGTACGAGGGTTTCCCCAGTCCCAGATACGACAGTAATGGGTGTTGACTGTTCCACTTAAATAGAAATGTGCTTCATCGGTCCACAGAATCTGCCCTGTACACGATGCATCCACTTCAATTCTAGCCAGAAATGTCAATGCGAAGGTCAGTCGCTTCTCTTCGATACTTTGATCTTCTCAGTCGAAGATCAAAGTATCATGACACTGCACGTGTAATACTACAATCTACAACGTTATCCATTGATTGCTCAGCGATGGCAATATCTTCAACAATACCTGAACGAGTCGATCTACGTCCTCGACCTAGATGAAATCTAAGATCTCCAGTTCTCTCGAATTGAGCGATCGTTGTTCAGAGAGCTCGTGGGAGTAATAGTCCTTTGCGTAAATTCTCAAGTCGGCGATTTTCCTTTGTTTTCATAAAACAAATTCACAAGCAAAGCACGTTCTGGTAGTTTGATAGCCATCGCTGATAAGAATGACATTTACCCATTTTTATCCCCTTTTATATCCAGAACAATCGCTACAAACCAAGGGGTTATGTAAAGTTGTGTGCTTACAGTACGAAATTGGAGTTACAGTGTCAGTTTAAATTTCTTCACTTTATTTAGCATTTTTTTTAATTCTCATATCAACAATAGAAATAAATAGGAAAAATTTCCTTCCGCATGTTTTTTTGTGTTTTTTTTTGTGATTATTTGTGTCTTTTCAGCATATTTTCTGTTGCACAACACCATTTATCGATATTTCCAGAACTAATTTTTTTTCGCGTAATCCATTTCCCCATGTCTTGAAACGCATATTAAAAAATTTTGAAGCCTTTATACCAAGTAGTTCGCTGTTGAGATATTCGGAATAGGGGTGTTTAAATTCTAACTACCTAGCATATTTCATATAATTAATAACACTTAAATCAATAATAGAACATCTTATAAATTTCTAATTAAAAGACAAATACATCCGTAAGCTTTAGAATTTCCGGTAATCAAATAAATAATTCATATACACGTAAAATAAATTACTTAACAAACCTAATATAAATGCATTAAATCTCAAACTTAAAAATTAGCATTAACTTTTAAACTTATCTATGACAAATTTATATTTTCATTTATAAATATAAATGAAAGATCTTGACTAATATCGTATATTACAACTAAGATTTTATTTTAACGGATTAAATGCACATAATTTAAAGACTGATAGAACAATAAAATGAATGGCCCTTTTTAATTTCATTTTTTCACATTCACATTTATGCATAGTAGAAAATATAACTTTGTGAATTAAAATTCTTAGATTAATTTTTAAATATTCAATACTTAAATTTTTGAAATTGCATACATATTTTTAAATGAAAAAATTCTAGTTTCCTATCTGATTTAAAGGTTTCTTTTTTGTGCTTTAAGAAAAATTATTATTTCAGTTCTTAAAACTGTTTTTATTTTGCGATAATTAAAATTGAAATTCTAATCATTTCAAAAGAATCTAACAATTAACAATAAAATAAAAAAATTATAAAAGTTTTTTTTTCTATTTTTATTAAGCTTTTTTAATGCTTATTTTGTTTTGCAACATTTTCAAAGCACCTATAATTATTTTGGAATATTTTTCCATATGACATCCTTAGTCTTTCGGCATTGTTACAAATTTAGGTAACTTTGAAACCCTATATTGTCTTAATTTTCTAATGGTGTTGCAATTTTTGACAATAAATGCATGGGAAGCAATATAAAGGATATTTATGATAAATGTTAATCACTGAAAGTATATTCAGATCAGTTAACATGGGTATTCAAATGGTTTGACTGAGGAAGTATTCAAATAAGTGAGTACTGATTGAACAACCAATCGTCATTAAGATGGATTAGTCAGGAAAATAACAAAGAAAAATATTCATCAAGTTAAAAATTAAAAAAGAGAGATTGAATAAATCTGGAGGAAAGTCCTTTTTTAGTGGAGAAATGTCCTTTTTTTTACTTTGCAGTGCACAGTGTAAATTAAAAACTTCAAATTTATTTTACAAAAATGTGATTTTTTTCCTAAATATTGTTAAAAAAATACTATTGAAACAGACAAATAAAATTTTATTTAAAAAATCTTTCTAAAATATTTCAATCCAAATGCTACTTACACAATGAAACTATCTAAATGATAATCCGTAGTTTAAATTTAGATTTGAAAGTAGTGTAGTGTTTAATGTGAGAGGAGACTTTGTTCATATTTTCGCATTTTGTCTGGCCAATAAAGAGATTGCTATACTTCTGTGCTTACTTACTTCAGATACAAAATGAGAAGTTATATTACCAATAAATAATTTATCTCTATAAGAGTACAAATGAAAGAAAAAAATGTACAGCATTGAAATGGAACTTATAATGAGAACCAGAAAAGTTTAAATGTGTGATAGTACTACTATTCTTCAAACTGATGTTTGGGAGTTAATAAAATACGCCATCTAATAAAAGAAGAACTTCCGTCATTTGGGCTTCTCTATGTTATTTATGGCATTATCACCATCTTATAAGTTATTTCAACACAACTAACATTCAATCTTAAGAAACAACTCTTTTTGTAAATGACTATAATAAAATATCGTATATTTTTATGTTCAAAATGATTAAATCAAACAAATGAGCCAGGAAAAAATATGGTAAATATTGATGAAACTGAATAGCTTCCGATGAATGAAAGTTGTTAAATTTCAATAAAATAAAGAACTAATGGTTCAAATGTTAGTTATCAAAAATATAGAAGATATGATTATTGTTTCGACATAGGTATAATATTTTATGCTAATCGTTCGTTTTTTATTTTCTTCGTACATTTTTGAATAAATTCATTTAAAAACAAATCATTACTCATAATACAAGATGTGAAATTTTTTTTAATTGTATTAAAAATCATGTTATTAAGTATTCGAAAATGCATTAAAATTCATGTCAAATTTCGCCAAATTTCCCTTTTGTAGATGACATTTAAATTGTTGTAATCTCTTCCAAAGCTAATTCTTATCAGTAAAACAATCGGATTTCAAGAGACCATTTATTGACAGTTATATGACCGGCACGGAACTGTCTATACGGAAAAGTCATACAATCCATACGCCCTTTTCGCCCTCTGAATCTCTGGTTGTGAATGGGTATGGTATATTGGAGGAGCTGGTTGTAAATTGACCATGCTGCTGTTGTTTATTGTTTGACTATCGTATTTTATTGCTTACAACTAACTTTTTGTTTATTATTTTTTATAATTGTTAACGAAAGTTGCGTTTTTAAGTAACTAGATATATAGCTTTTATTTTACAAATATTTTTCAACTCTTTCCAAATTTCTATCGTCATAAAAATCTCTTCTTTGTGTGTTTCTGGTTTCAAGAGGTTCATTGAATATGAAACCTCTTGAACATCTCTTTCTATCATTGATGCAAATTATGTCAATTAGTGGATTCTAAACTTATGACCTTTAGTTCAGTACAATTACACGCCTGAGCGGTGGCTTTAACATTTTTGTTCTCACACTGGTGGGCCGCGCCCTTCTGCAAGAGAAAAGCTTTCTCCCTACTGACGAGGGTCAGTAGCTGTATATTAACATCATTCAGAGAAAAATGACTGCCGCTTTTCGAGCAGTGCTGGCAACGAGATGAGCAACGGCGGGTCTGGCGATGTCCCTGATATGCTCATGCGCTTCTTGGGGAAATCTCCTCCTGAGCGGTGAGTATCTGGCCTTAGTCGGCTCACTCATGATACTAAACCTTAATCTAGGATTACCCTTGACGATAAGAGTCTTTGTTCACTGTGCCCGGGGGGGGGGCTTTGAGCGTTTAAGTGCCGGCTATTATTAAGGTAAACGCCGAAGAAGGGAATGCCCAGATCTGTCTTTCCGTGCTGAGCTCCGTAGTGGGTAAACTTCAATTCTTGTTTGTGTCATATAGCCCGAAATCCAAAACTTCATTCAGTGGACATAATAAACGGCCTGCAACCCATTTTGATCAGTTTGGTTCATATTTCGTTATAAAGCGTCTATCAGGCAAAACTAAAACTTTAACATTGTTTGTTCATTTTTCTTGCAGAATGTCATTGTTGCAATCATACTAAAGTTACTTCCATCCGAAAAATGCATTCTAGTGATTTGCTGGTAGAAGTCTGCTCTAAAAAGTAAGCGCATTAAATTATTAAATAAAAAGCTTTAAATAAAAGGTTTAATTCCAGTTACTGCCAGCCCTTAGTTATCATTGCATTTATCAAAATGTGCAATAGAGAAATGTTTATTGTTCTTTTGAAGGAGGTATCTTAGAAACTGGAACCGGAAGGATTGACGCAAGTATGTCCAATTACCATTTGGCGAAACAAGCAAAACTCCTTTCTACTAAACATCATAGCCCTACATTTAAAGTTTGGCCTTAGTTGAATTATATATGAAGGATACATAAAATGATCGGTTTTATAGTACATTCCAAATCTGTTAAGATGCTTTCAGTACCAGGGTTTCGGACATTCGAAGGCTATTACCGCGAGTCACCCACTTGCGCCTACTATGCAGAAAAAGACCATTATAACCAGTTGAGTTCAGCACTAAAAATTACGTAAACAGCATTGGCAACCATTCATCATTCTCTAGATCATGTGAAAGTCGGTGGCTTGAAAAATTAACCACGATAAAAGTAAAAGAAGACTTAACGTACCTCGAAACCTGCGAAAAGTTTTGGCCAATCCCTTAACCTAGTCTAAGCTACGTAGACGCTGTACAAAAATGTTTAGGGATAACTGTTTGTGCACTAACTGCACAGATAACAAAATAAAAAAAAACCCTCAGGAAACCTCCGATTCTGATCCTGAAAATTACACAACTAGTGCTCTCGAACTTGGCAAAACTGAAGCACACAAAACAAAATTGAAATCTGACAAAATTTTAAACTAAACTATGTGCTGTGATTTTAGCATCTTGCTCCCTGATTTGAAAATCATGGTTTCCTTCGCAAAGATTTAACGTTCATTTTTGATGGTGCGCTCAAGAGTTACAAGCTCACTTCACCCCATTCATCGGAGGAGGAGGATGAATAAGTTACGATGTCTAGCAACCTTCAACCACTGTCCAGAATTCTTCTATAGTGACAAGACATCCTTAATGGGTTTCTTCTTCTCTTGGAAATATCACAGAATTCGGTCTAAACTTCATTTCCCATAAATTTCACCTCGTATGATTTGGGGCTCAAGAAACCTTTTTGACACTCAACATTTTCATAAAATTGCGCTGCTCTAGCTGTGTTCGGAATGATGGACACCGTTTTATCTGAGCACACTTCTCACTTTATATACTTCTTTACAGGCTGTGGCTCATATACGAACACTGGTCCCAGTAGTCTATATTTATCTTCGGTCTAATGAGGCCATTTGTTATCATGATCTCGACATTTAATGGACTAAATTCCTTGGCCTTTTATCCTAATAGGCAGTTTCAACGGCCATAGTACTTAATGAATTCGGATGGTAGGAACTTACCTTGGCTGGAAAATGAAAAATTTATTTCTGATAAAAAAATCTCTGTCTGTTCAACAACAATTCTCATATTTCATACTTTGCCTAAAAACGTCCGGCATTATATACAATGGCAAGGAATTCTACAGAATGTCGGCATTTCATACTTTGACAGTAACATAAATAGAATATCGAATTAGACATATATATAATATGTATATAAATGTGTGTGGATTTTTAGGAATTTCAATCTTTTCATGTCTTACAAATATTGTCAAGAAAGTTTAAAGAAAGTTCATTTATAAATGATTTTGTCATCATATTATTTATTCTTGAAACTCATAGCTGCTTGGGTATTTAAGTCATTACAAAAATTCTGGCAAAAATTGGAAATAAATTTTTATTATATTTTGTTTGTAAAATATTGTTTACTGAAAGTCGTTATAAATGAATTGTTTTGCACAGTTATTTTTTCAATCCCAAAAAGATAAGGAGAAGAAAAGGGTAATTTTTTAAAAATATATTTGCCTATTGCTCGAAATAAGAGCAAAAGAAAAGCAATTATTGTTATGCATTTGTAATGAAGTATAAAATATCCAAAACGTGATGTAACTTCATAAATTAATAACAGATAGGAAGAATAATGGAAATTTTGAATAATTTTCTAATCTGAATTTTCATGATATAACTTTTAAAATTAACAGATGATTTAGACAATATTAGAAATTTAAAAATAGATTTATTATATTTATACTAGCTGGTACCCGGCACGTTGCTTCCGCAGAAGAAAAAAAAAGTTGGAAATATCATTTGAAATTTAAAATAGCTGTCTTGTTTAATTAGGATTGATAGCAAGAATAATATTTATTTTTCTATCGGCAATGGATTCATTCACTGAAATTTAATGATATATAAAGGAGAAATACAAATAATATTTGTTCTATTTTTGTTTTTTTATTATTCAAGTGCTTTAGCATAGACAATATTTTTTGTTTTTCCGTCTTCAGCAAAATCAAATAAATTTTTTGGCTGCTCAACTCGTAAGCATCCAGCATACAACTGACCGCGTGAAAAACATGGATATTCTAAGCTCAATCCACTCACTTGTGGCGGCACTTCAAGCACATTTGAAGCGCTTTATTGATGGTCATCGAGAATGCAAGTCGAATGGGGAACTGCAGTTGTTTGAAATCAAAAGGTATGTCTGTGTGAATAATGGAAATGCGTGGAATGAGCAGATCTTCTCCAATCGTCTTTCCATTAAGAATTGCTTCCTGGCTTCTTGTCGTCTATTGGTCTTTAGATTTTGATGCGCGTGATCAGGTAGCATATAAACGTTGTCTTTCGATTCTGGCCGCATATTGATCTTGAGATCCAGAAGCAATTCGTTAACGATCTGCTGCAATACTCGCTTGTCGTTCCTCGTTTATTTGAGAAGCACGAATCGGATTATTTCTACGTGAATCGGCTTATTTCAACGTATTTTTGGGAAATATTTTTAGACGAAGCAATCAACACGATATACGCTTGTACAACCAGAATATCTTTTGTCAATTCACTGAATAAGTAAAGAAATTACTTTTTGCACTTGAAAATTTCCATTGCATATAATTTAAATTGATCGACATCGATAATAATAATTTTGTTTTGTTTTTGTGAGATAAACTCTGAATAATATTGCGGTTTGCCTCAGACAAAATATTGTGCACGCTGAAGGATAACATAACATCCTGTGTAGATGACTATTCATTAATGAGAAGAAAAAAAAGTTAGCTCTTGTACTAAATATTCTCGATACCATTTCACTCACATTGATTGGCATCAATCATAATCATTTTATTTTGTTTGATATATGTGCGATTAAATCCGAATGACATGTGCCGCTTACTGCTGGTGGTTTTTCAATTGTCAATTTGAAAATGTAACCTTCGCGCAAGTGCAAGCAATAAGTTAACCATCACAATCGGTTGAAAGGTTTGGCTGCTCATAAAGTACGAACAAACAAAAATTCATTTTTATATATTAGATGAGTAAAATTATGCTGATGAATTACAAAATTTATACTATGAATGAGTTCCACGTTTTTGTTTTGTTCCAATGCGTTAAACAATAAAATAAAGTAAATTGGAAATACAAATGAAGGAAATAAATCTTGTGTATAGATAGATGTGCAGAGGATCCAATTTAAATTATTGTAAGATCATTTTATTATTTATTTATTGCTGTTAAAGAGCAGTAAAAAAAAATCTATTTTATCACTTAAAAAATTGTGTAGGGTAAGAATACGGTAAAATATACGCTATAATAATAGTTAAAAAGTTGAAGAAATTCAAAAAATTAAAATGGAAATCACGGAAAGCGCCATTCTATTAAAAGCAAGTAAGTGCTTTAAGGAGTTTTAAATTTATCAAAATAAGTAACAAACAAAATTAAAAGTAAAAAATAAAAATAAATCATGCAAAATATTTCATACGTTCAATCGTTTGGAAAAAAAATTTGAAAATACGATAATTCGTAATATTGTGACATTACTTTAAAAAGTTTAAGATAACTTATTAGCCAATATTTCAGTATGAAGCCGGCAAATGTTCAATAATAAATCTCTTAATGATTGGTATTGGGTCGCCCATTGTTAAAATACATGAGTAAATTATTTGTATTGGGTCGCCCATTGTTAGTATATGTAGCGAAATGATATAAAGTCACCCATGATAATACATGTCGGTAAATGATGAGTAAATCGGGAGGAAAAAGTGGGGCCGGTCATTGCCAGGAGTTCTGCTGGAGGACATGCCCGATGTCAAGACGATGTCGCCCCAACTTACCCAGTTCTGTAGGGCTGTGTTTGGTCAATGATCGGCCAACTATATTTTTCTGCTTGAGGTTCGACCTATGACTGTGCTCCTGCAAACTGTGTTCCGGCAAAAACTGTACCGGTTCAGTCGACGGATAGCATACGTCATTTTTACTCTTTCGACAATTGCCTACTAACATGTGTAGCACGTAGTTTGCAATTCTGTAACAAAAGCCTCTCGACGTGTGTGACATGTCTTTCCACCACAAGTGGTTAATTAGAGAAACCAGAATGTGTCTCCGAGCTACAGAGTGGTTTCCGTAGCGATCTTTCTGCTTTTAATAACCTCGTTTTACAGGTAACCCAAATCTGCAATTTATTTGTAAAAAGAAATTATCTTGTTACTATTTTCTTTGGTATCGAAAAAGTGTATGATTATTCATGGAGCTACGTCATACTTTTGGCACTCTTTAAATTTGGTTTGAGAAGACATTTGCCCATATTTTAACTGTCTTTTTATCTATCGGATATTTAGATAGATAAAAGGGATTATAGACAATTTTTATTCAAATTATTTCATACAAGTTGATGGATAGTTCAAATTATTTTTTATAAGTTATATGAGTTGTCCTCAATCATTTGCAATCATCTAATTATGAAAGTCTTTACACTGATGATCAGTAAATCTCTTTAAGAAAGTAATATGCATTCGGTTGAGCGAAAACTCTAGAATGCAATTATCAAGAGGGTGGTGCGATAATAACGGATATACCATCTCGCCTGAGGAAAGTCAGTGCATTCAATTTTGTTCATTCATTTGGATCCTGTTCTTTATACACGGAGCATTACCATACTTGTTATAGAGTAAATACAGTTCAGTGTATTTTTTTTAGATAGACAACTCACTTTCCTTCAGCAAATCCAGTATTTGTGGTTGCGAAAAAAACCCAACCCTCTAAAACTTCTTGCGGGGGGGCGATCGAACTTCTCTACTCTAGGTTTACTAAGTGGTTATTTTTTCTAATATCGACTATGGATGTATTGCGTATGGATCGGCTCGTCTTAATGTTTTGCGTCAACATCCCTTCTTTGCCTTATGAATTTGCTGAGTTGCCTTTTGAGAATCGTCCATAGAAAGTCTATATAACAGCTGCCATCATTTCATGCTTGAATTAAGAAATCAAAAGTATCCCCCTTCCATTTTATGGAAGCCCAGTTTAATCCGAACCATAACACTACTTGTTGATATTCGGAGACAGCGGATCCTCTCACATCGTATACCCTTTCTGTGTGAGAGGCAGAATGCTTATGAATATTCCTTAAAGATGATACCATGAAATTAGTACATTGCTTTTGTTTTTCCTCCTTGGGAATACTCCAAAATATAATTTCTGACTTCCTTTTCAGGACTCGATAGATCCACAACTGCGCCAATTATTTCCACTGTCACTATCATCGTCGCCGTTATTTCTCTTTATCTCATATCTTTGCAGATGACTCCAAATATGATGCACAGATCGACAGTGACATCATACTTCCAACTGATACTCTGAACTACACAATTGCTGTTCTGTGCTTCCTGCTGAGTTAGTATCATTTTTTTGTGCCTTTAAGGAAGTTTCTCCTATTACTCAGAATAATTTTATAATATACTGATAGCATGAGTTCGTTAGAAACACTATTCTATATAACAGTCGAATACATCCAGTTGCCGTTGAAAGAATGCATGCTTTAAGAACTCTTCAAGAAAAAGTCGTTTTAATATTACTTTTTGTTGAGTTGCATGTCAACAATTCTGGCAATGAAGCTGTGGATTCTGCTGGAAAATATGCTTTCTGTTTGTTGACTTAAATGCGCATTTATTGTGACGACAAGAAATTCGTAACTCCCGAATCTTTTTTTTTTTTTGACTTAGCAGTAAAAATGGGATCTACAAGTTAAAAACAAGTTACATTTTATCAAACATTTGATCGGTTTGTGGCTTCTACTTCCTAAATGAAAGTTTGAGGTTAAAGTAACTTGTCTCCGTGCAGGACATACATGTTTCATTCATAAACATTGCAATTTTGGAGAGAAAGCACCAATGTGTTATCATTAAAAACATTTTGATCGAAAGCTCCTCATTTAAATCTCATCGCGTTCGCTTTTTTTCATTCATCCTCCTTAGACTTGGTGGATGAGGTATAGCATCCAAATACTTTTAACTTTAAAAAGAAATTCACTTTTTTTATATATGTATCTAATGCATTTTACCTTTGTTTTCCATTTGCGTGACGCTTTTTGAAAAAAATATTATTTCATTTTTCTTTAATTTTCTTATTTTTGTTTTGGAATCATTTATAATTTTTAAAAATTTCTATATTTTTTAAATTTTATTGATTTATTGTTATTTCTTCGATCTTTGCATTCCTACTTGAATCGCATTCTTTTTTTTTGGTTAACGGATATTTCATAATCTGGTATGAGATTAAACAATATGTTTAAAGCAGTATGGCCAAAAATGGCTCTTGTAACCAATAAACATAGAAACAGCAACACTTTATATTTAATTTTGTAAAGAAAGTGTTTGCTTGTAAATGCAGGTTTCAAACATAGAAATTTTGTTATATTGATGCTGCAGAATATGCAGTTTTAATAAGTCTTATATATTTCTCATACCATATTTGTACTAATTTATTAGTTAAGCAATCACTTCACTTTTAAACGAAGTAGGCATTCAAAAGCTTATATTAAGAAATTTTGAACTTACGAGATCAGAATTTTTGCCAAATTTAAACATACTAGGGTTGATTTTAATCATTATTTTACAGAATATTAACCGATTAAGATATTTTTTAAATTATCAAATTTCAAATTACTTTGCATAAATTATTTAGTGTTTCAATCCTCTTTGCTTGTATAATTTCCTTTGTTGCCATATAAAATGGGGTAATGTTCAATCACAATACAAGGTCCAAAAAAGAAAAAAAGAATCTACGGAATTATTAATTTTCTTTACAATTTAGTAGCTTCAATAAATACGAATTAAATATTCTTGCACGGTGTAAGCAGATTTACGCTAAATTCTTTATTTTATGATTAGAATTTAGCAATAGATTCATGATTGTTAATTTTCTATCAATTTTTACTGAAACGAATCCGTTCATCTCGTGAGATTTTATGGGGGAAAAACAAATTTTTATCACTTTAAATAAGACGATTAGTATAGAAAATTTTGCATTTTTCTTTATACATTAACATAATTAACTTAATAGATTATCAATATTCATTTTTACATTATTTGAGTAACTACACATTTTTACATATATACTAATTAATTAGTTGTATTAATCTTTGATTAGTGTAGTAAAAAAATATCTAAATGATGAATTTTGTAAGCAACTAAATAAATAAATTGACAATATTGAACACGAAAGCTTACCATCAGTTATTTGCAGGATTTTTATAAAAGATATATTTATGCAAACTTAAATTTCTAGAAATATCTACCCTAAACAAACTAAATATAAAATCATATAAAGAATCAAATTCACTCCTAACATTAAAAATAAATATGTTATACTTTAAAATATGTAACTAAAGAGTAGACGGATGAAGGAATTTATATTTATGCATATTTTGTTAAACAATTGTAAAACTACATATGTCTTAAAAATAATCAAAATCTGAATGAAACTGATTCACTCAGTGAGTCCAGTGCTAGACGTAATAAGCCCATTTGCAACCATTATTTTACAAAATAGTGTCCGATTAAGATATTAAAATATATTATTACTGAATCTCTAACTACATTTTATAAATGGTTTAATACTTGGTTCTGAACATCTGTATTTTCTTTTGTTTTAAAAGATAATCAAGCAATTTTCAACCTTCATGAGCGTCCATAAACATGAACGGTTCCTTCAATGTTATCATTCCTTTTCCTCCTGATTCAGTGACTTCGACTATTAGCGATAAAACTATTAAATACAGCTTATGACTTCTTGCGAATTCAGACATACATACGCGGAATCCTTTCTTTTATGTTTAGTTATATTGATTTCTCAGACAGGATACCGCTATTTAACATTAAAACTCCGGTATAATCGAGAAACTCATAAAACTAAGCGAAATCTTAATGCAGGAACCTTGTCTATCAGGCTTTAAAATCGAATTATTACGAAAGCTTGCCTTGTAATAAATTTAGTTTTCTGGCCAAAAATCTGTCTAAAGCATGTACGATCTTATGTCGCATCACATTTAAAAAGGAAATTTAATATGTTTGGAACTTTTTTAAAGATAAAGTTTCTTTATTTTTTCTGTTTACGAAACTTGACATAAAATGATAAAAAGATAAATATGCTTTAATAAAACGAAAATATCGTTTAGTCTATTATATTTGAATAGGCTGCATTTATGACCTATATTATGAAGGTAAGATTAGTCTAGTTTTTTTTTACTCAGATTCAAATCACAATTCAGATTTTAAAATTTTTGGTGGCTCTTCTATTTAGATTTCCCTATATTTTCTTTGATTTAAATGAGATTTTGAAGTGATTTCATTGATCTCACTAGAAGATAAATCTTCTTTATAGAAATAAGCATATCTGATGGTCTACTACATTTAATTAGTCTATTATAAAGATTTAAGTCATGAAAAGAGACGAGTCTAAAATGGATTAAGCCTACTTAATTAAGTATCAAACAAATAGGAAAAATTACTGCAAGTAAAGCAGAAAATGTCCTTTTTACAGATTCAAGTGGTCTCAAGAGATAATAGATTTGAATGAAATATCTGATCAACTGGAAGTAAATTGCTTAAAGAAAAATTGCACTGTTTGCACAGCCTGACTCTAAACAACGAGGAACTCTTATCATGATGTTGATCAGATTTTCCTTTGTTTACAGTTTGTTTCATTGGTGGAAGAGAGAGAGAGAGAGAGAGAGATCTCGTGGGATCTTTTATTTCTGTGCATCCTCAAGTATTTCTCTCATGGATTTTTTTTAGCAATAAGAGGGAAACATTTCTATATTGCAATTGATAGAGGAAACTGTTTCGATTCAGGATTTGGAATCCGAGTTCATCATTCAGTATGAAATGACGGCAAAGTTGAGGCTTTCGAAAGAGGAATGTGCCTTTATTTATCAGTCAAGAAATCTGGCAGGAAAACGTTGGAAAAGTGGAGAGATTGAACTGATCTCTATTCTTTGAAACTCAATGTCATTTGAAACAAGATTCGTGCAAACTGTGTTAAGCTTTACAGAACAATTTTGACAGCAGCTGTAAAATATTTATTTTAACAACAGCAACAATGTAGAAAACTTATATATTTCGTCTTTGAAATGGCTGATTACCAAATGGAATAAAATATTAAGAATTAATTTATTGGATACTAAATGAGGGACATGATTGGAGAAGAGGTTTTCAAGACAATTCCGTATTCTTCTGTGTCAAAATAAAGAAGGAAAAAAAAAACAAAAAAAAAAAAAACAGAGATTCTAGAATTATTCATTTTATCCTTTTTGCATTGAAATGCTGTTAAAAATGATCAAAACATAAATTTGAAAATTAAATCTAATTGTATTTCTTATCGAACTTCTTATTTTTTCAAAGGAGAGTTGATTTGGTTTTCGTTTCTTTGTTTACAGTTTTTTCTGGATGATTGATAAAGATATGAGTAGTTACCCATCAAAACTTGATGAAAACTAAAATCGAATGGAGGGCTCGTGTTTTGTTATTATTAAAATTAATTGACATTAAGTAAATTTTTAAAATTTTTTTATCAGTCTGCTAAAAATTTTTGTTTTAACAATTTTTTATTTTGTTTCATAATTTCTCATTATAAATAGCATGGAGTATTTAAATTAAACATTTTCATAACCACTAGCAGGTGGCGCAGTTGGTATCAAATCGATATTTAAGTAAATTAATATATGTAACGATAATTAAGTTCTAAAAATATTATTGGTAGTGAAAATATTAAATTTCTAGAACATGAAGAAATGAGTGAAATTCCATCTTTACAAATTTGAAAGAAGTCAAGCTAAAGTGTTTAAATAAAAATGATATCAAGGAGTTACGAGCCTTCTTTCCTTATTTTTATGTTTTATTTTCCAACTTTTTAATAACTTAATGTTAATGGAAGCTCCAGTAAATTTTCCGTCAAACTTGAGTCATTTTTTGGATATTACATTGTTACATTGTTTCATAAAGAAAGTTATGCTGCTTTCTTTATGAATGAAAAACGAAAGGAATAAGAAAGCAGCTTTCACATCGGTTTCATAATTAATATCAATCAAAAGTTAGCATTAGAATTTCTTTGTTTTAAAAGTTGATTTTCATGTACAAAAGGGAGTTATGATTTGGATAATATTAATCCCTAAAACGCTCTAATAGAAAATGTCAGCCGGAAATTGAAAATTCTCAATGACCTCCACTCTTTCATAAAAATGGGAAATTTTAATTAATGTAAGAAAGAGGTTGTTCCATTTATTGACTGTACCTTTGATCATTTTTATCTATGATAGCAAAATGTCAAAGTTCTTGTGTTTATTTCAAAGATGAACTACTGATTACTTAATTTAACTTTTGCTAGTTTAAAGAAATGCTTACTTAAATTAGCAAAAATATTTATCTGAATTCATTATTAAAAAGTAATTACTACAAGCATAACCTTTTGCCTCATAACATTTTTTGATATGATTAAGAAATAATATTAGAGTACGCATACTATAGGCAGACTAATCATCTTATTTTGTGCCAATTATATCTTTGTTCCTATTTGAATTCAAACTCTGTCTTTGAGTTTTCTATTCTTAACAGAAAATGAGGTATAGAAGGTAAAATATCTTAAGTTGTATCCTTGATCCTTATCCCATTTGGCCTGATTAGAAAGATTATATTTCTTATTTTGAGGAAACATCATTTTCTCAGATTGTGAGGAAGAACAGTTAATGCACACTATCGTTATTTGTCCAGGTCCATATGGCCTATTGCAAGCAATTTCCATTCCAATCTTAAAGACCATCGGAATGGTGGGAATTAAATATATTTTGGGAACCTGAATTAATTTTTTTTCTGTTTCTTTTTTGGACTAAAAGTTTAATTTTGAAAGAAAGGCTAATTTAAATATTTCTGAGTTTTACATTTACTTCTATCTGTAATTTTACAATGATATTGCGCAATATATCTTAATTATAAATGATTTATCCCTAGATTACTTTTAATCAACGTTTTTTTTCTACGAGATTACTTTTCGATTTTTAGACTATTTTCAAATTATATATTTCAGAAAATCATGATGCATTTTCAGTCTTACATGGAAAAATTATGAAAAATTTCATGGAAAAAACCCTTTAGACTATTATTTGTTTTCTAGAATAATAAATATTTTATTTCATTTTATTTAAGACACACACGATCTTTTAATTCATGATATTTAATGGCAGATTGTTAGCTTAAAATTCTAAAACAACTTTCCAGAAGTTTGTGTGCTTCCTGAAAATTAAAACTGTATACTCAACAACATGAATACGGAAGCATAACATGTCATGTAATAATGAGCCGCCTTTCAGTTGGCTCTTACACTTCTTTCAGACCAGAGATAAAAAACACACACTTTTCTTAAGAGAAGAGAGATCTTTTGAATGTATTGTATAACCATACATTGATTTGTTACATGTAACTGCTTATTCTTAAAGACTAGTTAAAAACATATTATAGTGATGACTTGTGCAATCTATTTATTTTTTGATAAAGATTTCAATCTAAAGTCAGTATCGATTTATGCGTATGATTCGTAGCGAATTCACAAAAATATGCTTCATAGGGTTTCATATTTTTCCACACACACACACATATACACACACAAAAAAAAACACAGTGTGCATAGAAGAAAAGAATAAAACTGTTCTATAAACTTCGTTTATGCTCGTTCTTCAAAGAATAAGCCAGAAATGCCTTAGATGCATTGAGTGTAAGATTATTTATTTTTCGATTAAATGATAGCTAGTGCTTTAAACTGCCCTTTGATATTTGAAAAAATCCAGGAAAAAATGTATAACTTTTATTCTAAAATGAGATTATATTCGTTTAGAAGAGTTAGATTAACCCCTCATTTTGCACTGTGACGTAATAATTTGGCCTCTCCAAACTTCCCCATCTTAACAAAGATGGATCAGATGTACCCCTAGTCACGGTGTTTCGAACTTCCACCTCTAGCAACTTAATCCGAGTGAACTGAATGAGATCAATAATGTCATGAATAATGAAGAACTGTACTGTAATATTTTACATTTTAATTGTTATTACATCAGAAAACTCAACCAGATAGCTTCAGTGATGTCCTTACTTTTCAAAATTAACAATAGATTGCTCTTTAAATGCATGAGGTAATAAGCTAAAATTCTTAAGAGAAAATATCAGCAAAACGCATATTCTCTCGATAGAATTGATTTTAAAAAGAAATCAAAAAAAGGAAAATCGCTCAAGTTCCAGAAATAACTTCAAGAAGATTCTCATTTTACAAATGCAAGATATTATTTTGTTTCCCTTTCCACTTTTTTCCCATTCTCAGATTCTCTAACAGCATCCCGTTATTTTTTTTATACAATATCTGTTGTATTCTAAATTATACTACATTTTTGAGGTTCAATATAATCTTGTGTAATATAGAAATCAATATTATGCTATTGATTGACTTACGCAAAAATAGCCCTTTTCTATTATTAAAAAAATGTAATGCAGGATTTGGGAAAAAATATAATGTAGGAACGTTAACCTAAACTTGAGCAGAGCCTTCTGTAAATTAAAATTGGGTAACTAGCTAGAAAAATGCCAGTATAAAGCTCAGGGAACAGTTTATTCAGGTCTTTGAATAGTCCATTCCATTTACTCCCTAGTAATGATCGAAAGTGGGCAGAATTTCCTTTATTCGGGTCACGTGAGAGAGATTAGCACGCCTCTCTCAATTTTCATTTTTCATTCTGAACTCCTCCATCTCACTTTGTTGTTTCCGCTCTACTAAACGGTGGCCCTTGTCAGACAGCTAATGTCTTTTCTTAGTGACATCTTTTTCTAGACGAATCACAGCGAGAGTTGTCCATTTCTAACTGTTACAAATCTTGCTGGTTCTCATTTTTCATTGTTAGCTAGCTTCTATGTGATTCCTCTAATCGATCCGCGCTTTGACATATCAAATGAATAGAAACTGTGCAACCGGAAAGTTACAACATACGTATTTTTCTCATAGGTAAGAAAAAAATAGTAATGAATATATAAACAGTAGTAAATATGGAAGTTAATGATTTGCGTGGAAAAATAAGTAGTTATGAATTCATTGGAAGATGCTTCTTCCTAATATCTCCAGATTCTTTATCGGTAAAGTTTGATTTAAATGACTCGGTATGATTCATGACAGTTGGAGTTATCAAATGCATATATATAATGTTTTCGGAAAATGAAGTCTCCTGACATTTTATCTAACAATCTATTATAACAAATGAAGGATACTAAAAATACAGAAAATAATAATAATACTGATAATTGATTGATATAAAATGAATTCTTTACAGAATTGAATCTGTCTGATTGGATTGCATATGAGAATATTTGACCCAAGGACTCCATGTCGTTATGGCGAGTAAAAGTATTTCAGAATTCATTTGAGGTTGGAGATGAAATTTTGTAACTTTATTCCAGATAAAAGTATGAATTTTATTTTCAAAATATCAAATGATAATCAATGCGAAATAGTTGAACATATCAGTTGTTTACAAAAATTTCGATAAAAAGTCTGATTACCTCGGCATTTTATCCAAAGGTAAGAATAAATTGGTTCTTTAAAATCATAGGAAAAAGAACTGAAATACAACAATAACATAAAATATTTGCCTGACCATGCGCCTTCAGATTTCTATTCATTTATTTCAAAGCAGAACTCCTTAAATAGAAATAGTTTTAATAATTCTGATGATGTAAAATCTCATTTAGTTCAGTTTTTTGCTGACAAAACTCAGAAGTTTTATAAACATGAAAAGGATTTTCCAGATAGAAATAATATTTGATATGTTTTTTTTTTATTAGAGTAAGACCTATCAGCTTCCAACCTTTTAACAATCGAAGGAAGTTGGAGAGCCAATGTTGTTAGTAATAGCCAAGTTAAATCTTTAAATTGTTTCCACCATTCTTTTGAATCGATCATTTGGCTCTTTTGGGCTCCTTGCTGAACATTCTGGGTTGAAGTCTACCTTTATTAGGATTGATTTATCCAATAATAGGTTAATATAGTAATTACTTCTAATGCAGATTATAAATTTGTTAGTGTAGTACAGTATACATTAATAAACTATAGAATCAACATTACTAAACAGACATTTAAAAAAATAATATTGTTAAAATTCATTTTATGAATATACACTGGTGTGCAAAACTTAAGCAACAATGCAAATTTTAAGCAGATAGCTATGAAATTGCAGAAAAGGAGTTCTTGCGATCAGTACAATGAAAACGTAATTCAAGAGAAAGGTCATGCGTATGCAAACATCAGGAACAAAACGTCACAGGCGACGTGAGCGTACGCAAAACACGTGCGGAAGGCGCGCGCAGCTCAACACTACAATAAAAGGAAGAACGGAGACGCAATTAAAGACATTCGCTGCAAGTGCACGTGAGTTAATTCGTGAAATATGGCTAGCAGAAATCACCTGGACGATTTCACACGTGGAAGAATGATCGGAAAGCTGGAGGAGGGGCGAAGTGTGACCAGTGTAGCTGAAGAGTTCGGAATCAACAAAAGTGTTGTTTCGCACGCTTGGAAAGCCTTCCAAACCACAGGTACAGCTGTGCGAAAGATTGGTGGTGGCCGCCCCAGGAAAGCAACTGCAGTGGATGACCGATATATCGCCCTGCAGGCGAAAAGAACCCGAAACCAGTCAGCAAGCACCATTGCTCAGCAACTGTGTGCAGCAACAGGGCGACAAGAGTCGCGTTTTACTGTGTCCAGACGCCTTCACAAAGGTGGCCTATTCGCCCGCCGTCCAGAACGCTGCATCCCTTTGACAGTTTCCCGCCGGCGGCACCGTTTAGAGTGGTGCTTGGAGCACAAAAACTGGACATCTCATCAATGGAGTCGTGTCCTCTTTACAGATGAGAGTCGTTTTAGTGCCACAAGCGACTGGAGAGAGGTCGGGACATGGTTTCATCCCAATAACATCACGGAAAGAGACCGTTTCGGTGGTCCTGGAGTTGTCGTCTGGGGAGGCATTATGATGACCGGGCGGACTGAGCTCCACGTTTTCGACAGAGGCTCTGTAACTGGAGATCGCTATTGTCAGGAGGCGATCCTTCCCCATGTGCGTCTGTTCCGAGGTGTCAATGGATCAGACTTCGTTTTTATGGATGAATATGCACGGCCACACAGGACTCATGCTGTTGAGGAGCTCCTGGAAAGTGAAGATATTACTCGAATGGATTGGTCGGCTTGCTCCCCTGATTTAAATCCGATAGAACATGTGTGGGATGCTTTGGGGAGACGCCTTGCGGCAGGATTACATCCTCCTGGGAACACCCGACAACTTAAACAGATGCTGATTGAGGAATGGGCTCTCTTACCCCAAGAACTGTTGGACAATCTGGTGCTGAGTATGGGGAAACGGTGCGGAGCAACCATTGCAGTAAGGGGAGGGCATATCCCATACTAAGGAATATCTGCTTGCTGTTCTTCCTCTTGGACAGACAATCATGTGTAACGATACTATGAGTTCAATACAGCCTTTTTTTGTTTGATTCCATACTGTATGCATTGTATTCATTTCTGCGCAATTATGCTTTCGTCATTCTTTCAGAACAAAATGCTGTATCTCATTTCTGAATTTCATGTCTCTCAGATGACTTCTCGTGAAGTTATGGCAAAAAACATACATGTTGCTTAAGTTTTGCACACCAGTGTATTTCAAATGCTTTTTTATGACGATAATAACTCCAGGATTAAAATTCGGGTACAAAGACGAAAGGAATTTCAATGAATGACCATACGCAAAACAGGATTGTGAAATAGATATGACATCCATATTTTTGTTGCTAAGATTTCAAAATGAGAATGCAAAAGTTCATAAACCCGCAGCTCATTTCGAATTGATTTTGGTTACTGACGAGAAAATCTCAGTCAATTCTTTTTTCACATTAATTCAATTTCTCATTAAAAAAAGTCTCGGAAACTTTACTTTTAATTTACTGGTCACTGTCCATTTTTAGAGAGGTTTTTCTTTTAGTGTTTTTCAGTGAACGCGAAGTTCTCATTTACAAGTTTTCTTAACCTTATGTCCTTTTTTACATTTATTTCAAATGACAATATCCTTTTTAGCCATTCTTCGATAAGTGCCCATATTTATGACAATTGTAGCACTGCCTAGGTTGTAATGGCTTGAAATTCATTTCATACTATCCAGTACTTGCTTTTTTTATTTTTATTATTTTATCAAAGGAATTTTGAGCCAGCTTACATTTTTATTTGTGTTCATGAAGTAATCTTTTAATGCGTGAAACTTTCTGTGTCTCATTCTACTTTTCTAATTATTTATGGCTCCCTCAAAGTTAAATTTTTCCCGAAATCTATATAATATGATTTTGGCTTTATTCTTTACAGGTCTTTTAATTTCCTTGTTTTCATTTTTATGTTTTATTCTTCATCACTCTTATGTTCTTTAATCCATAAAATTCCCGATTTCAGTTTAGCAGGATCAATTATTAACTGAAATTTGAATTTTTTAGCATGTTATTGTTTTAGGATAAATAAAAGCCCCTGTTCCTTTTTATATATTTTCGCTTCTCACTTTCGCCGCCTCAGCATAAGATTTGGATGTTCAAACAGATTGTTATTGCTATGAAACCTTCGATTCAGAGATTTGGCTCATCGAGGAGAGAATTAGCTTTCAAAATTATATTTATGGAGCAAGCAGCCCTCTCTGAAGATTTGTCTTGTGAAAATCTTCATCGTTTTGAAAGGGTTTTCAAAAAATCGGATAATTCAAGTACAAACAAGTCAAAGAAACAAACAAGCAAAAACTACTGTCCATTTTATCACATTTTTAGGAAGAATATTTTTTAAACAAGTACTATAAATCTTATGAATTCTAATCACGAAATCAATAGTGCTGTTATGCCAAAAATGCCTTATATTTCTGATATATAATGCATATTTCATGAAAAAAAATCTCAAAGAGTTAATGAAAATAGAGATATAAAGAGGACCATTTCAATTTCGAAATTTGAATATGCGTTAGATACAATACCGAATTTTAAATAGAATATTGAATTTTTTAGCTATGACAATACATATGTTCTGGATTTAAATCCTGGTATCAATGATACAACAATATAAATTAGTAAAAAAAATCTAACTAAATTGTCAGTAATTAGAATGATTAGTGCATTCCACACAATAATCATTCGCTAAAGCGTTGCTCTTCACAAGTTTGTACCTTAAGAAGGGCTCTAAATATTTTCAAAAGAAAAATAGTTTGTTGTTTTAGAAATGCATGATTTAAAAAGTATATTTTTAAAACAGCAGAAATCAGACAAGTTTGCGGTATTTAAATCACCTAAGCATTTTGTAATGAGCAGAAAAATAATGTTTAATGATGTAGAGTAATAATAATAACTTTTACAATAAAGAAGCAATTTAATTTGTTTATAGTTTATTTTTAAAATTGAATAAACCTTTTGAGAAACATACTTTAAAGTAGAATGAAACACAACTTATTAAAATGATGTGATTAGTTTAATCAAGGAAAATACATCGCCAATTTCTTTCAGCTCAAAAAAGATAATATTCTTTGATTTTCATATTCATATAAAGTTTGGTATTTTAAGAACGGTATCAGTTAATTGACTCTTTTTTCCTCACATATGATACAACTAGCCTTAGTTTTTGTTCTGTTTGAACCAATATTTGGATGCCTTTAATATCTCTTTATTATTTTGTTTTGATCGAACCGGTTTCATTTTGTATTCATAAGGATTGGTAGTTTTTAAAGCCAATTTTTGGGTGAGATAATAGTCTTTTTGATTTAGTTATGCAATGATTAAGTTCATGCAATGATCTGAAGTATAATTTAAGGAACTTTTCAACAAAATCCAAATTATTCATCTAACCTTATTTTCAAATACTTTGAAAATAAGGTTAATAATAATAATAAAACAACTAACCTCATTTTATTTAATAAAATTATTATAACGAATTGAAGTAAACAAATTACCACTATTAGGAAGTTTTGCTACTTGCTTTTGATAGGAAGGTACATAATTGGAATGATTTTTCTATTTAGAGTAAAATGACATAATGTATTTCAGATATGAATGAACTTCAGAGATTTTTAAAAATTTCTCATTAAATTTTTTAAACAGCTCTCTCATTTTTAATATTATTAATATGATTACTGTCTTATTTTAACAAGAAGGCTTATTATTTTGCAGAAAAATTGATTTGAATGCAACTTGTTTCAGCAACTTCAATGTAAAAAATCATTCTAGCATATTTTCAGCATTGATTTCTAAAAAAATATTTAAAAAAATATATTCAATTAGTCATTAATCTAAAAATTTCTGAACATTTTCACTAAAATTCATTTATGGCAACTGAATAATTTTTAAGAGCGCAATAAAAAAAATAAAAAAAAAGTTTCAAGAAAGATGTTCATAGAGCATCATGAGTATATGAAACGATGAGTTGCATAATATATGCTTTGATAACATAATGTGAACGTTTGTTTTTGGTTAATCAAGAAAAAAATTGAAATTGAAATTTACATGTTTGATTTTTATTTTTTAACAAATACTTAATTATTTCTTCTAATGAATGGAAAGGCCAGTATATTTTTAAATAATTAAAAAGTATACATATTTTAAATTACTGTTAATATTCGCATCCATTTAAACAGAGAAATTTGAAAAGATTTGAGGTGAAGTTCTTACTTATTAGTTTAGATCCCACAAAATTTACACAGGCTTTGAAATGATGTTCGATTATTATTTTACAAGAACTGCATTGATTTTGTTATTTTTCAGTAGTTATAATGAATCAAATATTTTATTTAATTGTTTGTAATTTTGTAAATATTTATAACCGTGAAACTGATAGTTTTGCAGAAGTTTTCAACACAATTTAGATAATGATAGATAATAAAATAGTACTTTCATCTTTCAATTCCTTAAAATGATAGAAAGGAAAATATGAAATCCATGACTTCTATTTATATTTAAATGTAAATCTTCAAAATCACGTTGGGCACTAATACATTTAAGAATGTAATATCCATACATATTAATTGATTTATACATTAATATAGCATTTCTTGCGATGACGGTATGAAATGGACTTTCTTTCAAATGTTTAACCACTTTAATAACTGATGTAAATTTCTTCATAGTTTTTCAATTATTAATACTAGAAGACAGTCGTCATGTTGATGAACTTTCAAAATAAGTGAAAGAACTAAATAATATTGATATCCATTCAAACTTGAATTGCGAATAGTTAACAGTCATCTCATTTGTTGCTGCTGTGAGCTTAATTATTTAAAAGTAAGAAACTATAGTAAAACCTCAATAAATCGCACCCGGATCGGTTACCCCTCCGTCGAAATCGTCGTTTTCCTTTGGCCCCGACACACAATAATATAAAATAACCCTCCATTGCCAAATTTAATTCTTATCTGGATAACTCGTCATCCTCAAAATGGTCAAAAGCATATCCATTTTGCATGCCATCGTGTTATCTTTTGTGCCCCGTTCTTTCCTTTAAGACAGCCAAGACTTTACGGGGAATTTTCGATCACATTATTACTTCAACAAAACATCTGTAGATCCCGATTGTTGTTAAGCATTCCTTTCCATCTAATAACCGTTTTTTCAATTTGGGTTCTTAGAAATTCTCAACGCACGTGTTTCATATTTCTCACTTCTAATCATTCAAAGCATACTTCTGGCTGCGAGAGTGCAAACGCTTTTTTCACAGTTTCCTGAATGTGACTTCATTTTATATCACCGCTATAAGGGCTGTTTTCTCTTGCAATTTCGGGGTTTGATTCCGTTTTTAACATGCCAGGGAAACGAAAACTGAAGTCGTTATCATTTGAGACTTAATTGCACTTTTTGAAAATTCAAATGTTTTAAAGAAACTTTTATCAAAGAACATCATGTTCGCAGGATTACATTAAATGATATTCTTCCAAGGAAAAAATCATTGAAGAAGCTGATTGCAAAGACGAAAGAAAGCGAATGAGAAAATCGTTGTCTGACGAGATCGAGGGATTTTTAGTTCGATGGCTAAGACATGTCGGAACCCAAAATAGGCCGATTTCTATCATGATTCTCAAAGAAAAAGCCATAATATTGTTGAGCATTCAAGATTTCGGTGGTAAAAATAGTTGATTGGAACATTTCAAATACAAATATTGCCTCTCTTTTTAAGCGAGTGGCGGAGAAGAGCAACTTTAGACGAACATGTTAAAGAAGACTGAAAGAACAGTGCTCTCAAGGACATTTTACTAGATTTGATGAATTTACTAGATTTAATTTTGAGGAAACTGGCTTATTTTGTCGTTTTTTGCACGCTAAGATTATTATTTCAATCTGAAAAGTGCATATTCCCAGAATGGCAGCAAATTTCATGTCGCAAATGTTAATAATGTCAAAGCACTTTGTTGAAGAAATTTTTAAGTCATAGTTTCATATAATATTTAATTTTTAGAAACCATAAATCCTGTCGAATCATTTGGAGCTTACAATATGGATGCTTGAAATATGGATAGCATCGTTTGTGCTAAAACTGCCTAATTTTATTGATGAATTGTTTTTAGAGCACCTTCTTTTTTCGACTATTTATTTATTTTCTATGAACATTACCCTCTGAAGACGTAGCAGAGTTCAAGTTGTGAAATATTTTCTCTCCAGTCAATCACTTTACGACAAAAACTATAATATTTCCTAAAACGTCTTTTAAGGCCTTATAGATAAATGTGTATTAAAAAGATGATAAATTGAAAAAATATAGAAAAATCAGTGCCTAATTCTAAATAAAAAAAATACTTATTTTGAAGAACATTTCGAGCTTACAATTGCTCCAAGAAAAAAGTTTTTAAAATTAAAGCGCCGCATTTAAGGAATGAAGACAGACGAATTCGGATTCCATAAAAGATTTCAAATTTATTTAGAAGTGCATTCCAGAAAAAGAAATACATAAATATCATATTTCCCAGATAAAGAGCTTTATTTAAAAATTCAACCAAAATTTATGCAAAATATCAAGATATAGAATGCTAATTATTTTTCTTAAATAAGATTTTTTTTTCTGGTTTTGAAAATTTTTATCGAAGGTTTGTTAAAAAAATTAATTGATGTGTCTAGTTGATAAAAAATCAAAAATTCTTTTCGCTGTTTAAACAGCCCTCTCTCTCTGAATCTTGGATAGAGCTAATAGTAAAATATGATAACATTGTGATATTATTAAAGACGTCTTGAATGTTCCATGCACGACTTTTCTTTTTTTTCCAATACAATGAGGGAACACAAAGAGGGCAATCTTATTTGAAGATAAATTGCAGTTCATATATTCTTGCTTCCGAGACTGCTACATTGCAGGTAAAAGATTCGTGTGGGAATTCATTTGTTCCGTCATGATCCCATCAATATTTAATCGTCAAATGAGGGAATTTTACTAAATTTTGATCTTTATAAAAAAAAGAAGTGTTCTAAATTGAAGTGAAAGGAATTTATTTTGCTATTTGACAATTAGATGTCGGTATGACTAGAGTGCAATAGTTTTCAGCAAATAGTGGATGAATTCTCACTTTTCTTTTTAAATATGTGGTGGCTTTTTCCATCACCTATAGAACTGTCGATAATACATGTTCAAAGGTAGTCTATTACATCTGCTCCTCAAAGTTTAACTATTAAAATTGATATGACTTTTATGGAATACAATAAGGAACTGACAGAGAAAGAAGCTTTCTAGAAATTCTTTCTTATTTCGTAGTTGCCTTGGAGCAAAATAAAATCTTCTGCATTTCTTCTTTGAGATAAATTTCAGATATGCTATTTTTTTTGTCTCTTTTTTTCATATTTTTTCATTAAACAAAAATCCGAAAGGAAAGACCCTATCTTTTTGGAATTTCAGATTTTCAAAAAGAAGATTTAAATATTATATTAAATTGTTAGTTTAAAACAGATATTAAAACCAATCTTTATATTTTTTTCATCCCAATGATATGCAATTATTGTATACATTTCAGATAAAATGATTTTTCTTAACAAATGACAGTTTTTGTTTCCTTTTTTTAATATTCCATTTTCGGTTCTAAAATGTTAGTTATTTGAAACCTTCATATTCGGAAATGACATATTAAAATTATTTGGGTAGTAAATATGGGAAGCATTCTGAAGATTGAATAAATTGAACTATCCAAAAATGGAACTCTCAATAGGCTGCCAATAATTTTCCAAGGGTTTGTAACTAAGTGACAACCTTCGCTTAACTTTATTTTTTGATCAATTCTAACATATGTATATTTTTAATATGAAGAAAGAATCCATTAAGAAGCTCAATTTATCCCATTTTTCATATGGCATGAAATGCCGCTCAAGTAATAAAGACCTGCCTCACTATCGCAATTGGGTAGAGACGCTTAAGGTGGTCACAATTGACTGTAGAGATAAAGATCATTTTAAGTTTCTTCAATTTTCATGTTTTAAAATTCGAAATGAAACTATTTTATTTCTTAGTCATTCTATTATTTTGAATGTTACCTTTTAAAAAGTGTCAAACTTAGGGATCAACTTCTTTAAATAGCTGGAATGTTCGACAGATCTCGATAAATATTAATATTTCCTCCTTTTCGCGATTATTCTTACTTTTAAAAGAACTTATAATTATCTCAGCTTCATGAATTGAAAACAAACAAACTTTTAGTTAAAAATATTTACATACAGAAATATTTGATATTCATTACTATTTAGGTGAGAATTCGGTACTAACTCTTAAATTTTGACTAAGATGTAGTAACTTTATTTCAAATAAGTATTTCCTTACTTCACCAAAAATATTAAAGCAATAAGTCTAATTAAGTTTATATACTTTGGTGAACAATTCAAATTTGAAAAGTTCTTTGACATTTGATTTGATTGATTTTATTTCATATGACGTCCATTTCATTAGCTTCAATTTAATTTAATTAGCCTAAAATATTGTTCAATAGTCAAGTTTATTAATATATTCATTTATTTGGTACCGAAGTATTTTCAATAAGTATATGTAGAGTCAATACATATTTTACACTGGGATTCTAAAATTGCTAGGGAAACTTCAGGCATACTGGAACAAGCAATATTTCAGTAGAACATGGAATGACAAATATAACAGGAGGCTGTTTCCTCGAAAATGAAAAGACAGCTCCACTCAATAGGGTGCATAGTAGATTGAATGAAAAATGAATTCACGAAAGCCCAACACAGTTGCAGAAACAACATTGTAGAACATTGAAATAACATTGCACAATATGGAAGATACGAGGGCATAATATAAATAATAAACTTCTGAGGTATTTAAAATAAGTGAATCTTCAAATGAATTGCCACTAGACTTTTAGCATCACGCAGCTGCGTTGTTTTGCATTCTTAAATTTGTATCTTATGGCGCACGTATTATTTGGTTTTCTGTTACTTAATTTACTGACGAAGAGCCCTCTTAAAGTTGAAACACCATGCTCTCATTAATAATTTGATTCTGATCTTTTGATTCCACGATTTTGAAATGACCATGTGCATCACAGATGCCAACTCCGAGGATTATTTTTTATTGAGATTGGGAACATACTAAACTAACACATATATTTACTTTTTATCATATCTAAGGAAACTGAGCTGTACTCACAAAGCTCTAAGTCGTGAATATGTATATCCTTAAAAGCCACAGATGGTTTCAATTCCAAAAGAAGACAGTCCATTTATTTTGATTCCAACGTCATGAAAATGACCCATTAACTCTTACATCAAAGTGAGCGCTGATGGCATAAATGGATCGTTGTGTTGGTGAATAAACGGCATTTTAAGTAATGAAATAAAAGTTTGGGAGATGACGACGAAACAACGGAAAAACTAATGTTTCAGAACGACAACGAAGACGGCATTCTTATATCCATGATGGGATTGAAAGAAATGGCTCATTATATAATTACTGTTCCACCTTCATGCTCTTTATGATACCATTTAATTATATTTTGGAGTCAATGAATTTTACCTTATAAGATAATTGAGCCACGAGTTGTTAATAATTAGAACAAGTTAATAATTGTTGTTAATAATTAGATAAAAATGCACAAGGAAATAAAAATGAATTTTATATTATTATCTGGCGAAAATGATTTCTCATTAATGTTAAAACATATGCCGTTCGATTATAAATTGGTTCTTAATTCTTAACAGTAATAATATTTAGTGATGAATGGTGTCAATCAGCTGGTTACTAAAGGAGTTTACTTACACTTTCCTGAAAAAAGCAAAATATTTTTGTATGTTTTTATTTTTTGATGTTCCATTAGTAGTAAGGCTTTTTCAGTTATCACAATGATGTTTAATGAAGAATAATGATAGAGAATTTAATTTTTCTATTTTCATACGGAATTCCTTTGCTATTAAAGATGAAATACAAACTGCTACTGCATATGATAATATTTTGAATGTAATGCAGATTATTGTTCTGAATATGAACCGTGGAGAGCATATCATGCAGATTTTTTTTTAAAAATATGACAAGGAAATTCAATAGATTGGCACATTTACAAATGAATGTTACGGTGAAGTGAAAATCGAGAAAGTAGTAAAAACCAAATAGAAAAAGCATGAACCGCTGATAGAAATAAATTGCATTTCGATTATATTATTTTTTTTATTTTTAATATGATAAGGAATTTTCTTTTTTTCCTGTTGTTTATTGTGGATTAAATTCGCTTTCACATTTTTAAGATTAACTTAGAAATTTTTCCTAAGCAATTCCACTATACTTTTTCGCCTATTTTAAAAAGTAAATTGCTTCACTGTTTTTCAACCCTTCTTTAATTTATAAAATGCATCGTTATTAATTTATGTTGAATATTTTTATCAAATTCATTATTAGATGGCGTTGATCATTTACAATAAAAATTGAATTAAAATGAATCGATTAACAGGTAACTGAATTCTAGAAATATTAAAATAATGTGTATTCATCGTCAAAGCACAGGAATTGAGTGCATTAGGAAGTCAATAAAAATCGATTACCAAATCCCATCATTATAAACGTGGAAGAAGACAAATGAAATAAGAACCTAATTTAATTTATGAATACAATGATCTATTTCACTATGTTTGTTGTGACATCATAAACATATAATGTGACGCAAAGTTAATAAGACCGAATATTCATGTCTAATGGAAACTTTTTGCTCCTAATATTGTTTCAAACAATTTGGGAAAAGAATAAGTTTCCTTTCAGAAATTTGATCAAGAAGTTTTCATTTCAGAAACTATACTTGACAAATCTTGATCTCAAAAGAACTTGAATATATTTGGAATCCTATTCAAAAGTATAATGCCATTTAGAGAAATTGAATGAAGCACAGAATATTATATTGCCCAAAATATTTGTATATTACTACAAAGAATAAGAATAAAAAGTGTAAAAAACTAAAAAGCTGCATAAAACATTAACGACAGAATTTTTTTACGATTTCATTGAAATCAGCGGTAGATGAGATGAAAACATGAGATGCTTAGCCTGGTGATGGGCCGAGATAAAGACTTCTGTTTCAATTAGGAAAGGAATCGCCAAATCAGCCTCTATTACATATTCTTTTATCCAAAAAATACTCTTTTGTTCAGTCAGAGATTTTTGAATCTGATATTAATTGTGCTGTTTTCGAATTAGAAATAAGATTTTTCTCCACTACTTACGATTAATGGAGCCTAATTATAAAATATTTAAAACTTTTATAAAAGAGTTATTCCTTGAACAGAGGAATTATCTGAAAAGGAAAAAATACTGTATTAATACTTGTTCAGACACAGAAAGTCTTTGACGAATGAAAAGTCAATACGTTGGTCATGGAGAAGATCAAGTTTCATGAACAGCAAAGGGAAATTCAAAAATAGTTAATTATCAAGAAAATCAAATGATATATACTTGCTTATTGTGCTTATGACTAGAACGACCCACTCAGAAAAGAATCAAATGACGTACTATAGAGAACAGAAAGAAATGTAGAGAAAAGAAATGTGCTAAGCAAATCCTTTGGCAGAATCTTCTTGCCATCAGTGCATGTACAGCTAAAGCTAATCAATCAGTTTCATGACGTCATGGTAAAAGTGATTTCATTGAAATAAGGATAAATTTGCATAGAATAAGTTAAGAGAAACTGGAATTTCTTTATGGTAGCCGAATCACTTAAACAATCCTCATTTAATGGATTTCCTAAATGAGACAGAGCCCAAAACATGAATTTCTTCGACAGAGACATAATGAAAATATTAGACATAAATGAAATAGAGCCAAATTTGTTCTAAGTCTCAAGAGCAATCCCGATAAACTTGTCACCGATATTAGTTGTGATGCACACACAAAGGTTTATTGTTCTCACATTCACACCATCTTTTGGGGTATCTTAGTATTAACGATGAACAAGGGGTCGATTTGATCAGGAGAAAGAGACTAATACTAAGGCAGATGTAATACTCATATGTCAGCTGAAATACTAGTTCATTTAAGAACAAAGGAATTTTTCGAATAAAATATTTTTTTTTACTTATTTTTAAATAAGCTGTTGTAGATTTGAGGGATATTTATTGTATCACAACTTTTTTTGAAGAAATTATTTTTCATTTAATGCCTCTATTCTAAGTCTAATTCAATGGGCTAATTTAATAACACTACAGTCATATTTTACAAATCAAACCTGATTGAGAAAAGCTAAGGTGATAGTTATTTCCTTCACATATAAAATGAGCTAAAAATCCCTTGTATCAAATTTTGAGTTGATCTATGTTATTTACCTTGTTACTTTTCATAAAATTTTGCAATTTGTATTTTACCATCTAAAATTTGTTGGCAAGTATTTTACTCTTAGAAATAATCTTGATAATAAGTAATAAATTGAAATAATAATTTGTGAAAATAAAAAGTATAATTTATATGAAAATTTTTCACATAATTTTATTTTGCTACTTTTAATGCATCGCAATACATTATGAACCGTTGTTGTCACTCAATTCTACACATTTTTGAATATAAGACTTTTGCTCGAATGAATTTTAATTGTATATTTCACTAAAGAAGGGATAAAAAAATCAAAGTTACCACAATTAGGGAGGGACTTTGAAATTGATTTAAATATTTGAGAAAGCTAAACGAAAAACTAATCAGGTAACAAATTTTATCTGAATTTTTTAAAACGAATATCACATTATAAGTGCTAAGTTTGATAAAAATAATAAATTATGTAAAAAGTTAAATTCGGATCAAATAAAATATTTTCAATTTTATAAACAATTTTTATGGCAATTTTTCCAATATTTTTTAAGTTTGACTTTTAATAAATGTCTGGAATTTCAACCGAAAGATGAAAAGCGGCATTTTGAAGTAAATGCGCATTAATGCGTAGTAATTTAATAGGTATGCATATTGATTCTTTGCTTTTTATGAGCATTAATTTAAATGCACTTTAAAAAAAGAAAAGGATTGAAAAAAAAACAAAAAAACCTCCGAAATGTCATCATTTTTACTTATTCTTTTTTTTATTTGATCTGTGGAGAAATAGAAAGAATTTTGTTGGAATTAATAATAACAAAAACAACGATCAAGCCTAAGAATGAATCAATTTCCTAAAGAGGGAAAGATAATAATCTGATGATTATCGCTTTGCTAAAGCGCTTTCTCCTCGTGAAAATATTTTATGAAATAATTTAACCACTGAGGTTGGATTACATAAGAGTTTTAATAACACATTTAAAAATAATAACTATCTGAGCGAAAATTTTTAAGGGGATTACTATTAAATCCTTTTTAATTTTTTTAACTATCTAAAATTAATAAATGTGTTCTTTATTTTCATGCATTAAATCAAATTTATCAAAAAAAGAGAGTAAAAAAATGCTTTTATTAATGCGCCAAAAAATAAAAATTCTCTCATAAATGAAATAATAGTTGCAGAAAGTATGCCAGCATTGTAAGTAATAAAAACCCCCTCTTCTTAAAGTTTTTTTTCGTCTTTAGATGAATGTTAGGAACTAAAGACTCAATGTGTTTCTAAACACCACCCTTTCAATCATCATCTTTTCAATCTGACACTTACTCAGAGTTGTTCCAGTAAAAATAATGCTCAGTGACAGATCATCAATGTTTGGAATCCTTCCTGATTTTTAGTAGTAAATCGAATGGATGACAGGATGCTGAATACTTGTGCCCTGACTTGTTTTAATAAGCAGATTGTTTAGTTTAGTTATATTAAAGTCCCGTTTTAAAGCAATACTAGGGCTATTTTGGGACGGACCTCGTCATTTTGAAACTCGGTCAGATGATGAGGACGACACCTGAGCTTGCACCACCCTCTCCACACCACACCAGCGGGAGGACGTTTAGCCGGGATTTAATAAGCAGGAAACTCTTCCATTGGAATACAATATTCTAAACTAAACTATTGCCCTAAATAGCACAGCCGTTCCTTTGATCAAGGTAAAGGCCTTGAATCATGCTTTGAAGAGCTAAATTTTCATATCAAATCAATGAGCCCTGTTTTAGAAAATTATTTCGGTGTTGAAAGGCATATTCATTTCCACTATTAATTTCGTATTTCTATGTATCTTTGTCTAATGTAAGAATATCATGCAATAATGGGAAAACCAGATAAAGATTAATGTAGTAGCAGTAATAATAATATAAGTGTTCGTACTTAGAAAATATCTATTAAGATATTAAATATATAAATTAAACAATAAAATGAATAAAATTAGCAAGTAAAGAATAAAAATTAGCAGCATTCATTAGCGGCTGTAGACACTACTGAAATATTGAAAATATGCATAACCTCAAACAGTTTGGAAAAGTGGCGTCAGTTTTAAAATGAAAATACACTGAAAATGCTCCTTGACACCTGCAATTCTTTTTTATTCAGCAGGGATGTTCTGATCCGTAGAATTAGAAGAAAAGTCTGGCATCCATAAAACATAAAATTCGATAGGATGACTTGAAGAACACGGCATTCGAAAGTTTATTATTTTGGAACTCAAGATACTCAATTACAAAAATTAAAAATGAGTTTGTTGTCAAAAGATTTCTTTTTAAACATAAATCTAATAATTCGGTAAAACTATCAAATGTTTTCAATATATTGAATAATCTAACAAAAATTCCACAATTCTTTTTCAATTACAAAAAAATATCCATAGAAATTGCAGTTATATGTGTGTTAGTAGCGAACCAATTTGTGATGCTGGCATTCTATAGGGCAGGAACTATTTGAGAAATATAAATTTTATTAACACTAGTGACAAAAAAGGCGCAATAATAATAAAATTATTCAAAAAAAGAGATACGCACTTTTAAGCTAAAACCAATGTTCAATCCTTATTCCCGATCAAATTATATTCAATCAATTCTTCGTCCGTTCAGAAATCCATTCATGAATTGGAATCATGTCAGATAAATACCGTGAGAAAACTTTTGGCGCAGTAATCTAAGAATGGCTCTTGTGCCAATAAGCCCAACAACTGATAACCTTCATTCTATTTCAGGGGAAGCTGTAATTGTCGAAGGATGTCATGACTGCTGTTGTCAAAAGATTTCTGAGTGTAGGATTAAAACGATGTAAAAAAATTTGCTTATCAGACAATATTTTTGTTGAGATAATCACTAAAATTTGTTTTTCACAGGTTTTAACTCAAACATAAATGCCATAAAATATTAACAATCCACCCTAAATGAAAGTGCACTTCATTATCCTCATATCGAGTTTCTCAATGCGAAATTGTTTTATGATTGAAATTCAAAGGTGGAGAGCAAATTCATTATTGGTATTTTAATAAATTTCAAAATAATATGAAAATATATTGATATTTTTAATAATTATCATTATTTATCTTTTTGATCCATTATTACTTGTAACCGGTTGACTGTTTTATATTTTTCATAGCTGCCTTGGATGAATAGAAGCATACATTTCTGATTTTACAGTATTTTCACAATGTTATGCATTTTAATGCTTGCTTTTGAATTGATGAAATTCTTTCTCTATACTTGACAGTTCTTTTTTTTTTTTCAAGAAGGTAAAAAAAATTGAAAATTCAGTACAATTAATTTTAGTTAAAAAAATTACCTTTAATAAACTGAAATAAAAAAGATTTTTTATTTCGATGCTTTAAAAGCAGACACTTACCGGAAGAGGGGATGAATTGATTTTGAATCAGAAGAGAGGAACTTAGTATTGATCTGGTCTTGCTCCACTGTAAACGTAGGGAACTCCGGGAAAAAGTTCAGAAGTAGGAGGGAATGGCTAAAGTTTCGAGCCTTTTTTGAACTTCTTCATTACTTGTATGTTTATTGATTGCGATGCTTTTCTCTTACATTGTCTTGTCAGAAATCAATGAACTGAGAGTGAAATGATTGTTGAACTTTTAATCCTTCTTAAAAAAACTTCTGCGCTTTGTCTTAATTTAAAAAGTCAGCTGATTTCGAGATAAGTTATTTAAAAAATATCATTGAACGTACAAGGAAAACTTAAAAATCTGTGATTTTTACTACAGGAACTGGGTTAATTTTAAATTTTACTAAAATTAAAAGGAACTCCTGGGTTGTCGGAAAACTCATAAGGCACTTTTACAAAAAATGTATATAATTTCTTTTTGAGTCATTTTCTTTCGGTCTTTCTTCTATTTAGAGTTGACAGTTTGAGGTAACAATTGAGTGATTACCCAGCAAGAGTAGTATAGATAACGAACAGTGCATTTTAGCTAATTTTACTATTTCTGTAAAAGGAAAAACCCTCCTGTTCAAAGTTCCATGAATTTTAAGATTTTACTAAGAAATCAATGCTACTGATGGATGATGAAATTTTATGTTGAATATTTTGAGCCCAGGGCAGTTGATAATGAAGAAATAATAAAATAATAAATAATCACTAAAAATAATAAGACTCAAAATCTCATTACAAAACACGAAAGGTATCCGAAACATCTATCATTCAAATGTTCAAGGGCGCCTGAAGAATTCGAAATACGTAAATACGGTCGATATTCGGTTCCTTCATGAACTTAAAGAAATACTCATATAATTTGTGATATGATCGTTAAAATTTTACAAAATTATTCTTTTATGAAAAGACTAATAAATAAAAAAGAGAACTGTATGGATTAGAACAGCGATTCTCAACCTGTGGGGCGCGCCCTCCTAGGGGGAGAATATCCAAGAGAAAATATTATTTAAAAAATTGATTAATTGACAGACATAGAAAACAAAATACATTTCGACATATTTAATAACTTATTGAAGTAAAACCAGTCACTTAATCAAAACATACTAAATTAAAACAAATTAAATAATTATTAGTGACTTCCTTGGGCCTGCCTTGCGGAGCAAATTTTTTCGAAAGAAGGCTTAATATTAGAAATAGCCAGTCTCAGTTTTCGAATATGTCAACCAAGTACCTCAATTTCATGAAAAATAAACTATCGCTCATGACAAATAAATTCTCGGCCTCCTGTCTGTTTTCTTCTTCTAGGAAATGACGATTTCTTCTCTTAATTCATAAACACGTTGCAAAATTTCCCACGTGATGACCATCTTGCCTCGCAATAAAATAGTGACGCTGAATGTACTGAACCCAAGTCTTCACAAAGTGCGGAAAAGATTATCGATTTCAGGGGTCTCATTTTTATATAATTTACTACGGTTACAACTGTAGTTAACATAATATTCAAACTAGGACTTATTTCTTTCGAAGCCAAAGTTTCTCTGTGGATCATGCAATGTGTGCACTGAGGCGATTTTTGTCTTAAAAGTGCTTGTATATCTTGGAATCTTTCGGACATTGAACGAGCACCATCGGTGCATATTCCGACGCTATTTTTCCATTCTTTGTTTGCCTCTTTCATAAAATTATTTAAAATAGCAAATAATGCGAGTGCTGGTGTTTTGAGTTCTATTGTTTTGCAGAAAAGTAGTTCTACTACTGACATATTACCACAAATTCGAACATGGCAATGAAATGAGCATCTTTATTACTATATGTTGCTTCGTCAAGCTGTATAAAGTATTCCTAAAACTTGATTATTATTTATATTTATTGACAATCAATTGATTTCAAGGAAACTTATTTAATAGTGTTTGAAATCCACAAATTCGTAAACAGAACGTTTATTTGAAAGTTTTTGTATTCGTCATTTACTTACTGAATTAAGACACGATATTTAACGCTACTTGTATTATCTGGCATTCAACGTCTTAAGAATGAGTTTTCTGTTAGTTGAGTAGGTAGGCGTGAAAAGAAGACCAAACTAAGCTCTCTCAAATGATAGGCTTATCACTTGTCTTTTGGATAGATCCCTGCGTATTTGGATAGAAAATCAAGCGCCTTTTCTTCTTCTAACGTTTTTCAAAGTCTTGTTGCAAATTAGAAAGACAGTGAGCTAACAACTAGTTTTGAGATTGATTAGATTACGTTTTGTGATTTCGTTTGCTATAGCTAAAATAATTTTTTGGTTCAATTACACCATTTAAATTATCCAATAAAAATATTAGTTCCATGACCAAAGTACGTCTTACTTACAAGACAACGGTAGAAGTAATAATTTATTTCTATGCACAAAAGAGCATTAAAAATGAATAGATTGGCCTGTGTTTGCTTTAAAAATGTCGTATATTCATTCTGCTTTAAAATGATCTTCATTTTTCCGGAAAGGTTCCGGCTAGCATACTTTATGATTTTCTCTTCGGTTTATCGAGATTAAAAGGTCGGATCTCAAAAGTCAAACATTTCTCTTTATAATTTAGTTACATATCTTTCTGATACTCTTTAGTGGTAGATTTTATCGCATACTTTTCCATAAAGAAATTGAATACATCAAAAGTAAATAAGCATGAGGGAATTCCACAACGTTACTCAAAGTGCAAAGTGCAAATGCAAAATTTAAGTAGTAGCAACAAAAACACACAGATTTTTGAAATTTGGTTGTAGCTTTTATTAAATCAGGTAATTATGCCAGGGGGAAATCACAAGATGCCACATGTAACATTAACAGAAGAAAAATGGAGTTTTGTTATTTCATCTTACTCAGTTATACCTTTCAAATGGATTGTTGAAGCAGTATCCATGCAGCCTTCTCTAATCTTCACCAATACATCAGCCTGTAAACTATTGAAGCAATAACGATTTGTCCTGCATTAAGCACAAACGAAATCCTGCTAAAATTTGGTTAGAGTTCCTGTTACTTATATTCTCCATTAAAACATATCATATTCTGATAATGAAAGCATACATTAAATGACAGATGAGTTTAAATCATTCAACACACTATGAATATCGTTAAAGAATGCAGCAATTAGCAAATTAAAATATATAATGCCAAACAATTGGGATTATTTATTTTAATATCTCAACAAATAATCCCTCTTATTTGACTTTTGTAGATTTATTACTTAAATATGATTTCTTTCTAATAGCTGCATTTTGAATTGATATTTGATAATTTAGCACATCATTTTAAATTTTCTGAATGCAGTCCGATGACAAAAAAAGTAATTTCTCCTGTGATGTATTTTTTTCAGCAGTAAACAAAGCTGTTTTTTACCCCTCCATCCTTTAAAAAAATCGGAAACACAACATTTTATCATTTACTAAGAGCTTCTTTCAAAGGAAAAGGTTGTATTGTTTAAGAGGGGTAACAAAATTTGAAGGAATTGAGCTAAAAGCTTCTTTTATTTTCTTCTGCTTTTTGTCGTAATGTTTTAACTCCGAAAAGATATATCTCAATGCATTTCTCGGAATCTCCTGCGCGGGACAAATGATTAATTGTTTTGTTTCGAGCAATAAAGATCCTTTTCCACTTCTAGCTGAAACAACATCTCACTTTATTTGTATTAATTCGGGCTTAGAAGAAGTAATTCTATGGGCATTAACATTGAAGTCCTTCATTATATTCGAGTTCTTGACTTACTTTTTTAAAAAAGAAACATAAGAAAGTGAATGTCATTAAAGTTCTTTTTGGCTCATTTTTTCTCTATATAATTAATGTGCTCAGTGCCTTAGACATTTTTTTAGAGTATAAGACCTCCAAAAGTTCATTCAACTCCTCCCCATACTATGAAGAGTACACTACTCATCATAGTTTTGGAAGAAGTTAAGTCTCAGTAGTCCAATAAAAGTTCCTCTAGGTCAGATAATCGCTGACCCAGCTCAAACAAGGACATATTGTATATCATGATCTAATAAATTTTTATAATTACAAGGATTTCCTCCCTTTCGTATAATTTTAATATAATGAGACCATACCCGACGATTCATCATCCAACACTTGAGCGCAATAATGTCGCGGAGAGCATATTGAAGAAGTGGCCGAATTCAGTATGTCACTTCTCAACCCTGACAGACGTCAATGTCGGATTATACCTTCTTAGACAGGGATATGTGATGGCTAGCTTCTTGAGACCACAATATCTGTACTGATATCTGCGACAATCGGATCATTGAGCTCATTCGAATGGGAAACTCTATTAAGTGCTATTATTAAAATATAATTATGCCGACGTGCTATTTCTTATGTTTTTTCGTCCAGCCAAGACATTTTGATCTCGCGAGAAATTGCAAATGACTCTGTCTGGGGTGAGTCATATTTTTTTCAAATCATAACTACCATAGTTGTTTTCTAATAAATTCTTAGAAAATAAATTCTGAAGAAAAAAAAATAAGACACGCACACTAAACTTGCATTATTTCAAAGCCTTTTATTATTCTATTACCAAAATTAGTATGCGATTAACATTTTATAGCACAATTAAAGTTTTATATCACATTAATGCAAAGCAATTCATATAATATGAAAACATCTAAAAGTACACGATGCAATGAGCTTGTTTTGATATTTTTGTTACAGTGGAGGTAATAAACAACTTCAGCTTGAGAATGCGAAAATAACCAAACACTTTCATAGAAATAAACAGAGTCAGACATATCAATGCATGCGGCTTTTTTTTTGGGGGGGGGGGTGAGGTCAGTACTAAAATATTTTCGAACAAATATTTGATTGAAGGAAACACTTGGAATTTCTCCGAGGAATTAGATCTCGTTCATTGACTGAAGTGAAGGTTTTTCTTTTTTATTATCCTTTTATGTAGCTATTATACAAAATCAAAATTTGTCAAATCCATAAATGACTCAGTAACTTTAGAGAGTGTCTTCTGAAAAATGTTTTCAAGGATTTTATTCACATTATTTATGTCATTTTAAGGGTTTTATTCACATTATTTATGTCAAGGTGTCAGAAAATTGTATTCTTGTAATCTGGGCATAGACTAGAGCTCAAAGATTCTAAATCGGGAAAGCTTTGCTGCTTTAATCTTTAATCACTTCAATAAGGATCTAGTATGATTTTTCAGTGTTTTCCTTTTACAGAGGGGTGAACTTTGGCATCCAGATGAAAAAAAGTTATTTAAAAGTACTTTTCACCTTTCCCTAAATTAATCAAAAATGACGCACTCAATTCTAAAAAATGGCAACATAAAAAGTTGTAGAGCATAAAATTTCTGCGTAAAAAGTACTAGCATTATGTGTTTTGTCAAAAAAAATATAAATACTGGCTCTTAATAAATTTCCGACTGATTTATCCAATTAACAAAAACAAATAAGTAAACATCTCTTAAGTCATTAAGTCTTAAAGTCACAAAAAATATTTCCTTTTCTATGTATATATATTTTTGTGTACTAAAATCAGAGAGGTGGGAGCTCCAGCTTGCTTGCACCTGTTTAATTGATCATTGCCCAAAATTATAGATTTCATACCAAAATAGCTTCCACTTAGTTTTTAAACGGGAGGAAATAAGATAAATCTAAATGTGACTATAAGGAAACATATGGCATGGTCCTTTTACTTTCCGGAAATGTTACATAGCACTGATATAGCTGAGCATCATGTAATCTTCAGGCAAAATTCGTTGTACACGGAAGGAGTTTGAAAGAGATATTTTAATCAAATTTCTGTTGCTGTTGTTTTGTTAAGTGCAATCAATATTTCTGAAGGCTTGACAAATTTTGTGAAATTTCCATTGAAAATAGAGAACAAAACGTGATACAGGAGTGTCTCATATCGAATGAACAAAACTCTAACATCGTATTTGATGGATATAATAATCGCACAAAAAACATTAGAGCCATGAATCAACTCCGGCGATGCTCCAAAGTAGCATTAACACAGATTTTATATGACGATTGTATAATTGCACCTCTAAATTTTAAAAACACTTCTTAACAAATGCAAGTAACTTGATTGGCTTGCTTACCGATTAATTCAAATCCAAGAGTATATCTGACAAGAAAACAAAGGAGGATGCTGATGTACTCATTGTAGAATAGACCTCAAAAACTTACCACAACTCTACATTTATTGTTTTAAATGTATTACTCTACATTGAAATCATTACTCTATAATACATTACTCTATAAGAAATCATTGAAAGCTCGAATTCCGAGGAACATGGATACTTTTCTCCTCAAGCCAGAATAATTATTTAAATAAAAAAATGTTAATATGCCGCCTTTTTAAAACAAATTGAAACAAAAATTTAAATAATTTCTCCTAGCTCGATGCAGATTTTCTCGAAAATGTGTGATTGTAAATTTTAAAAATTCACAATTACATTTATTTATTTAATAAATTATTCTCTGCGCTTTACTCCTGTGTGTGTGAAATCTTGTAATTGATTTTAAGCTAACTTCCCGATGAGCTACACCCAATGACAAAATTTATACTGAATAGACAAGAAACCAGTTAATATTTTCGAATGTTCATATAGTAGACAAATTAATCATTAATTGTACTTCATTCATTCATTAATTAATGACAGGAATTACGTTTAAGCTCCATTTTTACATCTGAGTGTATTGTAACTATTATCTTTTCTTTGTTTTATCAGTTAATGATGTACCTTTTTTAATATATTATTTGCTTAAATCTCTGAATCCAAGGTTTATATCATAGATTTGATCTAATATCGGTTTGTATGCAATCAGTTTATTTTCTTGATTTTTGAAAATTTCATAGTTAGAATGGTGATAATTAATGAAATAATTAACGCCTTGTAAATTATTAGAAGTTAAATCATTTGAATATAATTTTACAGTTTTAATAGTTGGCTTTCTTTTTCAGCTGTAATAATCCAATCCTGTTCTTCTTTCCAATTCCATTTTCAGTTTTTTCTTCTGATTTCCGCCAAGGAATACTTTTAAGAAAGGATTGGTAAAAACAGTTTTCATATTAGTATTAAATCCTTCCAAAACGTCAGAATGATTTTCAATAAAGAGAAGAACATAAAATTCTGAAAAAAGTGTTTCTGATCCTACATTAATTTCTTTTTGAACAGAAAAAAATTTATTGTAATGAAGCAGAATTCTGGGAATTGCGCCTTCTGTTAAACAACACTTCGTTCAAACGTTCGAAAGGGAATGGGAGTGTTGTTTGGAAAATCATTCATATTGGCAATTGATATGGTAAAAGAATATGAAAACTGGATTTCAGTCATCCGGGTTTAATTCAAGAAAAGGCGAATCTCGAAATCATTATGAACAATTGTTAAGAAGGACCTTTACACTACGTGCGTAATATCTTTTCAACCGCCCAAAATTCATTTACGGATATGTTGATTTTTTGAAGTTCTTCAGTATAAAATTGTCTGGAAATCTGTCTTCCAAGGAAATTCTGTAGATCGCAAGTCTTAAGATTTGTTGGATATAATCTAAAAATTTTCGTTCAGCCCATAAGCTATTGTTTTTCACCTTCGGAATTGGTAGTGCTCTAGAAATGAAACGAATAAGATTAAACATTTTGAACATGATTTTTATTAAAAATGCTGGTACCTGGAAATCTTTTGATTCTACCAAATGATCTCGGTTCTTTAGATCGTAGCAAGGTTCTTTTAGTCTTTCTAGATCGTCCATTTTATGGGCTCCAGTTTCAACGAACTCGGCTCTTTTCGTTCTTGATCCTTTTTTTCGAATTATTTCTGGTTACCCATGGTTAAGTTTCGATTTCCAGTTGTCAGAAGATTTCGATAAACTTCGCTTTTTTCATTTCTGTTTCATCTTTCTCAATCTTTTATAACTATTCTCAAGTTTTCTGTCAATATTTTATTACTAATTCTTTTAAGCGAAGCATTGCTATCGAAAATTATTAGTGAAAAGGTGTAAAAGCAGTTGGTATGCGATCCATTACTTTGATAAGCAGATTTTCCGTCTTTATAGAATTTGTTTGTTTCATTTAACTTGCATGTATGAGCTTCTACCGAATAGATAAGATGTGTTTTTTTGTTTTCAAAATTGCATAACCACTGTATTTTGCAACCACATTCTGCTTCGGTAGGAAATGTTGGGTCTCCTGATTCCTATTTCTTTTAACACTTCTTTTGGAATCTTAAATGGTTTTGAAAGAGAAGAATATTTTGCTATATATTTTGAAGAGAAGAATATTTTGTTAGTTATATCTTTCGTTGATATTCCGAAACCTAATGTAGTTATCATTCGCATCACCTGAAAGGTCATTTTCATGCATTAACTATGAAATATTGTCACCACCTCTTATTTTCGGTTTGATAGCAATCTTATACTAGCTCACGTGGACTATCGTCACTTTTCTAGCCACTTTATTTCTTTTCTCCCAATTTCGCTTTCCTATGCCTTTGCCCATCAGATCTCTGACGAAGCTCAAAATACTAGGGAAAACAAGATGTAAAATTCCTCCAGTTTGATTCATTAAGAATTTTCGCTTTCGAGCAAAAGATACATTAGCTTGCTAACACATGAAGAAATCTTTTAAAACGGAACAATTCCTTAACATTCTCTCTCTTTCCGTTACCAGTTGAAAAAATTTGGCATATTTCATACAGATTTTTTTTTTACTCATTGGAAGTGATTTTCAGTATCGAATTTCAATGCTGAAGGCTCACGGTGGATAAAAATGCAACAAGTACACATGGCATTTGATTCTATTCATTTTTCTTCTGGCTCAAAGGCCAATTAATAGCTTCATAATCTAGTAAAATCGATTGTCTGAACATCAATGCTTTATTCCCTGTAGAAACGCAATCTATGAAAAAAAAAACTGACAGTTTCCGCTTTTGCCTTTTTTATATGCAGTTACAAAAATATTTGAACTAACTGGAATACACCTGTCTGCCGAAATCAGCAATATGCGATTCATATCGACTGTTTCAAAACAATATTTATAATGAATGTTTTAACTGATATCTCTGGCCACTCTAATACATGGAAATAGGTTCTGTGTTCATGATCCTGCTTATACTACTGTTGTTTGAGTACTTAGAATTTCTTTTTCCCTTTGTAGTTATTCAATTCCAAGTGTTTGAAACTTAGGAAATTGAAATATTAATTCTAACAGCGTTTTATCTTTTTTTTGTGATGAGTATAAACGATTTTATGCTTATACAGAGTGTTCCATTATGACCGTTCAAACTCTTCAGGACCAGATTTCTCGTTTGGAATACAAAAAAAAAAAGAAGAAAAAGAAATTGTCCAGCTAACCGTACCTCTACGACCCATAGTTTTTGAAAAAAAAGAAAAAAAAAAGTATGACGTCACATAGGGTGCAGACAAAAAAAAAAACTTCATTGAAACCTTGAATATCGGTATTTACATATGTTTACATAAGCAGATGTTCAAAATAACCTTCATATCTGTCGAGGAATTCATAGAAGAGCCACTGAATGGCTGAATGCGGAAGTAACAGAAGCATGGTGTTCGCAAAATTACATGCGGCATGAAGATGAGAAAATAATATTCTGTACTAATTAAATCTCGATAGACCAATTTAGATTTCTTCAGATGGCCCAACAGGGAGAAATACAAAGGAGTTAAATCACGCAATCTTCCTATAAAACCAGATGTCAGCGTTCAATCCAACTGCCTGGGTATTGTATATCCAGCCAATCACGAATAGGAGAGCTGAAATGTGCCAGATCTCCGTTGTGCTGAAACCATAGGTCACATATTACCTCTAAGGGTTGACTATCTGAGAAATCAATTAATAGATCACGGAAAAATACCAATTATGAATGCTCCGTGAGTCGCTTAGAAGTAGATCATGCCACTATCTTTTATATCGGCATTTACTCACCAAAGGTTTAGTTTGGTTTGGTTTATGAGGTTTAATGGCACAAGAGCCTATCTTGGCTAAACTGCGCCATATATATGGTTAAAAATAAATCATATCCTTGAAGTTTATGGTTGTTGAAGATCCCCTCAGTGTGAAGTATACTTCATCCGTCCACAAGCTATGTGCTATCAAAGCATTATCGGTTTCATTTTGTTGCAATAATTATTGATAAAAGTTAATGCATCGTTGAAAGTTATTTAGATGTAGGAATTGCCGAATGTGTAGAGAATTGAGTTTAGCCCCTCGGTCCATAACAGCTTGTGCACAATAATACTACTGGCATTCAGCTCCTTGACTAATGCACAAGTGCTCAACTCGCCAAAGAATTGCATTTTCCTGTTTTTCCGTAAGGTCCCTTCGCGTTCTTCCACTAGCATCCGGAAGACAGCGCGATGATTAGCGACCGACATACTACGGGGAAGTTCGTAAAACATTACCTTTATAATGATGATAGATAAAAATACATGTCAAAATATTCACGAACGGAATACATTATCACCATGAGAAGAATACTAGCAGCTTTTTAAATGCGATTCAAATGACATCACTCCACGACAGAACATGCATGCCTCGATTTTAACATTTTGAGCATCTTCATCTGAAAACATATGCAAATGCCGATGTTCATGTTTCCAATAAGATTTCTTCGTACATCGGATCTGACGTCATATTTTTGTCTCAAATTTTACTCGAAAACTTTAAACTGTAGAGGTATAGTTCTCAGGGTATTTTTTTATTTATTCAAAGCAAATAAACAGGAAAGAATATATATATATAAACTTTGATCAAAACAAGTTTGGTCGAATAATTAAGAGTATTGGTTTATTTTTATAATTCCCAATAAAAATCCTGTAATATCTTAAAACCTGCTCTGGAAATTTCCTACTATTTCCCTCATTGCATAACTAAGAACATTTTGTTAATTTATAAAAATATATTTCGATTTCTAAAAAAAAAAAAACTTAAGCAACCTTGTAAAATTTAATATATAGAAAAAATAAATAAATAAAAGCATTTTTAAAAAGATCAACTGATTTATATTAAATCGAAATTTAAGAAATAGTTTTTTCTTCACATATTCCTAACAACCATCTTTAGGGAAAATTCCAAATAAAATTTTAAAGCCCATTGCATAATGTTCATGTTTCACCTTACTCATGTGACAACTAGACACACTATTCTTTTATAGTTTGAATTTCCTGAACAAATAATTATTCAATTATGTGCGCAAGTAAGTTAATAACAATAGTGCTACTGAGTCTTGTAATAAAAAGAATGAAGTGTCATCTAATTTCCCGAGTATTGATTATAATAGCTTTTCCAATAGATTGCATCGAATTTTGTGACAATCTTTGAGTGATGCGCTTGCGCTAAAAGGATTCGACTGTTTTCATCTGTAAAGCCTCAAACTATATATTTTTCATAAGGACAACAAATTGATAAAGCTTTGTATTCACGGCTACAACATGTTAAAAATGATCTAATTTATGGATGTCTTTCTCTTTTAAAATCAAAGGGAAACAAACACAAGCATCATAATTTCTTTTATCTCAGAAACGAAACAGATTGCTATTTATTTGACTGCAGTACAGTTGCAAATATTTAAATAATTTACCTTTAAAAAATAACACATAAAAGGTATTTGTGCTCTAAACATTTTTAAAAATGTGCTTAAAGGAAAGAAAATTTCTTCTTTAGTTTTTGGAATCGGTTAATTCCATTAATTAAATGCGCGATCAAAATCATTTACAATAGTCTATAGAGGATACGCCTTCTTTGTTTTGCTTTTAAACATCATTTCAAGAGAAAATTTTCTCCATTAATCTTATCTGAAAAAGATTTTCACGACTAAGTCATTAGATAAGACAGTGTCCAGAAAATGGGCAGCATTTAATGGTTGCAGAAAAAATTGCTTTCTTTTTTTTCCTTCAAAAGGATATTTAAAATTCTAAAAATAAAAAATAACAGTCCAAATCATTTTTTAATAAATACAGAAATAATTTATTTCCTTTTTTCAGTTATTTAAATTTTTGTTTAGTTTCTTTAATGGATAATTAAGTTCTTAAAATGCTCATGAACAATCTGACTCTCAAATGACGAGACTTTTTGGAAATGTCTAATTAAAAAAAATTTAAATACCCGCAAGTTGAGAATACAAATGACGAAATATACATTTTTGGATTTTTTTTTTGTTTAATGAGTTGTTGTTTTGCATAATTATGCAGAATAAAATACCCTTAAATCTAATCCTTGATTATCAATATTACAATAATCGCCATAATAATTATACATTATTTGAAGTATATATATTTTTTAATTTTAAACATTCTTGCATAACAATTTCTTTTCATCAAACAATAAGCTGGGGTTTCAAAAATTCTCTTATGTATTGCTCGTATTTTTCAAATATTTTATAATGTCTTCTTATTTCACCTTTAAAGAAAATTTCTGTTCTTATTATCTCAAGAGTTTACTTCGTCCGAGTTGGATGTATAGTTTCCAAGATTCTGTCATTAATAATTCTTCGGCATTTTCGAATTCTTTGTTGTTTTTTGATTTCTAAAAATCATCCAAAACTGATGCAAGTTTTAAATGTTTTTTATATACTTTTATTCAACCTGACTTGTTTCATATTTGTAAAGATGACATTTTTGATAAATTTTCAATTATTTGATGTGCTATTCTTTTGAAATTTGGTGCAGTCACACATTCTCGATGGCAATACATTTTATTAATATTTCTGAAACCTAATAATCAATGAATCGATTTATTTAATTTAATTATCATTCCATACAACGAATGCCGCCTGGTAGTGGACTAGCAGAAAATTGATTTCCTGGTTCCATTATATTTATTATAATAAATTATAAAGTAAAGACTAGAAAGAAGGGAATAACTAAACCAAAAATAATCTCTACTTTTTAGAACCTTTACAAAAGCCTATTTTAAAAAAAAACTGTTTTTATAATTTTTCGTTTTAAGTTCTCACTGATTCAGTCTTACTCTATAGTGCTTTTTATATGCATGTATGCGGCAGAAATTCCCATTCATTCTTAAAACATTTCAATAGAGACGTTCCTCAAAATCTAAAAAGGTTTCATTTCAAATAATTCAAATTAGCATGCTAAAAATAGCATGCAATATTAAAGAATTTGCCCGAAACTGCTCATTTCCAGTCAATTCCGTTCGTATCTGTTCTCCAAAGTACAGGGAGAGTCAAAAGACTCAGAATCGATTTAGAAAATGTGTTATTACGAACTTAAATTTTGACTTATAACATAAAGTAAATACATACAATTATGAACTTATTTAAGTAGAATCGAATAATTTATAAAGATTCAGTTAAAGAAAACACATAAAGAAATAACTCAAGTTCAACCTAAGAACATCCAATTTTATGCGTGAAAAAAATAATAAATAAACACTCATAACTCTTCCTCCTTCAAATGTTTCAATTTTATAGATATTAACACTTTTTCTTAGAGGATCTTGATATAAAAGTCGTATATTCTGAGTCAATTTATGTAAATTTCTTGAAAAATCTGGGAGATTTTGCGTCGGGGAAACAAATAGCCCTAGAAACGAGAAAACTGATAGTAAACTTAAAGGAAAATGGTAAATCCTTGCATGAAATAGAAAAAATTGTTTTAAGTAGTCAGTGCAGTCAAAAAAATTCTTGACAAATATTCCAAATACAAATGATAAAAAAATTTCAGAGAACAGGGAGACCAAGATGACTTAATGATACAGAAGTGAGAGCAGTAGTACGAGAAGTGAAATCTAATCCGCTGCAAGTGCGGTTAAAATATCTCAAAGCATCTCACAAAGACGCTAAGTGAAAGAAGAACTCTTCATGAAAATGGGTTACATGGCAAGATTCCACGTAAGAAATCATTCATCACGAAATCGAACCAGAAAAACGTTTGCTGTTTTTCAAAAAGTACCTTTATAAGGATTTAGATTTTTGTAATAATATTTTGTTTAGTGATGAGAAAGAAACTGAATTATTTGGCACACAGAAGCTCGCAAAAATATGGAAACCAAAAAATGAAGAATCCAGTAATAAGTAATTAGTTAAAACAATTATATAGGGGGTTATATCCATTAATATATGGGGGTGTATGGTGGCAGCAAGGATCTGTAATTTAATGTTTGTCGAATCTACGATGAACTAAATGGACAACCTAATATTTTAAAAGATACTGTTGCCCCTAGTGTTGTGAATTTGGGATGTCATAAAGCTAGATCTTCCAACATTCCAACAATTTCAAATACACATTAAAGATTTTTAAAAAATAATAACTCTATTGTGTTGCAAAGACTTTGGACATCTTCCATAGTCACCTGATCTATATTCCCTTTTAAATTTAGAGACATGTCTTAGAAAAAATGTACGCCAAAAAACCATTTCTAATAAGGAAGTGTTGAAGCAAATTGTCATATTTTTATATGACAATTTGCTACCTTTTGCATTTGCATACATTTTTATGGCAAAAACTCCCTCACGAACTTACAAAAAAACTTGTTACAGCTATACTTAGATTATTAAAGGCAGTAATAAAATCTAAAAGACAGCAGACAAATTATCAATTTTGCAGCTTTCATTGGTTTTGTCGGTGACAGTACTTTTTTTGATGCATGAAATCTGATGCTTTTCTGCTTTATATGAATTATTTCTTTTAGCATTTTGATTTAATTAAACATATACAAATTGTTACACACTACATGAATAAGTTAACAATTATATATATCTACTTTATATTATAAGTCAATAATATATTTGAAATAAAATATTTTCTATATTAATCGTGGGTGTTTACTCTCTTTTGACTCCCACTGTACATTGTCTGCTATGTAATCACGCTATTTCAAATTTTCCTTTCTTTTCTTTTCTCTCCAGTCAAGAATCCAGGTGGGCAGTGGTCTGTCTCGAAACGTGTAATGCATTTCCAAAATAATCGTTAATATAAAGTCTCATTCAAAATGATCAATCAATATTTCTGTATCTACCAGCCCGATAATTCAACTCAGTAGCTAAATACCGATTGGATTGTAAGTTAGTTTAAGCGAATACAGAAGGAAAGATGAAGGAAATCTACAGATTAGGATTATTTTACGAGTTGGTTGTTATTCGTCATCATCGTCTGTGTTTCTCAAAAGTTCTGCTCTGCTCTTTCAACTGAAAGGCGCTTCGTTTCTTGCCATTACGCTCTGATTTTCTTTCAAGGATTACTGCTCCACAGCTCAGTTTCCGTTGCATTCAGTTGTTGGTAATACGCATATAAAATACGTTCTCAATTACTCCATGGGATTGTTTTAAGCTGTCACAAATTGCTATATGTCGTAGTGATACCACCTAGTAGATTAAAATTTTAAATATTTTGCAGCGTCTGGTTTGGTGGGAAATTTTGATATAACTGAGATGAAATTTGACGCACCTTTGTGATAAAACAAAATTCTCACTGTGTTAATGATCATTTCCATAAAACTCATTTGGTTTAAGTAGTTTTAATAATTCTGTCAGAAAAACTTCATATTGAAAGCCTTGGCAATAAAAGAAGAGCGATGTCATAGATATCCTGTGACTCTGATCAAATTTTGAAAAATTTAATAGAAAAATATGATGAATGACGTAAGTCATTCGATATAAAGAAAAAACTATCATGATTTCTCCGAATTCCGGGAACGGTCAATGAATGTTTTTCAAAGTAGTGAAAGTTATCATTATCGGTTATTATACTTCGAAAAGACAGCATTTCCGTCATACACAGAAACTTTACGATAAAAGAAGCGTCAATCTTCTGCTGTACTTCAAGAGAAATTTGTGCGTATTACTATACATTAAAACACTTATTTTGAATTAACAGCATTCAGTTCTTTTTGTTAGATTTCTTCTTAAAATTCATTTCTAAATTATCAAATTTTCTATTTGAGATCCGAAAAAAATTCCTCATTCACACACTTTCTTTTTTTTTTAAATATGTTATTTACAAAAAAAAAAAAAAAAAAAAATTAAAGCAAACTGACTTCAGATTTTTCAAAATTCATCTTACAATAACGTTGCTTTTAATGATTGATTTAAAAAGCAATTAAATGAATAAGTTTGAATTAAGAAAAAAATTGTGGGTATGTCAAATATATTCTAGCTTATGAGACCCTGATTGTGTTTAAATGTAAAAAAATGCAATTTTAATACAGGCACTTAATGAAAGGATTCAATATTTAGAATTTTAAATTAAAATTATAAAATTTTACTAGCCATTTTAGTGAAAGAAAATGCATTTTTTAAAAATCTATTTTTGCTATCGCTTCATTTTTCGATTTCTCAGGGTACACATGAGAAATGAAATTTTTTGATTTTTTTTTTATAATTTGTTATTTTCATTTTATACGCAAGAGTGATAAGATTATTCAAAAGGCAAAATGATCCAAACTTCTACTTCTAAATTATACAAGAATACTTAAGTGTACAATTTATTGACTTAAAACTAAATTTACTTCAACTTACATAAAATAATTATCTTGATTCTTGAAACACAACACAAAACCAATTCTTTAGCAACATTCGAATTAATAATGGTCAAAATCAATCCATATGAATAGCTCAGATTTATACAAATTAGAATCATAGATATGTTTCAATTATTGCATCGCAAAATGTATTCCATAGAGATAAAATCTTTGATGCTACTATGGACAACTCGCCCCCCCCCCCATCAATCAGAGCATTTAAAAAAAATGTAAAGGCAAGAGAAATTAATTAGCCCAAGAATTTCTATAAAAATGACAATATATAACAGATGATCACAGACAATATTAATATTAAACAACTCTGTATGGCTGAATTATTTTTTTCTTGTAAATACCTTACAAAATGCAATTGAACAGGGCGAAATTTTGAATATTTAAAAACTAAATATACTTCTGTCTTAGCAAACAATTAAAAAACATTTTTCTCTTTTTACAGCAGATTATAAAAACTTTTATTAAGATGACCTGTTTATGCATGTAAAGGTGAAATGTTGGAATAAATTTTCCATTCATTTCCTGATTTGCCAAAGATCAGAAATTTGGTGCCTCTGCATTCTCGAAACGAATTCAAATTTTAATATTTTCAGTCAATAGTCATCAATTAAAGTAAATATTGTTTCAAAATAGTGGTGATACTATTAAATTTGTGAAAAATAACTGACCTCAAGATTAAAAAGTTAAAAATAATTAAAATTAAACAAAAAACCCTGTCACTTCTTAGACTAATGAAAATGTGTTTTTAAAAATACTTTTCATCAAATTTATTTTGGAAAGTAAATGGCATGAAAATTATGATTACGGTTGAAAGTTTAAAACATTTTCTCTGAATCAAGAATATTAAATATTTCAATATTTGTGTGAAATAAAATTTATTATTTCATTACACATACACTTAAAGATTCACTTTTCTTCGAATGCACATTTACACACTCCCGTGTATAGATCAATAACCATAAGTTTTTGAAAAGATAATATGCGGTTTGAATTCTTTAGTTACCCATGTTTATAGTTCAATGTACTGATCTTTCTCCATATTTTAATAATTCTTAAATACTAACTAATTAATCTCCAAGGTAATTTTAATGACATTGACTTTTTAAAAATGGTATCAATAATATGAAAGCAGTTTTTTTTTTACGACTCTCAATTAACTTTATTTCCTTTTATAAAATTTTTTAATCCATTTTACATCCTTCACGACTCATGAAAACAAGAATGATTTGGCATGGATAGGTTTTTCTTCCTCCTGCCATTCGTTTCTATAAATGATTCTTTTTATTATACGATACGTGAAAGTTTCATAAAAATTATAAATATTTTCTGAAATAGTAATTTTCTTAACTTGTAGAAACTTATCAAGAAGAAAATATTCATGTTGTCGATATTTTCATAATCTTATTTTATAAAAGTGGTCCATCGTTGAAGAAAACTGAGAAGAAATTGTCAAACTCTACAGGTAGACCGGCACAAAAACAAATATATTTTTTTGAATGAAGCGTCAAAGGGAGATTCAGTGCATTAAGTAAAAGAAAAGAATACATCAGATAAAATGTGAAACTCGAAATTTCTATCAACCCAATTGCATGTCTTTAGAGGTCACTTTCCATTAGGTTGCGTCATTCATGTATCCTATTTCATCTGTGTTGTGCATTTAATTTAGTGAATTGGAATATTTTTACACTAAACAAATTTTATTATAGATTTTATAGCAGGTAAAAGAAACTATAGGTTTCATTAACATTTAAAGAAAAAATAATTGTTGTAAAAAGAAAAAAAATGCACATGACTCCTTATAAGTCATTTGAAATATCCTTTATTATATACAAATAAAAAAATTTCGGAATGGTTATATTAAAATAGTTATAAGTAAATTGAAATATAGACAAACTAAATTCTGAATGGAATCAATCTCAGACCGAAATGAAATACTCTTTTCTGAATATTAGTTTGATGAAAAGTGTTCCATTTGCTGATAGAGCTTCTTCTCTTCGAATTCTTCAGCATCTTCTGTTTTCAATCTAATTTCTGAGAAACTTCAATCCATTCCGATTTTTGAATTGTGGCTTAACAAACATTCCTGCCCAATTCAAACAAAACTGAAACGGTTGTGAAAATAAAAGTGCAAAGGATTGCTTTAATAATTTTTTGTAAGACTCATTTTCTTAAGATGCAAAAGAAAAAATCCTCAAAATACAAAAAAAAAAAAAGCTTTTTTACTTTAGCAGCCATGAATAAGTTTATGCATTATATATCTATCTATACTTATAAAAAAGCTCAATGTGTGTGTGTGTGTGTTGGCGCTCTACAGGCTAGACTGTTCGACCTACAGCTACCAAATTTGGCACATGCATACCTTGGAGGTCGGTAATGTGCACCTGGGGTCCCTTTTTCGAAATTTTTATTAGAATTTTAATTATTAATTAAAAACTAACTTTCCCGCCAAAAAAAAAATCTTCATTTCTTTCCCCACCGCCAAATGAGTAAGGCTTCAGTTTTTCTTCCCACGCTAAAGAGAATAGGCTTAAGAAATTTTCGGCAGATTATTTCAAAGGATTCTGTTTATTTTCTTAAGGTTTGATACATTTAAAGTTAAACATTGTTAATGAATCGATCTTTCAGATTCATTTTGAAGTACTTTTGAATTAAAATAAAACAGAATAAAGGAAATTAAAAATTTCTAATCTGCATAGCGTTACCCCAACTGGCGTAGAAAAATTCACGCATTTGCGTTACCATAATGGCGTTGAAAATTCACGCATGCGCATTGTGTTCTGATTGTTGACAACGGATACGGAATGTTTTGAAGGCTTAATATGTTTTCGGTAGATTATTTCAAGCGATTCTGTTTATTTTTTTAGTGTTTGATGCATTTAAAACTAAACATTGCTAATTAATCGATCTGTTCATGATGAATTTTGTTGAAAACTTCTTGAGATATTATATAAATTAAGAAAAATATTCTTTAGTGCCCATAAGGTTTAAATACTCAGCGACTCTGTTATCAGTATTCATATTTTTAAAAAAATGCTTCGTTTCAGTAATATATATATATATTGCAGTTTAATCATTTCCACTTTAATTTAAAACATACATTTTACGGGAGCTAATAGAAAATTAGAGAGATACATATTACGTTATGGCTGAAGGCCTTTATAATATTATGAGTGAATTATATGACTATTAAAACTTGAAGTTTTAAAATATTTTAATGAAGAATCAATTAAAATGGGAGTTCTATAAAATATTTAATTATTAAAATTTTAACGTGCATTAAGATTGGCGAACCGGCTGGTGGCCAAAGGTGGCTAGTTATTGAATAAAATCAAGGCATATTTTCTAATAATTGACAAATTCAAACAATGGCAAGATGTATTTAATACAGATAATGCAAAAAGACCAAACATTTAAAATTAAAATATATTCCCTTCAAAATTTTATCTTTTTAAATCCTGTAATAAATAATATTCAGAATCTTAAGTGTAATATTTTTATTGATCAGCCACCTTTCTACTGTCATCTGTGTTAAATATCAGAAAGAAAAAGATCAAAACTTCTTAGAATAACCATTAATACCTTTACTGAGATTCACCTAAAAAGAAAGATAAAGTTTATTAAAAGTCAAAGGGCAAACCACCGCCGAACTTTTTTTTAAAATTAAAACAATTGGGAAACCCTATGAGAAGAAAATTATTTGTTGACTTTTTCTCTCTTAGACAGAACGGTGATCTAATCAACGTCATATCTAAGCGTTGTCTGAAACGACACCCTTCGAAAATTTCTATATTGCCCTTTCCATACATATTACTTTCAAGGTTGCTTCATTTTAAGACCACATACTGACAAAAATGCTGCTTAGATGAAATCCTGGAGCAGCTTTTCTTTCTGAATTTAGTTCATAATTAAAATAGTAGCTGTGTATAAAGCATTCTTTTCTTTGTGCTTCCAAGAGGAAAATTTCCTCATGGAACTTTTTCTATAAGGAAGTATTTAATAAAAAAAATGCTTATGAACACTTTATAAAATTTGATATAGAAAGATGTTATCACTTGGCAACGACATGCGATTCTTCTTGATTTCATTTTATTTTGGGCAAAAATGTTGATGCACCTATGTTTTCATAAAAAATCAATTCTGCTTATAAGAATGAATGAAATTTAGAGTAGCACAAAGGTATCGAAACTGGTTTATCGCGATAATATGAGCGAAACATCCTCTAACATCTAAAAATGACATTACTTTTAAGTCTAAATTTAAACTACGGATTACCATTAAATAAATATATTGGTTGATTATGTAAGCAATATTTTGATTGAAATATATACCGAACTGGAGGCAAATTTTAAAAATAAGATGTTAATTATCTGTTTAAAAATAAAATTTATGAAAAAAAATCACATTTTTTAAAAATAAATTTTAAGTTTTTAATTTACATTGCGAAGTAAAACTTGCATTGCAAAGTAAAAAGAGCATTTCTCACTTTTTTCAACAGTTTTGTACGTTATTCTTTTTATCCTTCAGATTTATTCAATCTCACTTTTATAATTTACTAGCCGCCCTCGGCACCAGTCGGTTCGCCAATCTTAATGCTTCTTAAAATTTTAATAATTAAATGTTTTATGTAAATCCTAATTTAATAGCTTCTTCATCAAAATATTTTAAAACTTCAAATTTTGATAGTCATATAATGCACTCATAATATTATAAAGGCCTTCAGTCATAATGTAATATGTATCTCTCTTATTTTCTGTTAGCTCCCGTAGAATATATGCTTTAAATTAAAGAGGAAATGATTAATCTACAATTAATATAATACAATTTTTTACTGAAACAAAGCAATTTTTTATAATATGATTACTGAAAACAGAGTCACTGAGCGTTTAAACTTTATGGGCACTAAAGAATATCTTTCTAAATTTATGTAATATCTCAAGAATGTGTCAACAAAATTTTCTCAGATTCATCACGAGCAGATCGATTAATTAACAATGTTTAATTTTAAATGCAACAGACACTAATAAAATAAACAGAATCGTTTAAAATAATCGGTCGAAAACAGGTTAAAAAACACTACTTAAAAAAAACTATGTACTTAAAACTATAAGCATATGCAAAAAATATATAACTTACATAAATACAATTTAATTACAAAAGCATACAACTAACCTAAAAATAATTTAAATCAAGTCCGCATCCGTTGAAAATAGTTGTCAACAATCAGAACACAATGCGCATGCGTGAATTTTCATCGCCAGTTTATGGTAACGCAAATGCTTGAATTTTCTACGCCAGTTGGGGTAACGCTATGCAGATTAGAAATTTTAAATTTCCTTTATTCTGTTTTATTTTAATTCAAAAGTACTTCAGAATGAATTTGAAAGATCGATAAATTAACAATTTAATCAACATTAAGAAAATAATCAGAATCATTTGAAATAATCAGTCGAAAAATGTTAAGCCTTTTCTCATTAGCGTAGGAAAAAAGTCTGAATCCATACTCACTTGGCGGTGGGGAAATAAAAACTTTTTTTGGCGGCAAAGTTAAACTTTAATTAATAATTAAAATTCTAATTTAAAATTCAAAAATAGGGACCCCAGGTGGTGCACACTCCCGACCTCCAAGGTATACATGTACTAAATTTAGTAGCTGTAGGTCAAACGGTCTGGCCTGTAAAGCGCCAACACACACACTCACATTTAGCTTTATATAAGTACTAGCCGCCTTTAGCTACCAGCCGGTTCACCATTATTAATGCTCGTTAAAATTTTAATAATTAAATATTTCATGAAATTCCTACTTTAATAGCTTCTTCATTAAAATATTTTAAAACTTCAAATTTCAATTCACTCGTAATATTATGAAGGCCTTCAGTCATAATGTAATCTGTATCTCTAATTTTCTGTTAGCTCCCGTAGAATTTATGGAAACTAAAGTGGAAATGATTAATCCGCAATTAATATAATAATATTTTTTTCTGAAACAAAGCATTTAAACCTTATGGGCTCAAAATAATATCTTTCTTAATTTATGTAGTATCTCAAGAATTTGTCAACAAAATTTTTTCAGATTCATCATGAGCAGGTATATTAATTAACAATGTTTAATTTTAAATGCATTAAATACTAAGAAAATAAACATAATCGCTTAAAATAATTGGTCGAAAACAGGTAAAAAAAATTACTTAAAAATGATGAACTTAAACTAGCATAAATGCAATTTAATTACAAAAGCATACAAAAACAATACTAAAAATAATTTAAATCTAGTCCGCTTCCGTTGATAATAGATGTAAACAATCACAACACAATGCGCATGCGTGAATTTTCAACGCCAGTTACGGTAACGCAAATGCGTAAATTTTTCTACGCCAGTTGGGGTAACGCTATGCAGATTAGAAATTTTTAATTTCCTGTATTATATTTTATTTTAATTAAAAAGGACTTTAGAATGAATCTGAAGGATCGATTAATTAACAACGTTTAATTTTAAATGCATCAAACATTAAGAAAATAAACAGAATCGTGTGAAATAATCGGCCGAAAAATGTTAAGCTTAAGCCTCATCTCATTTGGAGGTGGTGAAAGAAATATATTTCCTTGGCAGGAAAGTTAGTTTTTAATTAATAATTAAAATTCTAATTAAAATTTCAAAAAAAGGGATCCGAAGTGCACATTCCCGACCTCCAAGGTATACACGTACCAAATTTGGTAGCTGTAGGTAGCTGGTCTTTTCTGTAGAGCTACAACACACACACACATTGAGCTTTATATAAGTATAGATAGATAGAGGAGGAATATTTTTTTCTTTGTTGTTTTCTTGACTAATCAATCTTAGATACGATTTGTCGTTCAATCAGCAAAGACATATTTTAACACTTCCTCAGTCTGAATATACTTTCAGTGATTGATATTTATCGTAAATATCCTTTATATTACTTCCCATGCATTTATTGTCAAAAAATGTAGCACCAATAGAAAATTAAGACAATATAGTGTTTCAAAGTCATCTAAATTTGTAACAATGCCGAAAGACTAAGGAAATCATATGGAAAAATATTCCAAAATATTAATCGATATATTGGAAATGTAACAAAACACAAATAAGCATTGAATATTAGAAGACATTAATAAAAAATAGAGAAAGATAATTTCTTTATTATTTTAATATTATTTTTATTTGTTAGATTCTATTTAAATGTTACAAATTTCAATTTTAATTATTGAAAAATAAAACAATTTTTTTAATAATAAATAGTATTTCAGATAAAATGCAAAGAATGATACTTTAAATTGGGCAGGAAACTCCAAAGTTTTCGTTTAAAATTATGTATGCAACTTCAAAATTATCAAATATCGAATATTCAAAAATTAATCTAAGAGTTTTGATGCACAAAGTAAGGTTTTTTACTAAGAATAAAAGTGAATGGGAATTATATTAGGTTTTCTTAGTAAGCGATTTATTTTATGTGTGCATGGATTATTTATTTGATTATAGGAAATTCTAAAGCTTTGGATGTATTTAATTTCAAATAATAAGAAATTCATCAGTTTTTAAATTCTGTTATTGATTTATATTTGCTGAAATGTAAATCTAAATCAATCAGTTATCTTAAAACAATTAGGATCGCCTAAGGCTGTAATAATTACGTCCACGTGTGCTTTTTAAAATAGAATTTAACTACTTTAGATTTCTCTTTATGGTTCAATGATTTTGATTTTAGAATTATATTTGACATAATTTGGCTTTGAATGATTCTTGGAGTTGTATGATTTGCAAATGTTCTTGATACATTTAATCGTATATTTTAAACTTGCCGCCTTTGGCGATCAGTGGTTTCACCGAGATTAATGAGTGCTGAAAATTTCAATTGATTCCTCAGCAAATAATTCGTAAATTTCACATTTTGATATTTCTCTCTCTCTCTGCCTCTCTCTCTCTCTCTCTCTCTCTCTCTCTCTATATATATATAT
>JAPMOR010015793.1:849409-963765 GCA_026543865.1 Argiope aurantia
ATATATATATATATATATGCCATTTGCCTAATTTTCTATATTTTTATCTACATCTTTATACATTCAGTTATATTATAGGAAAAAGCAGCAATATGTTAAAATGGAGGAACTTTAAAAACAATTTCGACGTTGCTTTATTTTGAAGTTAAACCTTATTTGTAAATATAAATAAAAGTATAAAAAATATTAAATGTATGCCTATTTCTAAAACCTACTCAACATGGGAAAATATACCTTATCTTTATATCCAGGTCAGAGTGCTTCAAAAAGAAACCGAGATGAAGCATTAGAAGCAATACTGCGAATTTTTTTGATTCTTTTTAATAATAAAATATATTGTTGCAAAATATGTTTAAAATGCACCCATGCCCATAAATTACGGATAATGTCAGCTCTGGCAAATAAATTTTCAGAAACCAAACAAGTGTGACTTATCATAAAGCTCATTTATTAAGCAAAGGATAAAGAATAAAGAAAAGATGGTGTATGTATGATACCATTCATAAGAACTACGATTTTTGCTCCCTGAAGCAATTAAAAATATTATATCCCTTACAAAAATTTAACTTTACGTGGTTGGTAAGTTGCTTAATACATTGTATATCTCCCAGACGATGAAATACTGTCAGTACAACTCCTAGGCATGTTATCAAATTATTGAACTCTTCTCAGCAAACAATGCTCTCTGAAGTTCAGGTGCACATGTTGGAAGTGGTTAACGGACAGTAACTCGTCAAGTAAGTATGTCCCATACATGATCTATTGGGTTCAAGTCAGATGAGAATGTTGGACCATTCCATACGAGTGATATCTTCCGATTTAAAGCATTCGTTTAAGATATTTTCATGGTGAGGACGGGCTATAAACACACATTCTGTGCACCCCTAAACAAATGTACATGTTATTCCAGAATGATATCTCGAATATATTTATCCTATCATGGTTCCGATTTGAACATGTAGATCTCTTCTGGAGCTCAGTATAATTCATCCCAAACGAAAAATCCTGCGCCACCTTAGCGATGTTGTGCTATGAAGCTCTCTTGATGGGAAGGGTATAGGCATTCTCCATCTGAAAGTCCGTCTCGAATCAGACTGCACTCTAAACCTGAACTCGTCGGAAAACATCACATAAGGCCACTGTGACGATGTCCACATTGCATATTCTTTACTCCAGGCTAACCGCCGCCGACAGTTAGTTCCCGTGAGCGGAACACATATGACAGAATTACGAGCATGTAGACCACGAGCAATGGTCCCAAACGTCTGTACATGATTTGTCTTGAAACTGCCGTACCCGTAATTGAAGATATCTGATGAGACAATCCTGATGCTGCACTCCGTTTGTTTCTTTTAGCAGTTACTGCTAAATATTGTCGTCATTCGGAGTTGTAACTCAGGATCTATCAGTATTGTAACGTCTACTGACATTTCAATCATCTTAGAATAGTTGTCAAAGCCTAAAAATGACACTTTGGACAATTCCATGTTTTTCGGATATTTCCATCTGAGTACATCGACATTTCAGATGATAGTTAATTCATCAAGTACAAGCTCTGTTTTTGCCATTCGTTGCACTGATCGGTTCCTTACTCCCAGTTCACTAGCGTTCTCTCTCAGGGAAACCCTCGAATTTCATTGAACTCGCTTTTTGATAACCTTACGGCTATTGAAAGTGTTCATCATACATTTTTGTTCACTTCCGGGACTTCGACTATCATTTCAAAGCTCTTTCAAACGATAGATTGCATCAGACACTGTTTGCCGAGGCATATTAAACAAATGAATGACTTCATACCCTCATTTTCCTTTCTCTAAAATAGCTTATATTTTGCTTGGCGTTGTAAAAAAGCCAAAAAAAAATAATTAAATTAAAAGATACATTATAAAATATGTTATAATTGAAGTGATAGACAAAAAGAAGTAAACAAAAATTAAAAAGAAATTAATTAACTTCTATTCTATAATGTAATAACTTTGTCCTAGTTTTTTTGCTGCACTCTGTATTTAGCTTTAATAACTTCAGTAATAATTTAAAACACCAATATAAAAAAAGAAGCAATTTCTGATATATATAAGTTATATTATGTAATAATAAATTTTTTTATATTGAAGCAACAAATAATCTCAATAAAAACTTTACAAATGAATTTCCCAGAAGCTATTGCAATAAAGAATTTCTAGTAAAAGAAAAATTAACTTCATACTAATCTTTTGGCAGGGCTAAAAATAGATTTTCGGTTACATATCAATAGATGACGCTGAGACCCTCCAATTATTTATTACTTTGAATGACGTGGCGTTTACATGCAGTTAGGATGTGGGAAACGTGATAAAAGCCTTTTTTGTAGAGATTTTGCCTGCTACTGGTATGTTCTTTCCTTTTTGATTCTATATTTAAACTTTTCGCTGATATTGACTTGGTATTTTTACTGATTTAATTATATATATATATATATATATATTTGAATAAAAATAAATAGCCATTCGACAGCTACAGGATGTCCTGAAAAGTTGTTCAAAGATACGTCAAGCATGCAGAAATAAATAATTTTTACAATAGAGCATAAGGAACCGTTATAAAAAGAATAGAATAGAATGGGTAACCGCTACTATCTTTTTATCATGGAATTAAGTAAAGGAAAAATATACACCAGATAAAATGTACAAGACAAGTTTATAATAACCCAGTTGCTTGAATGATGACAAGAGTCAATAAACTTTTAAGTAAAAATCTTCGAAACAAATAAAATATATCTAAATAACTCTTTTCATTTTTATGGTGACTCTTGCGTCTACCCGATGCCTTTACGACAGTGGATTCGATTAAAAGCTGCCGCACTTGCTAAAAGAACAGAACCATACTTCTTTATTGTAAAATAAGAGGCACGGAAGCTGTAACGCGTCATCACCAATAAAGCAACTGCGCAATTATTCAACTTATTTCCCAACAGAATGCTTAAAGTAAATATTCAAAGACAACAGGGTTGAATTCCGTTATATCTGTGCTGGAAATAATTTGATTTGATATAATTGTATTATATCAAATGATATTTTATTTGATATAATTCACTGCCCTCTGTAATGGTACGATCTATGGCAAACCTGATCCTACTCTTAATCCTCTCGATCTACCAAACCAGGTCTACTCTTAAATTTTGCAAATGTCCTTTCAGTGCACCGCTGTAATGCAAAAGTTTCATCAAATGTGCTCAAAATTGTTTTTATTGATTGAAAATAAAATTTACTTTTGAAGTTTTATCGATACAAATATGCATTTTCATTCATTCATATAAATGTCAATAGAATAAATTGAATTGAACTTCAAAATGCGTGCAAAATTTCAAGAAACTTATAAACACATTTAAATTATAACCCAATAAACTGTCTTTTAATTTAAATACGTATTATAATTTATTTTCAGATGTTTCTTTAACTCTTTGAGCTTTTTGAAAAGTCACTTTCTTTCACTGTTGAAGGCTGTTACTTACCTTATTTTCCCTGTTAAGGCATATAAAGATTGTATTCTAATAAACTGTAACTGGGAAATCGATTTTTGCATTCATAATTCCCATGTGCTCTTGACAAACATTATTAACACATCACATATTTTGAATTAACTTAAAATGAGGTCGCATCTTCATTGATCAATAAAATTCTCTATTTACTAACAACTCGATAACCTGATACAAAAGAGAACTCGAGAAATTATTTTTACTTCCAGAAACGTGCTTTCGGAGTTGAATCTAAAAACTCGATTAGAAGAAATGTATACAACAAAAACTAACTAAATTTCATAATTTACTACTAATTGCATTTATCAGATTTGAAAAACTTTTAATAATCTATTAATTATTTTTCATTGTTAGAAACACTACCATTTATCTAACTCACTTCTACAAAACATTTTGAAAGCCGAAAAAACTGTTGTTGTTTTTGGATTGCTTTCTATTACTTCTTCACTTCATATATAAACATATGACAGAACACTATGTGATGGCAAACCACATAGTGTTCTGATCTATCTAAAACAATCACCAACTGCTTGGTATATAAATGTATGAAAATGAACCTTTTAAAACATGTAATAATGATGAAGCCAATTATATATAATCTATTCCTTCCACAACCTTAATTTCCAGAAAATTTATTAGCCCATCAGAAAAAAAAATCTCCTAAACATATATTAATGTATATCTTTATTGGAATTATCTGCAAGATAATAATTTAATGCTATATACACTCCCATTTTTAAAGAAAGCTGCAAAACGGTTAATTTAAATTTTAAAGAGTGACTCTTCTCGGACTTTATCAATATGACGCATTTTTGCTAAGCATTTCAATAGAATGAATATCCATTTAGACATATCCCCTTTGATCGACTGGATCTAAAGGTGATATTGATCTACAAATATACCAATTGCATGTGTTCCATTTCATTTATCTAGCTTATTGGAGTTTTAAATGGTTTCGTTTACATAATCCATAAATAGACAGACTGACACACAATCCTACCTTATGTGGATTTTATCAAATCTTCAACTTTGCTGATAAAATAATAGACCAAAGCTTGTTACGTTTCCGAGTTATGTTTATGTTCACGCAGAAGGACAGACGATTCGCTCAAAATGTGATGAAAATCAGCGAACGTTTGACGAATGTTGATGTATACGAAACCGTATCTTCCATGAATTTTCTCGTATAAGAAATATTGAAATTTTCGATATTTTGTAGACTAAAAAGTTAAAAGATTTCAAAATAATCAGAATTTATTTTAATTATAAAAGTTTATTCATCGTTTGATTTATTTTCATCATTTGAATTTTCTCTTCCTTTCTTTTTGTTTCCTTAATTTTATCAGACATCTTTTCTAATTTCGATTCAACTTTCTTTCCGCATTTTGAACTCTGCTGTTTCGAAAATCGAATTATTACGCTTTGGATCATTTTTCTCCTTGTTTCTGCACAATGTTTCTTTTATTCAAAGATGGATTTGTATTTCCTTTGGTTAAGCATGCTTCTTTTGCAGAGGAAAATACCTCATTACTTAGAGGTCGAATATCAGAGTTATGCGAGGTAATTAATATTATTTTTGATTATAAAGCATCGATAAAAATTACATGCCGGCTAAAGAATTCTTGTTATTAGATTTTTTAAATTTGTGAATAAATTGATTGATACAACTCAAAGAAAAGAAAACAATTTTTTGTGCTCCATTTTTGTTTAATCACTTGCGGAAATTATTTTTTAGTATGCGAAGGCATTAGATAAATTTTTATAAAGTTGTATTTGGGTTAATATTAGTAAAGAAAGCTTTTCCCACTAGCACAGTAAATATATTTTGAATAAATATAGAAAAAATGTTTTGAAGTTTTACTTACTCCATATTTGTAGATTACAAAATTTGGAAAATATTTTATATTTAAATCTGTATCATTCTTTTTTTATAGAGATTAATAGATTTTTGAAAAATATGCATTCTTAATAGCGAGAATTTTTTTAGAACAAGTATGTATTATGTGCTATATTCCACAAATATTTAATATTCAATTTTTTGTTCATTATAATTTATCCATCTATTTTTGAAAATTTTATCTTAAAAAAATTATTTGGAAAAGTGTTCCATCCAAAGCATCATCTTAGAATTTGATAGAAATTATGGCACACATTACTACTTTGTTTGCAAAGTTTTTATTACTTGTCTCCTTTCAACTATGATACATTTAAAAATACTTTTAAATCAGTATTTAAATTACAGGTAGTAAAAATCAATGAAAAACCTTTATTCAAATAGGAATTTCCATCGATTAAGCATACTTTTCTTGTAAAGGCCTATAATCAATAAATTACAGGTATTAAAATTAGTTTATTGTCTTAGATAATTAATTAAAACTATGTAAAATGAACTGTAAAATTTACAACTTCACGAGTCACGAGTTCAACATTGATGATTTAAAGAGCACTGACGTCATATTGGTGTTATGCTTAACATCTTTTATGATACTCATGGAATAAATTTTAAACTATAGGAAATTATGATTTTAGTTCCGAAATTATAAATTATACTTACGAAGGACTGAACGAATCATTTTTCTTTTCATTCAAGATAAATATCAGTTATGGAAGCCAAGAAATGAATATGAATTAACAAATAGTGAGGATAATAACGAATTCGGCTTGAACACTACATCAAAGTTCTCCTGGAGGCAGGGATTCAAATCAAGATGGGTTTTTTCTGAGAGGGTAAATAGACCAATGTTTTATAAATATTATTTCTTAGCTTCAATTTTATCTCGGATTTGTTTTTATTTGGCATTCTAACCATTTATGCATTGTTTAATTTAAATTAGAGAAATAATATTTGCAAATATTTTATCATTCATTTGAACTTCGGCCTTTGAAATGAACTTTAGCTTACCATTTTATAAGAAGTTAGGTTAAGTGAGTTTAGATTCCGTAAGATAGGTGGCGTTGTCACCCACCTTATGATGCCTTCTGTCATTAGTATGTCATTTAATCCAAGCTTATGACGTGCTTGGAAACTTCCAAGGAAACTTCTTGGACGTGCTTCCAAGCTTGGAAAGCGTGTTCAGCAAACTTGTTATAATTTTTTAAGGTTTATCAAAATGTCTAAATAATTAATGGTAAGGTAACGCACGAATTGTGATTTCAAAAACTAGAATAAGACATATCTGACTCTTGAATTAGTTTAGGTAAATTAGCGTTCCGTTTCCAACTCCATGAGGAGATGAACCTCGTCAAACTTCTCATAATGGAAGGAAGTTTGTCCCATATGTGCTTAGGATCAGACACCCATGACTCTCTGTTACCAAAACTAAAGTCCGTGACCGTTGAAGGAAGAAAACAGAAGTACTATTTGACAGTAAACACTCGCTGAACATGAGCTTGCAGATCAGGAATCACGTTATTTTAATTATTTCGATTTCCCTTTATTGACACAAGAATTTTTTTCAAACGTGATACAGCTTACAATTTTCCCAGAATTTCACAACAAAGCCGATTGAAAATAAAGCAAAAAAAAATGTTTAGTTTGTAAAATAATTGGCAATAAAGGATTTTCAGATGTGGAAGAAAAATGAAACGAAAACGATGATTGAGTAATGACGAACAAAATAATTGGATGCTCTTTTAACATCAACCAACACATTCAAAGTAGTGGTGAGAAATAAACAGCCTTTAACTTACAAGAAGTTTAAAAAATCGCCAAGACGGTGTCCAATTTTGCTGTGAATATTGAGCTAAATAAAAAAAGAAAGGGTATATTATAAAAGACAATGAAAAACTTTACGCTCCGTGAACGTTTTGAAGAGTTGAATCAATCATCGCACCAAATAAAAATCACTAAACTTTATTTTTAAAAAAATAGTATTTTATTATTAAGAAATAAAAATTGCTTCAATTAGTATTTGATATTTTTTACTTCTAATTACAACGATGTTTATGTTTGTATAAATTCTACAAACTTTTTAAATTTAAATTACAATCAATACATTTTTTCCATAGAAAATTAGATTGTGAAGCACAATTGGTGCCGTGCAATCAATGTATTAACGCCTAATCCTCTCCATCAGCATGAGTTTACTATACTACAAATTTTCAAGTTCATAAGAATAAACTTTTTGTTTCAAGGGTTTATTCAAGGGTTTTTAATTTATTTAATTAGATATTTGTCTCAAATTAAACGAATACAAATTTAGAAAATTGGCTAAACTATAAACAAAAATATGATAATTTTTAAAATCAGCATCACATTTTGGAATGGGATAAGGCTTTTAAGATAGGCTTTGAATGAGTTAATTAGAAATTTCAGGCTGGAAGAATTTTAGCCCCAATCGATTAAATATGCACCTCACACATGGAGGATTTTCAATGGATTCAAGTACCGAAACCTTTCATTGGGAATCTACTTCAGGTCACCATGGCCCTAAAGTTTTTCGAAGGCTGCGGATGTGAAAATCAGTAAGTCCTTGCGCTAAGTTACATGTGCTAATGAAGTTTGGATTATTTTTATTAATGTGTAGATTCTGATAAGAGTGCCCCTTTAAAAATAATCTCTTATTTCACAGTCATATGAAAAGTATAATTACTAATCTCATCTAAAAGATAATTAGACATTGCCTTAGTTATGATGGGACATCATGTAGTTTTTTTTTATTTCTGTTAGATAAGCAATGTATTACGAATTTTGACTGCCATAGCTCATTTGACATCAGCCACGAAAGCATTTGCACAGAGAATTTCATTCACCAAATAAAGGGTAATTACATAAATCAGAGGGAAAATGTATGCTACTGGTATAAGTTTTTTTTTTTTTTTTTTTTTTGTGCATGGACTGATTTTTATGTAATTTGTTTAGTGATGAGCGTACATATATTAGTGCGACTGAACATATTGAGGGAAGTTGCTTTCGTAATTGCACATCATCAAAATATAGTTTCATCAAAAAAGAGGACCGGGAAGACAAAATCGTATCATGCAAAGTAATAAAAATAAATGTTCATAAATTTTTCACAGACTTGCACTTGATTTTAATTTTCATAAATTTATCAAGAAAATCACTAAGCTTTATATTAATTTCAACTATGTATACTGTTAATTGTCCGAAAGACGTCAAAACGATAGTCTTATGGAATTTTTTCTCGGAATTATACTTCCTGAATTTGACGCTTAAGGTGAACCGAATATCAGTAATTTAGTCCTTGTATACCATGTTCTTACTGCACCTTAAGAGAAGAAGATCTGAAGAGTTAAGATTAGAACATTATGCTAAATCCATGATAAGCTTTTCATTGCCTTTAAAAAGTTTTTTTTTTTTTTCTACCTGAGTGTAAAGTCCTGAATGATATGTTCCCCAATTCTTGGACTGGATGGAACTGTTCCAGATTTATCTTTATGGATCTCTGTTTTTAGAGATAAAATCAGAACATTGTGTGCAATGAAGAAGTTATTGATATCATCCACCCGAATCGGTTAATTCTAAGCTTCATCGAAACGGCTTCACAAAATGTGAAGACCTTCGTCTTAACGTATGTAGCAGCACTAATGAAGCAGAACATTAATACTGAATGTGCTAAAATGAATGTGTATTTTTCATAATATTTTAATACAGAACTTTGCATATTCATGGTTTCATACCCGGAAAGTAAGACATTCAACTCTGTAGGAATCTATAGAACGTTCAGAAATAATTTTTTAGGGATATTTTCCGAATTTCTCAAATTTCAACTCTACATTTAGAAAGTTAACACTTGAAATGGATTAATCAAATTGCTTCAAGAATCAGACAAACACCAACTCGAGATCTGATGATTTTGAATCTTGATTTTAAAGGGAGGAACCAAATTTTATTTACTTTATTCAGCGTTTTTGGAAAATTTCTTTTGGGTGCAATTTAATAGACTTTTATACAGCCAAAGATTTTCATTTTGAATGAAAAGTATTGATTCCAATATTTTTAAGTGAAATTGTATTTCATTGGTAAGAAACTAATTCTCATAATGGTATTCTAAGCAAATGAATTTATCATCTTTTATATAAAGGATGAAATCTTATTTTCAGTTTGAAGCAATTGTTAATCAGATAGGAAATTCATTAAGCTGAAAAGTACTTTTTTTATAATAAAGATATTAACTAGGGATTGAAATATCGGACCAAAAGTTCGATACCGGTATTCGGTATTTTTTAGATCTTAATACCGGGATACCGGTTTTAATACCGGTAGAAGAAATTTTAGAAACAGAAAGAAAACACATGTGTTTCTTTGTTTTATTCGCCAGTCTTATTAGAGAGTTTAACTATCATAAAAATGATTTGTAACTTATAAATTATAACAGTATATAAAGAATCACAAAAAAGTAACGGAAAATCTTATTTATTTAAATCACAAAAAAGTGTAAATATCACTATTCAGTCTCAAATTTTTGAAATGTGATCTTAAAAACATAATGCATTAATTGTACTGTCATTAAGCCTGAAACGTAATTTTGTGCAAAAATGACCAGCTGTCGAAAACGCTGTTTCGGCATCTACGCTAGTTGGTGGTACTGTTAGCAATGCGCGAAATACTTTTTCCAAATATTTACCTTAAAATCCCTCATCCTCAAATAAATCGTCGGATCGTTTTGGATATAGTTGATTTCTGTATTGTATTTTGGTTCGTTGAATTTTTTTTATTTATCGCTAATTCTAATTTTTGTTCAAGCGACAATTCCTTTTCACTATCGACATTAGTGTCATCATAATCTTCATAACTGTACCGAATTCTTCTGAATGTGGATAGGTTTGTGGGTAAAAAATTTTACTATAAACTTTATTAGATTTGAATTGGTTAGTCTCTTTTCTTCTTTATCATTTTCATTTTTAAAATCATTATAATTATGCAAATACCGTAAGACATTTTCTATTTCGGTATGCCTTTCTTCTCTGCGATTTTTCTATGTAATATATAATTCTTCAGATATTGATGTGTGCTGTTCTTTCAGTGACTACAGCATGAAATTAGCTGTTAATAAATTAGAATCTCTCCGACATAATGGCTCAACAGATAGTTTTATTGGAAGTAGAGCTGATGCAGTTCTGGATATTAAGTCGAATTCACTATCTAAAAAATTAATTTGTAGATTTAAGTCGATTATTGCATTTTGGATTGGATTTCTCAGTTAAAAAAATCGTTCCATCATTAGGTCTGTAAACTGTTAGTAGTAAAAAAAAAATTCTAGTAATTACCGAAAAAACGGTATTTGAACTTGGGAATTCCGGTATTACAAAACTGTACAAATAGTTTAAAATACTGGTATTCGGTATCCCGAAATACCGGTATTGCAATCCCTAATATTAACATGTATCATCTTTCAAACAGATATGAACATAGGACAATATTTTAATCACATCTATTGAGTAAGTAAGTTTAGAATTTAAAATTACGGAAATGAAAGTTGATTCATAGAAGAAAATTCAATGAAATAATCTAAATCTAATTAAAATTAGTGTATAAGTAAAACATTTATGTTGAAGAAGCAATTCATCATCCGAATTAACATTTTTCTCTTCATTTCATTCGAATGAAATTTTTATTTCTTATTCTTTCGTGTACGAAGTATACAAGATAAATGACCTGGTAATTTACTGAAACTTCATGCTTTAAAGAAAAAATACAGTTATTTGTAATTTAATCCGCCTGTTTGTGAAAATAGAAACTCATGATCCAAAATTTAATGATTTCTGACCCTGATCATGAAAATAGAAACTCATATATGATTTTTTCAATAAAAATATAGTATTCTATCAAGTTTCGACTAAATCAAAAATAGAAAAGCTATTATGTTTACTTTTCTCAACCACGTGCATGAGAACATGGTAGCTCAAAAAAAGCTAAATGGATGAAATTTGGTACATTTTATTATAAAGATGTGTATAAAAATTTGTACCAATTCTATGAAATGGTTGACTGCCTGTTATTCTATCAATTCCTCAGTATACATACGAGATTGATCAAAGACGCAACCATATAGATAAAAAAGTAATCATGTGTTGATTTTTCGATTCAATAAAATAATGTCTCCGAAAGACTTGTTTTTATTACTGTAAAGTAACTAAAATATCAATTGCCATTTTGAATTTTTTCAGTAAGTATTCATCTGCAATACGGACACCATATGTATGCAAACACAAGGGAAATCACAATAAAAAGGAAAAAAAAAATAAGAAATCATGTGACAATTCATTTGCATATGAAGTTTGCGATATTGCAGCTTTCCATTCGAATTCTATTACAGATACCAAAATCCATAGTAAAAAGCGTGAGAATGCAATTAGCAGGATTGTATCAGATATGAACTACAAATATGTCTCTGGATTTTTTAAATATGCTTTTGCACTTAGGTTATATAACTTTGCACTTTTTAAATTTTATTTTAGTTATCTTCATGCAATAAGGTTATTTGACGAGAGCAAGTGATTTGTTATCTACTTTGAATGAGAAGGATATTGGAATCGCTCATAACAAGAAGGACAGTTATTTAGCATTATGAAATGAGATTCAATTGTAAAAGATGGCTGAATCAGCCTCAATAAAAATATAAAAGTGAATACATTTGAAGGAAAAGAAGTCCATATTAACGCCACAAGAGAAGAATAATTATCAAAACACAGTTTATTAACTATCTGAAATAGTTGTCCTCTTGAGCCACTTCTATTGACACGAGTTTTGTGAAGATGCGATAATAAATAACAAAGCTGCAGATGTAACCCAGTACTTTTGCTGACGACGAGGCATATCAATTTTTCTAATGAAAATGTTCCATGACATCATAGCGTTTTTATGTCCAGTTCATCTCTAAATTTCTTCAACGATATCTCAACTTTCTTTTTTCATTCATCCTTTAAACTACATAGATATTAAACAGGATCCTTCTTTTTGGACAAATAAAAAAAACATAATAATTATAATAATAAATTAAAAATGAATTTTCAAGTTTACTTTCAAAAAGATTTAAATGCAATAAGTAATGTTTTACTTTTTTTCTAATTAAATTTTTTTTAAATCACTTCGCTTCAAACTGTCTGGCTTCTAGAATACCAATAAGCACACACACATGCACAATTCTGATGAAAAAACAAAGCTTTGCGGATAAATGTTGGAAACATCTTTTTTTTTTTTTATCGAGTAGCATGTTTTAGAGGTATATTATTTCTCGCCCATACTTAAAGATAAATAATTCATTTTAATTTGTCTTCTCAACTGACCATTTTATTTCCTTCTGATAAATAGTTTCTATGACGATCACAAACAACAAATAAAAGTAACCCTGAGAATCAAAATTTCTTTTTTTTTACCCTTAAAGCTCTTCAAAGAATAAAAATTGAAACTCAAGAAAAGGATGCAATTTTTTAAAAGAATTTTTATAAACCCAGGAAATGCTGCATCCTGATCGTTGCTGATTAGGAAGATTGACTTTTTCTTTTCTATTAAAGTAAAATGTGAGACTATATTTTTTAACTATATCTGGAAATGAATTGCATTATATACCATATATCAAGAAATATTTTTTTAAAATTACCTTCGTTGATTTTGCTAATTAGAATGATTGAAGTAAACTGTTACTAAAATATGATATTAGCCTTTAAGCAGCTTCAAAAATTGTAGTATGTTAGAACTGAACTTTGAGTCATTTTAAGTTTTGAAAATTAATTCTATGGACTAATAATGAATTTAATTAACATAATTTGTATTTGTCTAATAAACAATTTGAAATGATAAATTATATTTTTAGTCGAATGAATGAATGGAATATAAGTATCTGTATGAAAGTAAATGTAAACAATGGCTTTAATATTCAATATCCGAATGTTATTATTTATATATGGTTCCAATCGAAGCTCAGATATGATATCGAAAATACTTGGAGACAGAAGCTGATGTATTATTATTACTTTATGATAATCTTCTTTGAACACAGTCGTGCAAAGAAGGAGTTCCTCAATCAGAACATGGACTCATTTCGACTAATGAACTCGTCCTCAAAGCTGCAAATAAAAATTCGTGTCAAATTATTTTGTCCAGTCCAAATATTATTAAAAGTTTCTCTCCAAATTTATTAGGCAACTCGATTTCATACTTCAAGCATTTCAAATCTAAATTATGAAAACTAAATATAATAATAGAAGTATCTTGCTACATTACTTAGATATTTTGTGGCATAATTTCAAAGTATGTTGAAGTAATTCATTAAATGCCTCATGTGACAAATACACATGCAAGTAGTCAATCACGCAATGCCATTAAACTTTTGCGATAATAATATTATTAAAAAATACTAGTAAATGTAAACAATGGCATACTAGTAAATGTAAACAAAGCAAAACAAAGAAACTTTAAATGTTACTTAAACTGTAGAAGAAAATTTATAACATATATTATAAGTATAGCTCAAAAATGTGGACATGAAAAATTTAATTATTTCAGTTTGGTTTTAACAAGCATACGCTAATACGAACATTTTCTTGAGCATTATTGGCATGGTATATATTTACAACAAAAGGCTTTTATGTACTTTTATTTAATTTCACTTGAATCATGTTTAAAAAAAATTAGATTTTGTAATCGTTTTTTCATTCATTTCCTGAATGCTAAAGTTTTCAAATTTTTTCTCAATGACAATTCACTATTTCACTATTTTAGAACTTAACTGCTACTTAATTGATAAATTTAATTTAATTTGGCCCCATGGTGTAGAATTTTAGAAAATAAATAACACTAGAATATAAATGGAAAACAAATAAATTTAGAAATGATACTTTTTAGTATACTTGTTCATTATAAGAAAATCTTTATTATTCAGAGCAGAGTAATTCTAGATCTTCTGAAAAGAGGAACTTTTCAAAAATGTTTTTACAAGAAATCTTAATAATAATTTTGCCTTGAACGTGTTTAATACGCATGAGTTTATGCACAAAGAATTCTTTATTCTTATAAAAAATATCTTCTGTTTATGTGTTGGAAAAATTTCTTTCAGACTCTATTCTTAACTTATTTTCCTTTCGAAATATTAGCTATTGTTCAAATAATTCATAAATTCAATATACATCTTAAATTTGAATTTGAATTTGAACATTCCCGAAGATCGAAAATAATATTCTGAAATTTTCACGAGAAGAGAGAATTAGGAATAGAAATTGAATATCCCTTATTATCCGTCGTTTCCAGGAAAGATATATACATATACACATAAAGGAACTGAAAGTCGTTTTAAAATATTTGTGCCAGTAATGTTCGGCATTGTTTCGAAGTGGAACACTATTTTTTATCACAGTTCAGCGGCAAGAACTGTCTTTTTCATTTAAATAGACTACTCTTCTCTATATTTCCCATTGGTGTATGCAAAGTTTTATACTTTTTATAGAAGGCTAGATAAATGATGGTTTCCATTCTGTTCTTTAGAATAACTTGTAAGCGAAGGATGAGAAGGTTCAAATCAAAATAAGAGCAATTTTTTCTCACAGAATTAAGTTATCCCTTTTTGATATCATGGAGGAAAAATCATTCTAAATAAAGATGAAGCTTTCTATTCAAGTGAAAGCTTATAACTTTAATAGAAGTAAAATTTGTTCATGACAGATATCAGACTGTTTTCAACAATATGACTTAAAATTTTTTATCTGTGTATATACTGAATAAAATAATTACAAGAAGGACAATAAAATAATTACAAGAACTGAATGAAGGGATTACTTATACGAGAAAAGAGTCACAATATTGAAAGTTCTTCTCTTTCTTTTTATGACGTAAAGTCGATGGCTGGTTTTGCTACTTAACGTTATTTTTCTACTAATCAGTTGACGAAAATCATAATTTTTGGCTCTGAGGAGTCAATGCTAACTCATGACCGAATCATGTTTTATACGCTTCAGTAAGTTATTTTTTTTTTCGAGATAACTGATTTTTCCAGCCTTAAATATTACATATAATATATAAAAAAATCGCCGATGAAAACCTTCTTACAAATAAAAAAGCTTGTTTTATAGTAATTTTTTTCCAAGAAGCATTTTAACCCTTATAAACGTTAATTATGAGTATTAAATATTATTAAGGAATTACGTTTCGAATGTTACGTATAAGACTTTTTTGAAAAGAAAATGCTAAAATTTTTTAACGAGTTTTTCAAAAATATTTTTATGAAAGAAGTTTTTTAACAACAGATTGTCACAAATGCTCAGAAAACAATATTAACTTGCCAAGTTCTGATAGAATACTTAAGAACTCTAGGATGAAAAATGAAAATATAGCGTGAAATGTGAAAATGTTTGTAGAATTCAAGTGAAATCCTATACATTGTTTTACCAATTATTTCGTAACTGCTGTTGCGAAATTAGCATTGCATTAAGTAAATAAATAATTATGTAAATGAATGAAAAAGACTAAAATCGGTAGATAAATTAATTAAATATGATTCTGAATAACGAAGATAAAGTATTTTGATATCGCTTTGAAAACTACTTTCACTTTCTTATGCAAAAGAAATTTGAAATTAATAACAAAGCATATAAATCTTATTTACTAATTGAATCTTGAAGTAATATTCAAGTGAAAATTAAGTTGAAATTCCCATTTAATTTTGTAAAAAACTATAAAATCTGTTCTAGGTTATTTGCAAGGAAGCATTGAACAAATTAAATATAAATTACAAATGTACAAGATAAATCGTTGCCTTAACATTAAATTTTCTGAGGTTGGTAAAGGTAATTTCCAAATATTCCTGTTTTCGTTGCTGGATTTATATTTACTGAATAAAATAATGGTTCAGTCATAAGGATATATGTGCTAAATGTGAGGCAATTTAGGCAACTGTTTATCGCTCATAACAACAACAACAAAAAAACATTAAAGAAGAGGATTTTCTTTAAACTGAACTGAAAATTTAAGAAGTTTTTTTAATAAATTAAATAATTAATTGTATGAAACTTTTTTTAAGAAAAATAACCTATATTTTTTTCAGTTCTGTATTTTCATTTTTATTATTATTTTTCATTTAAATATCTGATTAAAGTTCAGAATGTAGAAACAGAATTTAAAGGAATACATGAATGATAAAGTAAGGATTTAAGATTAAAAAAAATTTATAAATTAATCCTAGAAAAATGAAAAAGTACCATAATAATCTTTATCAATTTTTTAAAGGCATCTGGGAGGTCTGCACCTTTGCAACATAACACTTTCTTTCTTTCACAACAAACTTAAGTGCAACACATACACATACATACACCGCCCCCCCATGAGATTTCGGCAATCTTTTTCCTTTTTTATTAGAAATCTGGACTTGCTTAAAAAATGATTTAACTTTTCCTAATGTTTCATGATTGATGAGCTTATGACCAATTAGGGATTGCAATATCGGACCAAAATTTCAATACCGGTATTCGGTATTTTTTAGATCTTAATACCGGGATACCGGTATTAGAAATTTTAGAAAAAGAAAGAAAACACAGGTGTTTCTTTGTTTTATTTGCCAGTTTTATTAGAGAGTGTAAATATCACAAAAAATAATTTGTAACTTATAAATTATAACAGTATATAAAGAATCACACACAAAGAAAATAAAGGAACATTTTATTTATTTAAATCACAAAAAACTGTAAATATCACTATTCAGTCTGTGTTACTATTACAAATTTTTAAAAAGTGATCTTAAAAAACATAATGCATCAATTGTACTATCATTAAGCCTGAAAAGTAATTTTGTGCAAAAATGACCAGCTGTCGAAAACGCTGTTTCGGCATCTACGCTAGTTGGTGGTACTGTTAGCAATGCGCGAAATACTTTTTCCAAATATTTACCTTAAAATCCCTCATCCTCAAATAAATCGTCGGATCGTTTTGGATATAGCTGATTTCTGTATTGTATTTTGGTTCGTTGAATTTTTTTTATTTATCGCTAATTCTAATTTTTGTTCAAGCGACAATTCCTTTTCACTATCGACATTAGTATCATCATAATCTTCGATAACTGAAACGAATTCTTCTGAATGTTGATAGTTTGGTGGGTAAAAATTTTAAGAAAATTTACTATAAACTTGATCAGATTTGAATTCGTGAGTTTCTTTTCTTCTTTTTCATTTTCTGTTTTAAAATCATTATAATTATGTGAATACCATAAGACATTTTCTGTTTCATTATGCCTGTCTTCTGTGCGATTTTTCAATGTAATATATTATTCTTCAGATAATGATGTGTGCTGTTCATTCAGTGACTTCAAATTGAAATTTATTGTTGCATTAGCTGTTAATAAATTAGAATCTCTCCGACATAATGCCTCAATAGTCAGTTTTATTGGAAGTAGAGCTGATACAGTTCTGAATATTTAGCCGAATTCACTATCTAAAAAATAAATTTATAGGTTTAAGTCGATTGTTGCTTTTTGGATTGGATTGGATTTCTCAGTTTCAAAAACCGTTCCATCATTAGAAGTAAACTGTTCCAACGTGTTATAGAATCTAATATTAACATATATTCTGTTTTTTTTTTCAGTTAGTATATATTTTAGTAATAAATCATTTTTATAGAGGAACGTTTAAATATCTTAACAATTTTTCGAACTTTATAAATTATAGGAAACAATTCTTGATGGGTTAATATTTCATCCTCATTAGCAATATTTTCTTCAACAATTACATTGTCATTATCTTCATTGTCAATATCACTCACACCCTTACTCTCTTCAAAGTAGGAATTCAAAGTTTCTATATCCACAGTATTTGGATTCTTCTATTATTTTTTTTGGTATACTACATCTATTACTCCTAATTGAATTCCATGAGAATAGTACAATTGCTGATTTGCACCAATCAGCCTTCCAACTTTTTTCATAACTGTTGCTCCAACAGTCGTTATGGATACAATATCTTTTTTCAGGGATAATCCCTGTTTCGCTAATTTATATTTAAGCAATTAATTAAGCCATTAATTAGTCAATTAATTTCGCCCGTTAGGGAGACATAAAAACAAAAACGTATACTATTTTGTTATGTTGGCGATCCCTGAACATATAGTGGAAACAATTTTAAAAATTTCTAGTAAATACCGAAAAAACGGCATTTTAAACTTGTGAATACTGGTATTACAAAATTGTACAAATGGTTCAAAATACTGGTATTCGGTATCCCAGTATACCGGTATTGCAATCCCTATTACCAATTTAATAAGATTTGATAATTTACAAAATCAAAATATATATCAACTCCATGTGGGTTCCTACTAAGAAAACCAGGTTTTCGTTTATTAAGGCAAAAACATCGCCACTAAATCAAACACGAGGGGCTGTTAATCTGTCTAGAAAAGTGCAAGAGTGGATTGAAAAGCAGCGCATCTAACAACTTCAGAAGCCAAATAGCGAGGTCCGTCTGAGCACTTGCAAGGTTTCCAGAGAATCGCAGGTTTCCTTTCTGTGACCCTTAATTATTCTTCAAATGAATTCTCGATCTTGCCTGCTGTGCCCTGGCACAGTTCGCGTGCAATTTATTGTTCCTTTGATCAAAAGGTGTTGAGAGAATTGATGGTGCTGCAGGAAATTCAAGTAAGTTCACGTTCTTTAGATCTTCAAGAACACTGCAAAAATTGCAGCTGATTTACTTTAAAGCCAAATTATTAGGAAAGTTACTTGATATAATTTCAGATAAAATGCAAATAACAATTATGATATGAATATTAAAAATTGAAATATTTCAGAAGTTTCGTGTTCATATTAGGAAATGGAGGTGTTCCCCAAATACTTCCTGGAGGAGCACGTGCTGTAAATAATTGATTTTGTAATAGGCTTCATTATTTATATTTATTACACTATAAATACTGTTATGCAAAAAAAGTTAACTTTTCTCCTAACAAACAGATTCGAAGTTTAATTCATTGCACAGTAAATATGTGTGTGTAGACGCATATATATATTGTTTGATTTTTTACATATTTTTATGCAATTGAAATCTGAGGATCCAGTGTCTATAATCTAGATTTTTAAAATGTGCCTTTTCTTTCTTTTAAATAATAAAGTTAATGAAATTTTTCACAATATAACAGCAAGAAAATATGTCAAAGAAAATCTCTCCTATGTGTTTGCAGTATGTTGCCATGGCCAAACTTATGCACTGATATTTAGGCACTGCAAGGAAAAATAGAGATACAGGATAAATATTTACGTTACATTTTTATTGAAATATAATAAATACAATCTGCAAATCTTTGGAAGAAAAGATATCTTAATCTGTGAATAAAATAGAGACTATGCTAATTTTTACACATTGAATTTCGAAATGAGGAGCAATAGAACTAAATTATATCATTGTCCATTATTTGTAACATTATTCGAAAATTTGCACAAACTTATACAACGTAAAATAGAGCATCTATTTATTTCGAAATTATTTTGAGCTTAATATTTGCTTTTAATGCTATCTTAGAATATTGAAATTCTAATATAACTTGATTATTTTTTTTCCTATCTTCTTCTCTAGCTCCATAGCTCTAATCATTTTCTTCATTCATAATCACTTTTGTCTATACTTTCCAGCAAATATCTGTATTTTAGTTTTGAATATTCTGATTGAATTTATCTCAAATAGCATTTATGCGTTAAAAGAACAATCATATAAATACAAAATATTTGAAAGAAAATGAGTTGTATTTTCATTTTTTGATTTTACTTCATTATGCAGTCTACTATCCAGTTTTTTCCTCTTTTTATTTACGCCTTTATTTTAAGAATTGCGTCATTAAAAATTATATTCTTCTCACAGCGTCTATGATAATATCCCGATCCTTATAGCAGCTGTAAAAAACAAAACATCCTATTTAAACAATGTTTTAAATCCAAAACCTCCGTTTTATAAACAAAGCAAAATTTATTCATAAGCTACCTACAAATATGAAATAGTCAAAGTATTCAAATGTAAACATCTACCTTTGGATTCTCGTTTGAATAAACAACTTACATGAACATTTCAGGCACAATTTATGTTTACATGCAAAGGAGTTTGCGCAAAGTTTGGGAAAGTAAAATTGTTGGTCACGCTTGAGATTTCTTTCGAAATTCTCCCTAAGTTTTAACGAAACGATATATATTTAAAATAATGTCACTTTATACATTTATTTCTCGGTTTACTCTTCAAAGTTAGTAACAATGAATTTAAGAGGAAAAGTAATTCTTCATTTAAATAATAAAAATGTTGCATGTTTTATTTTAAATATCATCGTATCTAATTAGTTTCGTCATAAAGTTACAAAATATGATATTTATTTCCATACAATTTTCACTTTATAATTTTCCTTTTTAGTAAGTAATTAGCTTGTAAATTTTCTTTTTTTTAAAGTAATTATCTTGTAAATTTGTTGTAAATCGAAACATAATTACAGAGAGTTCAGTATTCGTCAAACAGCGTGCATTCTGACGTAAAATTATTCAATGCATCAATTAGGATTCTAAACTCTTATTTCAGGGACAAAAGTGTTATTCCTGACTTCGGAGATTTTTTCCTCTCACCGTTTAAGTAGTGAAATAGAAGGGAAAATGAAAAGGAAACTTTGGATGAAAAAAGTCATTCGTTTGACATAATCGAAATTTCGATTGAGGGACTCATACTGGTTCATGAGTCTTACTGAAATTTCTTTCAAAAGGTGGTTTTGTGTCAAACTCCAATGAATGAAATGACAACTTTGCTTTGTTTATCTTGTCAATTGAATGAAAAATAGTAAAATAGAAGAAAGGGAAAAAGTGGTATAAAATTTCGCCTTTCAAGACTGAAAACACTTGTGTGCTGTAACTTTTAAACTTGTTACATTGTGCGAAGAGTTTTGTCCTAAAACTTTTTTTCATATAAACTTTACTTACATGATTGAATAGAAATCTCCGAGTTCTCCGACATGCTACTTCTCATGTTTTTTCCAGGAGAGAGGAATCCACTTTAGAAATAAGACAGTACCGGAGAGTTTAAATCATAAAAAAATTATAACTGAGTGTTTTATTGCTTTGATCATTAGCGTCCAGTATGACTATGACCACCCTTAAGTTTCTCCCTGGCGAGAGGAGAAATTTGGCCGCTATGTGAAAGAGAATGAAGTGAATTCATGCGTTTTTATAGATTATTCGAAAGCTAAACAAGCAGTTCTAAAAATATTAAGCATGATAAGTTTACAGCATAAAACTTCAAGTAAAATCAATACCAATATTGCATAGTTTCTACAAAGATTAAATCCTAGTTCTTACTGAATTGCGATCTTTTTTTAATTAAAAAAATAACATTCGTCTTTCTTCCGATATATGACATATGCAAGTAAGGAAGTTATCTAAATAATTATTGAATGTAAAAATATTTATTTTTATTTTCATTTACTTTTGTGAGTGCCCAAATATCAGAGTGCTAGTGAAGATTTAGAGGAAATGTTCCAACTAAGACAGTGCCCTATTTAATGAACCACTCATCAAAATTCTGAGGTATGTGCTTTTCAATTTAAATCGAAGAAGCAAAATGTATGAAAATGCAGGATACGAAAATGTGCATTTACTAGATATAATAATTGGATATTAACTCTATAACAGTTTTGTTCTTTTCATAATCTAATATCTTCTGTTTCAGGAATGTTCTATCTTACTGATTTACTTAAAAATCTAAAGAATGTTTGAAATGTTTTTGGATTATGTAAAATTTTTGTATAGAGTCATAGCGCCTTTGAATGTTTTAATTTCAGCTTATAATTTTGAGAAACAATAATTCGATGCCATTGGCATAATGATTAAGGAGGTATATTTCTACAAAATAAGACAGTGCATGTAAGAGATATAAGATGACAATCAGGTGTCGTCTCTCAGAAAAGTCCAATCCAAAGTGAAAATCGGAATGAAGAAATGCCAATGAATCTGGAAAAGCATTCCCACAGGATAGTTCTCTTAAAAAATGAGACATTAAATTATAGGATTATAATTCGGTTAAATTAGAGCCTTATCGATTATCATTCTTCAAAGAACATAGAAAGAGTCAAAGTTCTAAAAGTATTTTTCTATTATATGATGTTCAGTTTTTGATGGCGAATTCTTTCTGCACCGTGTCATTTCGAAATAATTGTTGGGAATTCTTCAGCAATTCTGTGCAAATACGTTGCATAGATGAAAAAAATATTATAGTCAAGGAGTCCCTATTGCCAGCTTTGTTGAATTTCCACTGATGTCAATCACCAAATCAGTTGAAAGCCTAAGGAAACACTTCGTTAGGGGTGAATTGATGGAAGTGACTGCGCTAGAAAAGCTATTCCTCTTGAACTACTGCAACAAATGGGGACATGCACTGAGTGCTAAGCTTCAAAATGAGGGATTTTCAATTAAGAAGCTATGGAGTATGTAAACCATTTGATTGTCACTAGAAAAGAAGGAATTGTTACTATTGAAAAAATAAATCCACTGATTAGTAAGACAAGACATGAATCTCCGCACCATATTCACACTATCAGTTTCATCATTACATCACATGCACCCCTGAACCAGATTTGGCAAACTACCAAACATGGTCCAGTTCCAATTATCCGCATCAAAAGACCCTCGAGATAGTTGCTTTCGATAGCCATATCCTACCAATTGGCCAAGAGTGTATATCTAATTTCAGTTACAGAAAAGCGGGGATCAAATGTTCAGCGATATATGCAAATCAAAGGGCATTCACATACTAATGCTTTTACTGAAACTGTTTTAGGAATTACTATAAGAGATGATGATCATACTAATGAAAAATGCTTCAGGTAAAGGCTGAAGATCCAGATAACTCGGAGGAAACAGAAAGTTAACTGATATCAATTTTGACTAGTTTACGATTGTATTCATAATAACACATAGATGTTTTCTTATTTTCGCAGTTTGATTTATCTTAATCTTATTTTTCTCATATTCCCTTATTTACCAATACTAAATATACAATTCTAATAAATAAACTAGAACTAACCCTTGGGGAAGATTCTCATGAATTCTAAGAAATTTCTTCACTGCCTATTTTTACTTTGGCGACATCTGCTTGTTTTCTTATATTTCTCTCACATATATTAACTGTAATTACTATACACTTAATATCTAGTTTTAATATATTATGAATGCAAAGTCTCATGTGCTGCAACTTTATATTTCCTCTTATATTTTCTCCGATTTATATATATAAAAAATAGTACCAAATTTGCCGTATTTGTGTGAAACTGGTCTAGTAAAGTTAATGTTTCTTTAAGAAGATGTATAGAAGATATTTTTGTATAGTCCTCATAATTTTGAACCGCAATCGATTAAATAGAGCGCAATCTTAGCTGAAACGGCCTCAATAAACTTTCACGCCACAATAGCATGCTGCCAATCGTGCATCATTGCAAACATATGAATATATAGATTTTTGTATATAATCTTTATTTAGACCATTTATTTGACTATACGCGAAGTCTTTCGAAAGAAAGACGAATATTATTAATATTTTCTTTCATTTGGGAAACATCGTAACTTTAATAAGAGCTAGCATTCATACGTTTATAGCAAAACATGTAACATTAATATTCCTTTTATTCTGATGTGTATGTTATGCAATTATCATATCTAACATTTTTAAGATTGCTTTTTAAGAATCCACGATAAACTAAAAAAACATATCACTCCACTTTTTTCCACCTAGCAGCCAAAGTTCGCCTTTCAAGCGGTGGAACCTGGTATCGTTATACTGGGCCCTAAATAAAGTGATTAAAACAAAAAAAATCTTAAACCTTCTGGTCACTATTCTATTTCCAGATTGTAAGTTAGAGTTTTTACTCTCTCCTCTCCGGGAATTCAACAAACATGGGATTAGTTTAGTTTAGTTATATTAACGTCCCGTTTGAAGCAACACTAGGGCTATTTTGGCACGGACCTCATCATTTTGAACCGCGGTCAGATGACGAGGACGACACCTGAGCTGGCATCCCCCCTCTCCACACCACACTAGCGGGAGGACGTTTGGTCAGGACGGATTTAACGTGCAACAGACCCCCCTACACGACAGTTCTTTGGTGGAATCGGGTCTCGAACCTGAAACCCTCCGGTTCCGAAGCCGAGACCTTACCACCAGGCCACCGCGGCCCCCAACAAACACGGGAAGTGTGCCGTAAAATGTCGGGAACTCTGACGTTTTCATTTAAAATGGCATAAGTAAAGTTTCTGTGAAAAAGAATCTTTTGCTTTAAGTTTTTCCATAAAAAAAATGCTGAAGTGACAGAACAGCAAGTGGGAAGTCTGTAAGTCAAAGATCCAAGAAAGCGAGACATCTTTAGTGGTATAGAAAAAAGAGGGCAAGGAAGGTATAGATACCCGGGAATCAATCTTTGAGGTCGCCGTGGGCACAAAATATCATTACGCATATGAAACTTTAAAAAAGTTTCTCATAGAAGCGAAAAAATAATGTCATGCCTAAGATGACACTTACCCTCGCTATGCCTTTAGATAATTTCTCTTAATCACAGTGACTTTAAATCGGCTAGGTAGAAATCTTATTTTAGGTTTGTATATAACTTTCATGAATGACTTTCAGGAAGAGCTCTCTCGTGTTTTTTACTAGGATCAAAACTTTCAGCAGCCAAGGCAATCAACAATAGCGAGTAATTCGATCAACATGCTGAAAGGCAATATTTGAATAATACTAATTAAGAGAACAGTCTGAGGATCGAAATTCCTCCACCCTGACACTCTTGAAGCGATCGATGGGATAAGCCAGTTATTTACTATAGAGTGAAAGAAGCAAAAATATCTTGACTCTCAAAGACTTACAATATATATGCGTGTGTGTGTATGTGTATGCAATGATATCCTTAATCTAATTTAAATCCTAATTGATATCATATATTTTTTTATCTTAAATTAGCCCATATAACTTTATTCTAAAATTTTCTTTTAGATCCTGAACCAAATCCCACTTTTTATTTAATTATTTCTAACACGCGCGCTAAAAAGTTCATGGCCATCGCAATTTTCCCATTCTAAGGGAAAGAATAAAAGTCCCTAACATCCATGTATTTCTTTCAAAGATATGTAAGTTTCCCTTATCTGAATCGACACGTGTCAAAGAAATCCTTATAAAAATCTCTTAGTAAAAGGATTAAGGGAGGCATTTTCTCTTTGTGCCCCGATGTGGAAGAACGCGTCATTCAAGTGTACAAATCATACTTTCCCATTCATAAATACATTGAAGTTCATTCCAAATTTGTTTTCTTTTCGGCCGCGCATATGCAAAACTATGTTACAATAGAATAAGCCAACAGGATAGCAATATGTCGAAGAAAACATTATAATCAAATTTTCATGGGGAAGGCAAAATAAAGCACATCTCTACAGCGATACATTGCGCAATGAATTGCCATGTGTTTTCCGCAGTCCTAGTGGAGATAGTGACATGATGGTTCGCTTCATGCGCTGTTCAGGTCGACAGTTGATTCCAAACGCACTCCGATATATTCTGAAATAACCATTTTCGTGTCATCTTTTTTCGGAGAAGAAACATCCCTCCACAAGCTCCTTCACTGTGCAAAGTGCTCAGGAACAATTTGGGCATCCAGACACTCAAAAAATGATAAATTTAATTACTCAGCAATATTATTGCTGTCATATTACTCAAGATTTTGCACTTTTTGTTAAATATTGTGATGTTTGTGAATTAAATAAAAAGAAAAGACAAAAAAAAATTTGACCTTTTACAGGCTGTGCTCCCCACCGATTGTAAGTTGTAAACCGCTCGTTACGCCGGGGTTTTTAAAATTTTTAATCGAAATTTTCGCTAAATACGATTAGTATGAACGACCTGCTAAATACAGTTAGTCCCTGCCGAAACGGGCAGAGAAAAAGTGTGCGCACGTGCTCCATATTAGTTCATTAGAAAAAAAATATATCGTAAATTTTAATTTAAAATAAATTAATTAATCTCGTAGAGTTTTTACTTATTTATTTTATCTATGAAACAGGTTATAAAATAAAGTTTTAAAATTTTAATAAGTTAAATATTAGTTTATAAATCAATAAAAATATCCGAAACCATACAGCGAAGAAACTAACAAAATCTTGGGCACTCGTGTTTCGATTTGTGCAATTAAACTTGCTGTTTTAATTGAGTGCTTCCCAGTTATTTTATTCGTACTAAAGTAATTCATAAACAATTGCAGATAGAAAAAAAAGAAAAAAGAAATTATTATTTACAAAGAGATGACAGAATGGAAAGGAGACACACAGGCACATAATATCTAGCAGATAGTATAAATTCACGCCAAATAAAAGTATTATACATAGATGCATCACACAACGAAGAAAGTAATAGAGTAAATAAAAGTGATTACAGAACAAATAATAAATGTGCACAATTCTATCTAGTTATTTTTTTGCTTTAGAATGAGGAATTGTAAGAGGAAATCTGAAAGGGGTTTGGCCCAACTGGAGCTGGTAATTCTTCAGGTTGGATGACTGAAAAGGAATTTTCAAAATTCATGGACCATTTCATCAAACATTTACACCCTACAAAGGAGAAGGTTGTCCTTTTGCTCAATATTCACGTGTAAGCATTGCAGTTGTAAATAAGGATAATCATGTAATTATGTACCTGCTTAGTGCTCCCTTCATTTTAGCCCTTGGATATGGGACTTTATGAATCATTCTAAAACTACTTGAACAAAGAACAGGCAGCCTGGGTGAACAACAATCCAAGTGAAATCACCCCCGTTTACGACATTCCAAACACAGTTAAAGACTGTTTGCCACTGGCGATAAACCCTCTCAACGTCACGAGTGGGTTCAAAGCAAACGATATGCGGTCTTCAAATGTCGACATTTTTCAAATTCCCGGTTTTGCGCCATACTATGTCACTGATCAACCAAATTCTAGTGCAGAAAATACTGAAGAAATGCTCTTATCGCAAATTGGTCATGAATTGGTTTTGGTTCTTGAGAATCCTGAACTGCTGCAATCATTGCCGGAAATGAATATAAGCGTTACTGCAGATATAAATCAAATCACTGGTGAAATATATACTGAACCGATTCTAGAATCATCAAACACCGAAAACAGAAAGCTCAACTCCTCCCCCTCAAAAATGAGTCCTCTCCCTAAAACTTTATCTAGGAAAACGTCTAACAGAGGCAGACGCAAAAGAAATTATATTGTATTAACTTACACACTAGAAAAATAAAGCGTTAAAAATATGAACAGATAATTAATAAGAAACAAAAACAAGAAGAGAAAGGAAGGGGAAAAATTCAAGAAAAATTCAAGAAGGAGAAGAAGAGTATAAAAGAAGATTCTGAATTCAAATACAGATTCATGAATAGAAAATGCGTGAATTCATTTAGCTTGTGGATATATCTGTATCAACTCTGCTGACGGAAAAGGAATGAAATACTTAATTGTTAAATCTGTCAAATTTGTTTGCTTCATTTGCATTTCTACTAAAGAATGCTAATGAACTTTATGTTCATTATTTAAATAATTTTATCATTTTTTTTCTATAAACCACTTGATATCATTCATCATCACTATGCCAAATAATGATAATTAGCAGATGTACTTTTTATTTCAGTTAATAAAAGTATGCTAACAAGAAAATATTTTTTAATCTATTTATTTTTATTGCTACAACTTGCTCTAGGATGAGTCCAGTTGTAATAGCTGATTTATTTTGGAAACAAATAGAATAGAAAAAATTTTTAAAAATAGAAACATTTTTTCCAAATATTGTTACAACTAGTCCCCATTTCACCTACCATAGAATATCATGACAGAAAAAAATAAAATATGAAGCTAGATTCATGGATTCTCCATACAAACTTGGTGACATTGCAATGTATATATTTCTAACTTAACGAAAAAAACCTTACTAGACAACTGACCGGGGATTGGTTTTCCTTTCTCCGGTCAATGTATCCAAAAGATGAGCAGGAATATTCACAGCTCATCTACTGGCATTTGAGTTCTCGGCTTTTATTGAGGTCTGTTATTAATCGACTAACCTTGATGCATATAGTCATAAAAATGCCTTACTTTTTTTGGAATACAATTCAAAGTAGTTGCACCGCCTTGTATATATCTCATTGTTTCATTTGACTAGGAAGCTTTTTTATTTAATACCAAGTATATATTTCATTCCAAAAGTTGATCCAGTTTATTGGAAGAAGTTACCACATGTAATATCGTGCTCTCATATGTTAGATCACTTACAACTAGCATGCCTTGATTTCTGTCTGAATTCGTCACCGGTTCTTATCCAATAAATCTATGCATTTAGAACAAAGGAAGTTTCCTCATCACATTCAATTCAATTTTGTATTTTGATACTTATTTGGCATACATTGTCTCAAAAGACTTCAGTCCCGAAATGAACGTTATTGTTCCCCTTCTGTAGCATTTTCATATAGATATCTACCAATAAGTATTTCGACAGCCATGAAAATGAGGATATCTTTCTTGATCGACGCCCTCCTTTTGTAAAATATCGTGTCACTGGAATGAGTCGCATGCAAGATACTGCGAAATACAGCACTATCTGATTTCGATATTTGTTGGATATCATGGAAATGGGTGATCCTGAAGTAACATATCTAGTGAGTTAAACATTCCAAATCGACAGTGGATTTTGTGATTAAGAAGTAAATGGTGAGTGGTGATTGTCAGAAAGTGCCTCGCCCGTACGAAATTAAGATATAGAGACTGACGAGTACATTCCAAAGAAATTCGGAAAAACCTCCCCAACCGATGGCTCACATATTCCAGGAGTTCCAACAAACATCCGAGACTGTTGTTTCGATAAATACCAACCACAAGGAAGCACATTTGCTTCGTTTCCATGGTCATGTTGCAACCCAATAAGACTTTGATTATAAAATGCAGCCGCGCCTCTCGGTTGAGGTGGTGCATGGCACGTCGAAATTGGATCATAGATGAGTGGAATTATCTGAAGTGTTGAATCAAGGTTCCATCTCTACTAGTCGGATGGCAGAGTCTGAGTTTGGAGTATGTATGGAAAATACCTCCTGCCAGAAATCATTGTGTAAAGTTTGGCGGAGGTGGAAATATGGTATGGGGATGTTTCTTGTGTTATGGACTGCAATCCAAAATCATGGTAAGCTCAACGCTGACTCCTACTGCATCATTTTAGACAACAATGGGCTTACTACCCTGTGGCAATTTTACGGTTGGATCAGTGTTATTTCTAGGATGACAACTCCACTTGTCAAGTTGCGAGGCCCACCATGGATTGGTATGATGATAATGGAGTGAACCATCTGGATTGATGTGCCCATAATCCATACTTGAATCCTAGAGAAAACCTCTGAGACGTGTTGGATCGCCAAATTAAGGGGTGCAACAACCCTCCAAAATTGATGAAAGAACTTACACTTCTTCTCTAAGCTGATTGGAAGAAAATACCACTGTCCATCGTCCAAACACCTGTGAAAAAAATTCCCGGAGGTTTAAGGTTATAATTGACTCGGTAGGCAATTACAGCCTTAATCCTCCGGCTGGAGGCTCTACCAACTACTGAATATGAATAAATTGCGTTTATCTCTTTTATCCCAGATGTCCAATTGCTTATTGGTAGATAGTGTATTAATGAAATGACTGAATTTCCTTACATTTTTCCAAACTTTCCCGAAGAGGAGCAGGTTAATTTATCTGCCTTCTACCTTGAAGAACTGATTTATTATTGAAACGAACACCTAATAGGAACTCATTTTTGTTTCTTCTTGTTGAATCAATAATTTACTTTGCAAATTCTTAAGTACTGTTTAAAGATAACAGTATCGGATAATTGATACAATTTGATTTTTTTAAGTCTATAAATAAAAGAAAATACTTTTCAGAGTAATAACATTATATTTTCACTTGCAAAGTCAAATATATTGATACCCTCATTTTTTATATGCAGTTGAACAATGTCTCAGGTCAAATAGGTCATAACAGAACAGCAAGGTTATCTTTGTTTGGCTGTATTTGAAAAATAAAGTTCCATATTCGCTAACTACTCATGACTCATTAAAAACATTTGTCATCCTGCGATTAAAAATTAAATAAAACGTTTTGAACTAAATAGTATTAAAAAAATACATGATATGACAAATTTAATAATTTGCCATTTGAATTGATTATTCAAAATCAAATCAAATAGAATATTCTTCACTTATGGATGTTTATCAATCAATAATTTACATCTCCTTTTTTAATGAATATTAATAGATAATAATTGCTTTTGGACACCTGAAGTTTCAAATTTGAAAAATACTTGCCAAATTTCCAGTTCAATTCTCTACTGATATATTCCGTTTCCATTCTTCTCAAAGCTATTTGAATCTAGAAGAGCCCTTTGAAAATAGCCAGAGATATTTTCATTGCATGGTACTTGTCATTTTGTCCCATTTTCGTTTCCTTTGTTCGTTACATGACATTTTCGAGAAAGTTAAGCAAAATAAAAGTACATTTCGTAAATCCGAAGGAGTTTTGGCAATTTGCCTCTTGCGTTTGTAACGCTTTCCTTGGCGTCGCCTCTAATCTTCCTTATTTATCTTGGAAAAATTATCAGTTATTTAGAACATTAAAAATCAAAAATGACATTGCTCTAACATTTTAGAGGAGAAAGTGTCATAGCTATAGTTACCCAAGTTTTCGAAGCAATTACGGAAAGAAAACTTAAAGAATTTTCCAAAGAACATTTATAAGATGAAATCAAAAGGCTATCATAATCATTCATTTACAAAATTACCGAGAATCCCTCGAAGAAATGTGTGAAATATATAAAATTTGTGTGTGTGTGTTTCTACTTTTAGTTTTTAGTAAAAATTTAAATAGTCTGAAATAAAGCCTCTACTCTTCTTTAGTATAAAGTATTTAAGTATTTGACAAGGGAGTTGTTCCTTTGACCAATTGCATCTTTTATCTTTATAGCAACTGGTGACAAAATTTTGAAGTTGGGGTGTTTAGTGCGAAGATAACCCACCAATTGTTTAATTTACTTTGTTGCTGTTTGCAAAAAATGTTTGTTGGGCAAAATAAAAGTATTTATCTGACTTCATCACAGGAAAGTAAGGATTGAGAAAACTATTTTTTGCCTAATAAATGTATTTCTGATATTATTAAGATATAATATTAATATGCGTATACTATAGATAGACTAGTAAATTTATTTTGTGCAAATTCAAGTACTTTTATTCCTGATCAAAAATTAGTTATATATGTCTAGATGTAAAACAGTGTTCTGTTGTATTTTTGACGTTATTTTGTATTTATGATGTATTCTTCCTTTGACCAAATCAGAAATAGAATTTTTCTTATTTGGGAGAAGCATGAATACTTTAATCAAAATGATTTTTTCGAATTGTGAGGTGGTCGACAATTTTTATGTGCCATCTGTATTTGACCTTTGATCGTGTTACCTATTACAAGGGATTTGAATATTTCTGAAAGACCATTCCAATTACCATTCCAACCTGAAAGACCATTATAATGGTGGATAAGTAAATATGCTTTAGGAGCCCGAAATACACTTTCCCCTTGACTTTCCTCAGGTGAATTGGAGGTTTATTATTGAAGTTATGATGAATTCAAATATTTTTGAACTTTAAACATTCTTCAATCTATAATTTGATATACGAAATCGTGCAATAGCTTATTTCTAATCAGTTTAGATTATTTAATAAAAGTCAAATTCGGAATATTTACCCTATACGGTGATATTTCAGTTTAAAAAAGCATCACAAAATAAGTATTAACGCAGTAGGCAGATTTTGCTACTACTTCAGCAGTGCGTCCCATTGTCAATAAAAAACTAACTAGTGGGAGCACTTTCCCAAATCTTTCTTGCATAATAAATCCCTCACACATAAAAATTGTGAATAAAGCCAAGTGTTCTCAAATTTTGATTTTCATATTCGCAAGTGAACTTTATGTCATTCGTAAGACAGTTAAAAAAACCGAGCTTGCATTTTTGTCGCATTTTTATTGACTGTTTGAAAATAAAATGTGTTACTGAATTACAATTGTAGCAGTGACGGCTCGTCACCTCAAAATTCAGTAATGCTACAAAAGATATTTCTAAAGAGCTGAAATTCATTATCTGTGAAAAACAGCTGGAACTTTCTCCCTTCGAATCTGTCGAATACTTACACAATCCGACACGTCATGCTCATATCGTGAAGAGAGTTGAGTAAGCATTTGGACTTTTTCCACCATCCTATTGGGTCCAAAATATATGGCTTTGTTGCCAAAGCGATACATCAAAATCCATTTATTATGTTTATTATATTTTTGAATTACATTGTTCATATATGCACGAATAGTCTGTTCAATGGATGGATATGGTAAACAATTAGATACATATCTACAATCCTAGAATAAATCTCATATACTAAAATTCACTCATCTAGCTTGTTGAAAGTTATCGTATTCACGTATTCATAAATGAAAGAACAGATAGAATGGTAGACAGTCAATCTTATAAACGGTTTAATCCAAAATTTGTATATAGATATAGAATTTTTGTAATAAAGCCGTATGCTGAGTTTCATCTATCTAGCTCACAGTGTTTTGGAGTGCTCACGTGCACGCTCAATGACAAACATATTGATGAACCTACTTTTAAAAAAAATTTTGTTTATAGACTTGTACAAAATTGAATCCTTGTACCATGTAGCGTTTATGAATGATCTTGTTTACAGATAGAGCATTATTTATTTTTTGTATTCAAGAAAGTGACCGAAACATACTGATTCATCAAAATCTCAGAGTCGCATTTTTTGACGATTGCAACTATCTCTTTGTAACGGAAAAGTAAAAATTGTTACTAACATTTCGTAAACAAAAAATATAAATAATTGGATTTATAAAGATTATATATTTATTAATAAAAACAGTTTTAATAAGATATTAATTAAATATAAATAAAATTTTAAATGAATAAAAAAATTTCATTTATCTAAGTCGTTGCGTTTTTAAACTATCGAATTCCCACCGAATGTTTCGACCAACCATCTTGATGAATGTGGTTTCAAATCTGATAGAATTGAAATGATGCCACCATTTTTACGTTTGGAAGTGATCGTCCTCACAAATTTCCTGTGAAAGTATTTGATAGAAATACACAGTCCCGCATAAAGCGTTTGCCTCAATTGCACAACATAATAAAAAAAAATCTGCGAATAGATGTCATTCCAAATTTGATAGAAATCTCTTTCAATTATTATGTGGTCCGATCCGAGTCATTCATAGACCAATAGCAAATTTCATCCATTTAACCCGAAGCCTATTTCAGTGAACGTGTTCACAGACAAACAGCCTATTTCTAGTCATTCCGATTCAGGGAGGTCTAAAACGTAGAGATTCATCAAAAATTGACGATTACAATATTTTCTCCGTGTATACGTGAAAAGGAAATGTTAGATCCATTATGAACTGCTAACAAAAGCACTAAGGGGCTTTTTACTAAGTTCCTGAAAAGGATAAACTATAAACTGGAGATTTGAATCATTCATTCAATAGTAGAATAATGTATCTATTTTAAAATTACAATTTTTTTTTATAAAGAACAAATAATATAAGATTAAAACACATTTCCCCAGCTTTCTTTATTCTCGTAGTAGGTCCAGGTCCGAGGTGCAACACGGCGTTTGTTGTCTCCCTGATTGTTTGATACAGTAAGTTCAGGATTTAGAAAGGATCATCTTTAGAGAAAATATCATTCATATAAACACTACTCTTACGTTGGAGGTGTAGTGATTGGATTTTGAAGCGTTAGGAAATAAACGTTCATAGATGGCGCTAGACAACTAGCGCGAGTGTAATTAAAAGAGTGGGGTCATTCGAGCGTTTGCTCTTGGAGAAGGAGTTACTGAGCAGAGTAACTCGAACGAATCTGCAATAAATTTGTCGTTAAGTTTTATATTTGCCTATTTATTCAAAGCACTCACGAACCAGCTACAACATGAAGATTGTTTATTTATTTTATTATTATTCAATTTAATTATTTATTTAATTTAACTATTTTATCATTTTTTCCCAAACTTTAGATCTTTTGAGCGATCTGAAGATTCAAAGTATAATTTTGTGACGTATAATTTCTTTGGTTAACATGCAAAAATGCTGTTTTTGAGCCCTATTTGAAATGGATATTCAAAAATTGATTTCTTTTCACTCCTCTGTATTGTATATGCCTCTTTCCCGGGCCTATTTTTTTCATATCAAAATTTGACAATTATAACATAGTATATAAGAAACTTCCAAAACAGTGGTTGATAATATTATATTTATATTTCTTTTCAAAAGATTAATACACAAATGTTCATTTTTCCAAATAGTTTATTTTTTGTTTCATCTTTATAAATATTAAAGGATTGCTTTAACTGACCATTGAAAAATTATTTTTACCATGAGTTTTCTAATTAAAAGTTCAATAAGCCCTATAATTTTGGATTGAATAATTTTACGAGTGAAAAAGACTTTGCAATTGTTATTTTTTTAAGAGCTTACATATTGACTTGCATCACAATTTTATTATTCTTATAAACCGACTTTGGCGACCAGCTCTTATGCCAGAAGTAATGCCTCGTTAAAATTTTCAATTAAATAATTTATGTAACTTGGTTTCTTAATAGTTTCTTCAGTAAAATATTTTTAAGATTGAAATTTTGATAATCATATAACATACTATTATAGAAGCATTTTATTATACTAAGTATCGCTCACATTTTCTGTCAGCACCTGGAAGATTTGAACTAGGAATTGAAGCGAAAAAGATACAACTTCAACAAATACAAAACTTAATCTTTAATTTGAGCTTTTATCAACGTGATAGCAATAAGTTGATAAAATTTTATTTTTCCTATGCGCGCGTAAGGTGATCGTACAGTAAAATTTTAATTTTATGGGAAACATAATTAAAACTTAATATTTATTTAAAACATTGGTATCAATAAAAAGATATTTTTTTAACTTTAAAATGAAATAAAATTCATTTTTGTGCTGTTATATTTTCTGAAGTTATCAGAGAAAAGTCGCTTAAACTTATTTAATTAAAAAATTCCTGTAAGGTGCTCATTCCCTCCCTCCAAAGTATATATGTTGATAGCTCTAGGTAAAACGGTCTGACCTGTAGAGTACCAAAATACATGCACAAACACAAACTCGCATTCATTTTTATTGTAATTAAAGATAAAAAACAGCCAGATCCATTGACAAATATTTGAGTTATTGGTAAAAGATTCATGTAACTTAAATATTTGTAAAATTTTTAAACCTGATGTAAATATATATTATTTACTTAAAAAAGCTTTTTGCCATTACTAATTAGAAATCACGTTTCTGTTATATATCATGCATTGTTCATTTGACATTATAGAAATTACAGATTTTACTCCAAATTTCGAATTATATAAATTTTTTTAAAGTAAAAAATACAAAAAATTAAATGGCTGATAAAAAATGTAGCTATTTAATCACGCAAATTTTTATAAATATAAATTTATAAAACAAAATGATGATTCTTTCTTTTATGACTGAAGATTATTGCTAAATTCTTGACTCGTCAATTCTATATTAACACACCAAGTACTGCATTATGAAGAAATATTTTTTTGTAAAACTTCAATGTTTTGTCTTGAAAAGCAAAAAAAAAAGAACCATGTGAATAGCATACATTTTACAGGGACTTCTAATTAAAAAATTAAGATAAATACAACTGTCATAGCAGTGAAAATATTAAGATCAAAAAATCTCAGCTTCGGTCAATTTTTCACATTCTGAAATCTGAATTCTAATTTTAACAATGCGCTTAATCGGCAACTTTCGGTTAGGGGAAAGTATTTAGATTTTATGTAAATGTTTTTAATGCTAAAAGTTGTATATGCAATTCTGAAACTTCACTTCTCTTTTTCGTTAGTGACAACTTTATGTTAAGCCATAGATAAAATAAATATAAAGGTGCGCAGTCAATTAATTTCTTTCAATATTTTGTTTCAGCACAGGAGTTAAAACTGCGCATGTCAGAGGGAACTTCTTTCGCTGATTTAAAGGTATGGTAAAATTTTAAGAAAACTTAAATAATTATATCTGAATCAACTATGTTGTTAATGAATATCCAATACTTGTATGAATATTTAATAATCGCATGAATATCCAATTAAGTTAATTTGATACATTAAATAGTATATCATTCTGCTTTGCTGGTAAAGTTCCTCGAGAACATTAAGTTCTTTTTTCATTTTTTCGCTGGAGCTAGAAGTTGCAATAACTTCTAAAAATCTTAACTAACATCTTTTACTTTTAAGTTCACCAGATTCATTAAACATTGTATTTGAGATCATATTTATTTGAGAAATATAAACCAAGCATGCAAAATTTGAAAGCTAAATTTATTTAGATTGAAAAAAAATTGTTAAAAGATACATATGATTCCAAAAGTACAATATAAAGAAATTCATAGAATTCGCAAGCCTTTTTCTTAATATTTGGCTTTTCTCTTTCTCTCTCATCATTTTGACATTAAAGGAAATCCATTTGGCCGTGAGTGCTGATTCAATTCAAACAAAATGAATGTTCGGAATCCCACAAATCAAGTTCCTACTTCCTAGTTTCTGGGTCCGACTTATTTTTAGATGTCTGCAATTGCTCGCAGTGATACATTATAGTTCCATACACGGTAAAACTTCAAACACGCACTTTGAAGCCTGATTTGTAAATATTTTGTGAAATGTGGGTATTAAATTTCACTGTTATTTACTTTTAAGTATCAAACAGGCTCTCAATTGTTTCTATATCTTATTATTTTCTTTGCATTCTGTATTTATCGAATTAGTACAGATAGGAATGGAAAAAAAAAACCTAATATTGTAACTTTATTCAAACTTTATTTTTGATTTATGAGTTTTTTAAATTTTTTTAAGGCTTTGCCACCATACTCAGACTTTTGCTGCACACTTCTGCATGAGTGGACTGCCATTTTGACAAGCATAATATAAAGAATAAAAATGAAATAAATTATTTCTAAATATCTTATCTAATCTAAATTATTTCTAATTTCCTTGTTATTTTATTTCGTTTTATTTATTCAGATTAAAAAATATGAATATTAATCATTTTCTAAATTTTTGTTTGTTAAATTATTTACTTTTTGTCAAAAAAGTATCAGCAATGCCGGAATCGCTCTGATGACACTGTAACAAATTATCTAAGGATGTAATTTTAATGAGTCAATTACATTCCTTCGTTCGAAGCCATAATTCACAAAAAGTAATCACGTAAATATGAAATAAAGTTTTTCATGCGTTTTTTTTTTTACTTGTTATGCATTTCATCTAAGGGGTCTAAAACTTTTTACGCCATTCATCTTTAAGTAATTAGATACCTAATTTGCGATAACAGAGTAAAAACGTTCCATCAGTTTTGACGCTTTTATCTCATTCTCTTATTTTTGTAATGACTGTTTCAGGTATCTACAGCAAATTTTACTTAAATATTGAACTTCGGGATTTAGCTATGATTTCAATAATAGAAGTATGACCCTTCACACAAAGAAAATCTTAAAATGCCCTTATATCCCCTCTTAAATAAACAGAGATGAGCTCATCGCAAATAAATCAAATATTCTCTTCTGCTATTTACTTGGATATAAAACTAGATGCTACTCGAGAATTAGGCATTGTTAGAATAAATGGAAATTTTTACAAGATTTAAAGGTTATTCAAAAATAACTGTGGTCTTAATTTTCAGAATCGAAGTCCAATTAATAACGGAAACTTGATCTTCTTATGCAAAATAAAAATACTACTATAAAACAAAACAAGTGCAAAGAAAAATTGTATATAATTTATGAAAATACTTGTGACAAATGTGACTTGAACACTAATGAAAACTGATACCTGCTTTAAAACAAAAACGAATATTTTTTTTAAAGAAGTCATATAGTTTCGTAAAATATTTACTAAATGCATTAAATATTTCGACAAATAGTTACATATCGAACTAAACATTGATCCTTTTTCCCTTTCTTAGGTTTTGTATTCAGTTGCAGAGGTTAAAATGGTTCTTGAACCTGATGTTATGAGAGATTCGCCCTAACTTTCAATGCTGACTTTTCCGAAGAATTATTCTAGGTGCTGATGCGTCTTGTGAGTTTAAGCAGTTCTAAGATGGGCAAGCAGAATGCGAATCGAAATACCAAATCCACAAACCAATACCGTATCCGTATACCCCTGGAACCTCTCAAAGATGGTCATAGCATGGATCCGAAGGAAAAGACCTTCCTGGAGGCAGCAGAGAGAGGAGACAGACCCACCATGGTCCGATGCCTGCAGAAGCCTAATCCAGTGAATGTCAACTGCACCAATATCTTAGGAAGGAGTGCCATCCAGATTGCTGTTGATAATGAAAATGTAGAGATAGTAGAACTGCTTCTTCAACAAGAGAGTGTGAAAATAGGAGATGCTCTTTTGTATGCTATTCGGGAAGGAGTGTATAAAATTGTGGAAATGCTGATCAATCATCCAAGCATCACAAGTGAAATGCTAGCGAATGATTGGGCAAAAACCCGACAACCAGGGGAAGAAAGTTCCGATTACTCTCCGGATATATCTCCTATCATCTTGGCAGCTCACTGCAACCAGTTCGAAATCTTGCAACTGTTGTTGTCAAGAGGAGCTGTCATTGAAAAACCACACCCACTCTCATGCAGTTGTCAAAAATGTCAGGAAGGAATGCATACGGATAGTTTACGATACTCTTTGCGGCGGATCCACACCTACAGAGCTCTCGCCAGCCCCGCCTGGATGTCTCTTACTAGTGAAGACCCTATTCTCACAGCCTTCAAAGTAAGTGAGTTTATTATAAAACTTCACTCAAATGAAACTTTTGAGACTTAAAAGAAATTTTCTTCTAAATTTTAAACTAAAATCTTATAGTTCATTGTAGTTTTCTTCAACTTCTCACCAATTTCAAAAGAAACACGAAATTTTGAAGAGATTTCCATATCAAAAAGGATTGTCTTAATTTTTAAAAACTTAATTTACATTAAATATCTTAATATTTAAAAAATTCTTTCTAATATTTTATTTTAATAATTTTTAACTCATTTTTATTCCCTACTTTGAAAATAATAAGAGATAATTACTTTAAAAGCAGAATAAATTTCTCTGGTAATTTCAAATGTGCTGCAGAATTTGATATTCAAAAAAATTGCAAAATTCATTTTAGAATGAAATGCAGATGAAATATTTAACACTTAAATGGGGAGATGAAAATTTAGGACTTAACTGGGGAGGTGCGGTCTAGGAAACCGCATTTTCTTAATACTCAAATTAAATTTTTTAATAAAAGTATTAGTGTGAAAATCTGTCAATATATTCTGCAGATATTTTTCTTGATATATAAATATGTTTTAGATATTTTTCAAAATATATTATCAATGAAAAGAATAATTGCATTGGAACATACATTTTCTTCTCAAATTACATGATACAACAAATAATATTCTTCAAAAATATATCACTTATTATTTTTTAAATCATATTTATTTTTCCCGTATACAAAGGTATATAGAAAACAATTTAAGAAAAAATTCAATAATTGTATAAAAAATTTAAAAAATTGGCAATGAGTAAAATTGAACCTTTTTTTATTGACATCATCGGTTTTCAAGGCATTTTAAACATATAGGTTAAGTACAAATATAAAAATTAACCTATAAATTATCCAGATTATCACTAGAAAAATCAATTATATTTAAACATATACATCAGAATCAGCCGAATGAGAACTTTCATCGAAATCATTTTCTGTACAATTATCCTCATTACTAAAATCATTTTCTGCTTCATTTAAAAGGCTCTGGAGCTCTGCTTTATAACGAGGAGCAGTAAGTTGGAAGATGTTACGAGCACCAAGTTTTAGAGCCATCTGCTAAGCCTTGCATAAAACCGAAACATTAAAAGGTAAGCGCGGTCTCACAGACATCGCGCTAAAAAATAGAGGGAATATTTTTTTTTTAAAGCATCCGCTAAAACCGTCTGAAAAAGTGCACGTGTAGTGAAGGTTACGAAACAGGAAGTTACAGGGTAAATCCATTCGGTTGAACTAAATATAGAATAGTGGTGACCGAAAATGCATCTTTAGAGGTCTGATAGACCGCAACCCCCCCCCCCCCTGATGAGGGTTAAAATCTTTAATATAATGCAATAAAATTAGATAATTATTTAATTAAAATAATAAATTTTAGGGCACATTTGTTTTACATATCTGGGTAATAATGCAGTGATTTATTATCGAACTATTAATAAAAATGAATAATTCGATATTTTGTAGTATCTCATAAATGGAATGTTTTAAGAAGAAATGAGTTTTTTAACCATTGTTCCAAATTTCGCAATAAAAGTTTGAGTTTGTGTTTCATGCCACAAAAGTCACACTTCTGATATTTATATCAATTTATAACGAAATCGAAGCATGGAATGTCTATGAAATCCAAATGTAAAGGCATACAATGATGTAAGATATAACACTAAATGCTTGGTTAATGCTCATATATGATTATAAAGTCAATATTCTTTTAAAAACTTAAAAGACTAACATTAGGAGTTTAGGAAAGTAACTTGCGCTAAATCAGGATGAAAAAAATAAAAAAAATGTCAAACTTTGTGAAGAAAATCGGGGATATTCTACAAGAATGGGAAAACAGATATAGGACATTTATAAATTAAGCAAAATGGTACTGGTACCCCCATTAGCAGATTTTGGTGGATGAAACGGGTGTGACCAATCCTCAACCTAGTTGAAATGATGTCCAATTTTCTGCCAGGTAATATGGACCAGAGATCTATTGTAGGTTTAATTGTATGAAGCATATTGTGAATATGTGTGTCCCAATCAGTTTGTCGGAAATGTAGAATGTGACATATATATTTCATGCAATCTTGAAGAGGAATTTGTGTCACTGAAAAAGTAGTAGCTAATCTAGTTGCTATGTTAGCCATTTCATTATTCGAAGTTCCCACATGTGCAGGGACTCAACATAAAATAATTTGAAAGCTCTTCAGGTAAATTTGTCATAAAATTTAAAATATTAAAGAGCAAAGGATGGCTGTGAACATGTAAAGATGAAAGGGATTCCAGAGCACTCAGTGAATTTGTATATTTTATATAGCTATCTGAAGAACAATTTGAAGTAAAAAGTAATGCTTTTAAAATAACTGCTGTCAAATTGAAACATAATGAATGAACTCTGTAAGATATTGTACAATTTCAAACGAATCAAGAGAAGGAAGTATGATCGAGACATCTAGAACCATCAATAAAAATTGGTTTGAACTTACGGTATTTTTGACGATGATTAGCAAATATTTCCTGATATATGATATCTGCAGTGCTTTTGTTCATCAAAATGTTGGAAAGGATTCAAATATTGAGCACCATGAGTTTTCCTGGGTAGTAAGAGAAATGATTGCTGAGAAACGACGTGTACATTTTGAAACTATACGAGACATCCTCTCAAAGAATGAGGGAATTAGTGATGGTCTACCAGCCTTAAGGCGTTGTAAAAACCAGCTTTGATAAAATTATAAAAGGGATAACTCGGGGTTGATTATATTTTAAAATAACAATGGAGAGACAATATATGCCGCTTGATGTGCAGAAAAAACTCATTACATTCTATGCACCTACTTTGTACCGGGAAAATTCAAAATGCCCTTAAACACAATTTAAGTGTAGTATGATGGATAGAATCTAGTTTTTGAAAATTACTGCGTCTTGCAGAATCATGGATACTGCGTCCATAATCAAGTTTCGATAAAATTACCGCTCTGTAGATGCGAAGTAGAGATAAACGATTAGCGCCTCATGAGATTTTACGAAGAACTTTTCAGGTATTCAAAGATCATTCACATTTTTTTCTTAAGTTAGTTACAAGAAGCGTAATCGCTTTATCAAAGATTACACTCGAAAATTTAACTTCATCAAGCAATTTAACAGGATGACACTTATCTGAATCTTCGGTTCAGGATGGAAGCTATGTTTCCTACAGAAATATAAAACAATGTGTTTTTTCAGGGAGCGGATGAAAATCCATTCCTATCATACCAAGCTGTAAGTTGATTTATTAGTTTTAAGTTATCCTTCATTAAAAGTCATGTTATCCCCAGTTCAAGAAAAATAGAAATCGTCAACGCATAAAAGACCTTTCATAGATGAAGAAAAATGGTTTGAAACATCGTTAATTTTTAAAACAGTCACACTCAAAACACTGCACTGGGGGACACTTTCCCCTTATACAAAAAGATCAGAGAATTCTTAACTCAAATTAATACTGAAAAACTTTAACTTCAAAACGTTTTGGGCAAAGATTGGCAAGATTCTTCTTAAATTACAATCGTAGATGGCTTTAAAGATGTTAAAGTGCCTATTGATTTTTGCAATATCAAATAAAAATGTCACTAAATATTTTCTAAGGATAAAAGCATTCCGCACATCAATTTCTAGTGTCAAAAGATTGCCTATAGTACAATGTTCATGCCTGGAAAGATTTTGTAGAAGGTTCAGAATTTCATTATGTTCCAAATAGTATGCAAGCCTACGATTAACAATCTATTCTTAAAGCTTTCATAGACAGCTGGTCAAGGCAATCGGTCGGTATTTCGGTTTATCAAGTTTCAGAAGGGTATGAAGATTGCTTCTTACCAGAAAGCGGGAAAACATTGTTTGTGCCAAATTCTATCATAAAAGAAGAGTAAGTTTTTAAGAGAAGTTTCAGAAAGATATTTAAGCATATCATAACTTATATCATTGGATCCAGGTGAAAATCTGCGTACACTACTGAGGCAAGTTTTAAGTTTATAGATTGTTAATGGTCTGTTATACGAAGCGTCTATTGCAGTTTGGAATTTTAGTTTTTCTTTTTCCATTAAAATTTTATAGTTTTGAAATATATTTGCGTAATGATTACTATTATTTACATTTTTTAACCCATTCCACTAAATACATTTTTTAACCCATTCCAAAGCTGCTTGCTGGAAAATGAAATGCTGGTGGAGCTCACATATTTCTCTCACGAATTCTGCTTACTACATCTTTGAATCCGCCTAGAACTGGCTTTTGCTTTTTTTAAATCTAATGAAATTCCCAGTAGTCCCAGTAATTGGGTACTTTCGGAACGTATCACAGACTTTTCTTTGCATCTTATATGAAAACAGACAGTTATTATTCCACCACACCTTGCATTGACTTCTAAATTTTGTAGAATTTTGGGGGATTGAAACATATTCTGCAGCTATCAAAACCTATACAATCAAGGCACTACTATATCTATGTAAATGTTTTTCACTATTTCCTTAGTAATATTAGTAAATGAAGAGAATTTCGTCTAGTTGGTTGCAGCACATTTATATCTGGAAGAACTGGAAGAGGTAGATGACTGATGACGTCTATTATCGTATAATTTTAAGGAAAAATGTTCATTATTATGTAAATCATTATATATTTTCAAAGTAAGAAAGAGGTAGAGGAATGAAAAATACCGGGTGATCCAAAAGTCTGAAACAACTTTAAAAATTATTAATTCAGAAACGAATAAAGATAAAAAAAATGCGGTTTGCACCGAATAAATGGTTTTAAAAAAACCGGATTTTGAATGATGCAATAAAAAAAAATTTCTGTTTTCCACTAACAGATGGCGCTGTAGGATCACTGATATCGGATTACGCAAGCAGCACAAGTAGTATAAAAAGAACGGATTTATCAGCTTGTCAAAATTGAAGGCATTGAAATGCTATCCTTAGTGGAGAAAGCCGTCTTAGTTAAACTCTTTTACAAAATCGCAGAAAGTTTCAGTCTGGCATTGCGAGCATATCGTAGCATGAAAGATATGCGAGACGGTAAAGGACCAATGACATGCTCTGCATTGACCAAAATGATGCAGAAATTTGAAGCAACAGGTTCTTTGGTTTCACGTCCGAGAAGTGGCCGACATCTGCTACTGTTGTCCCGACAGTCGAACAAAATGTGCAATCGATGTCAGCCGTTTCTGCACACGGGGAATGCAGCGCTCGAGAAGTTTCGAGGCAGAAAGGCTTGTATTACTGATCTGTCTAGAGAGCACTGCGAATAACACTGAAACGATATCCGTACAAGCTGCAGCACAACCAAGAACTGAAACCTGGCGATTCCATCCAGCGACGAGATTTTGCTAATTGGGTATTTGTTAAAATGGAACAGCAGCACGACTGGCTTCACACTGTGCTTTGGACAGATGAAGCGCATTTAACACTGTCTGGCAGTGTTAACGCACATAATTGCTGTGTGTGGAGCACAGAAAATCCACATGCCTTTGTTGAAGAACTTCTGAATCAGCCAAAAATGACGTCTGGTGTGGTTTCAACGCTGATTTTTTAATCGGCTCATTTTCTTTCTAGGAAGTCACCGAGACTGATTCAAAAACACTTTCTGTCACTGGTGAGCGATATGCAGCATCTTTGCAGAACAAGATTATTCCAGAATTGCAAACGTGTCAGGCACTACAGACAGTCAACTTTATGCATGATGGAGCACCACAACATATCTTTGTTCCACTGCAACGATTGCTAAGCGTAAAATCTGGGAAGGATCGCATTATCAGTCGAAATTTTCAAAACGTATGGCCTCCAAGATCTCCCGATCTGACACCTTATGACTTTTGGCTATGGGGTTACTTGAAATCCACGGTGTACCGCGGAAAACCGCAAACATTGGAAAATTTGAAAGATGCCATCCGCCAACATCTGTCTGCAATACCGAAGGAAATGTTGTTGAATGCTGTTAACTGTATTGTTCCTCGTCTGACAGCTGTGCCGCTGAATGACAGGACAGCACATTGAACAGTTGTAAAATTCAACGACTTGTTATTTCAGTAAGCAATCTGTTTATCAAATAAAAATTTCTAATGTCATAGTCTCCTTGCATAATCTGATATCAGCGAAACTACAGTGCCATCTATTAGTGGAAAACAGAACAATTTTTTATTGCGTCATACAAAATCCCGTTGCTTTACCATTTATTTGGTGCAAACCGCAATTTTTTTTATCTTTATTCGTTTTCGAATTATTAATTTTTAAATTTGTTCTAGACTTTTGGATCACCCGGTATATTGCTGGATTAAGTGCATGAAAACTTTTTGTCTGGGAAGGAAAATAATTTCGCTCATCATAATAGAAAAATAATAAATAAATAGACAAATGATAATGAAATAGACAAAGGTTATGATCGCCCAAAGCTTGTTCTATCTGACGGCCTCTGCAGTTAATGTCATTATTTTCCCCAAAGTTGTTTGAGTCCATTGAAATCACAAAGAAAAATGAAAGATTCAGGGCGCTGAGAAAAAAGGTTCTTCTGATCAATATATGTGTTTCATTGTAAGTAAAAACTACAAGCAGTAATCAAAGAGTGCACGTGGATTCGGGCTGCAACAACTTGTAATGAAGCGTTTAGGACTGATGGACATGGAGGCTCAGAATTTGAAATAAGGCAAAAAAAAAAAAAAAAAAAGGATAGGTGATGATCGAATTTTATCATCGTAATATATCGTCCAACACATACCGATATTTTTCGATATGTCGTCATAACATTATTTATTTATAACTATTATAAGTTATAAATAGAATCTCTTAACATACTGACTAATGAAGGACTCAAAATAAAAGGAAGTTTCATTTTATATAATAAAAATATTAGAGTTCTTTTCAATAAAAATAGTTAGAAAGTAATTTTGTTAAAACCTCTTTAATAAAGTATGTCAGTGCCAAAGCAAAGTTGCAGTCTGGTGGAAGGGCATTAACAGACAAAGACAAAAGATCAATAGCGTACAACGTAAAGCACTGTTAGCAATTACGGTGGCTTTTCGTGCAACATCTACAGCAGCTCTACAAATAATTAGTGGACTTGAAACCAGTAGATCTGATATGTTGGTAGTGGGAAAAAATTACATAACGATATCAATATTTTTGACAAAACAATTGAGGGTTCTAAAATGATTAGTTATGAAAATAGATGGATTCACCCCAATAAGATTGCAAAGGTGCAGTGGGATGTTTCTGCAGTGACAGCTCCACATTCCACCTATACGGATACCTCGAAAATGAATGAACACGTCGGTGCGGCTTTTCATGTTTTTAAGGGAGAAAAAAATTGAAGAGTTGCAGTATAGGCTTGAAAACCACTGTTCAATTTTTCCAAGCAGAACTTATTGCAAATGTCAAGCTTTAAATTAGAAAAATCATAATAAACCGTATTTGCATTATCATCTTTTCACGAACAGTCTAAGTGAATGAAAGGCTCTTGAAAGATTCAATCTAAAGAATAATTCAGTAAAAGATGTTAAAAGTTTGGTAGATGGGAATATCTCAATATACTGGGTTAAAGCCCACATTGATATCAAAAATAAGGAACTAGCTGATCTGGATGAAAAAGCTACTTGAATTAAACCGGCAATAGACTATCACCTTGGAGAATCTAAAAGAACAATCTAAACTCGCCTTCGTATAATTCTTATCGATGAATGGCAATCAAAAAGGGGAAAATAGTGAAAAAGGCTGCTCTACTTTCAATATCTTTTCTCAGGTAAAAAGAAATAGATGTATTGGTAATAAATATTTAACCCAATTAATTACAAACCATGGACTTTATCCGCATTATTTTGAAAGATTCAGCTTGAGAAACTGTAGTTTAAGATGTGGTAATGATTAGGATGACATTCCACTCTACATTTTCCATTGCCCTATGCTTCGTCATTTGAGAAAATTTATTAAACCTCAAAAAAAAATTTCCCAAATTCTATCAAATGAAAAATTGACTTTAGAAGCTCAATCTATCTTGGATTTCCTGTATCACAATGAAAGCAGGATTTTCCAAATGGAATAATAATTTATCCTTGTTTGTCTCCTATCTAGATTAAACTTTCTTATTTTGAACTCCATATGTTATTTTGCTACAAAGGAAAAAGGACTTTTGGTGCTATATGTTATTTTACTACAAATTAAAAAAAACTTTTGGTGCTATATGTTATTTTACTACAAATTAAAAACGAACTTTTTATCGGTTATACCTTGTGATAAAGCAATTTTGCATTCCTCTTTGTACTTTAAGTGTTAATGCTTTTTTAACAGTTGCAAACTTGAAATAGGACTCTACCTTTAAAATGTGCATATGGAAAGTCAAGCACTGTTCAAAGTGGACAGTATCTTGTGAGAATAAGAAAAAAAGCACAAAAAGAACTTTTTATCTAGCCTTTTGTTCCTGATCATAAACTCTACCTTAGACTGAGTCAATGTATATATTTATTTTTCCTGTTTATTTACTTATTTACTTATTTTTTTCAGTTATGTATTTATATTTTTTCTTTTTGCTTCATTTTTTAAAACTGTATTCTTATTTTTCTGTTAACAAACGGACTATTTTTTGGTAAATTTTGTTATTTTCTAATTTCTTCAATGATACTGTTACTGTGGAATATTATGTAGGCTCTTCTGCTTGAGTCATTTAGACCTTCTCTACTTTTTCTTTTTATGCCTGCTCTTTTATTTTTTGTCCCGACGTTTTTTATTTTCTTTGGATGTCCTTAGTTTTTATTTATTTATTTATTTTTGTATCTTGTACACATGCATATGAAAGATATTTTGGAATAGCTAGTCCTTTGATAGCTATTTAAATTCTATTTTTTTATTTTAATTATGAGCATTTTACCGGTGTAAGGCCACTTTTGGCACATACCTAATCATCATCAGAATAATATTTGTATTCACTATTAAAAGAAGTTGCATTTTAATTTCAAGTTTATTAAACTAGAATATTTATATATTTGTAATCTCCGTGTCCTTGACTGCCTAGAACAACAATACAAAGATTTTTAAAGAATGCCAATTTTGACAGTAAAAATGTTTGAAAAAATTATTGTAGTAAATTAAAATCAAACTTTAAGAAATCATTAGATCAAAAATTTTAAAAAAGAGATCTTTAGTTTAAATCGAATTTATGGACCTTTTTTTTTCTTTACAATGTATATACGTTAGTAAATTTTTGAAATAAATTACAAAATTTAAACTTATAAAAACTTATATAGAAAGAATTAAACAAAAAGTAATGTTTGGGAAATGATTGAAAAGTTCGAATTAAGCATTTTTGCTTTTAATTTCAAATTTAAATTAATGTATTTTAATGAAATAATCAGTATCTTACTTAATGCTTTAATTGAACCGTAATTTTTTAGAGGAATAAATGCTATGCGATTTTTTAATGAAATAACTTTTAGCAACTATTTCTGAACAGATACATTCAATTATCTGTATGATTTTCAAATTAAATCTATAAAGGTATGAAAAATTACTACAGAACTGTTTTACCATTATTTCTGGAAGAAATTGCGCATGTTTAGAATGAATAAAGCGTTAAAAATATACTTGAATTGTAAATATAAATGAAAATGTACATAATTATTTTATAATATTTAAATATAAATTCGTTGATGGTTTGATGAAGCCGATATCCCCATGCGTGTGCTTACCTATGAGTAGGCGCAAGCAATTCAGCCGTTACGCGAAAAATGAGTATAACGGATATATATATATATATAATGCGAGAACACTTGAGAGCGAAAATGCGAGCTGCGAATAAAATTGTGGATTTAATCTGAAATTAAACCTATTTGCTTTTAATTCTGAAGACGAATATTTAGCGATTAAACAAAGGACAGTCAATAACCTTCTGGCAACCTCAATTATTTTTCCATGCTGGTATCATTCAGTTAGGAAACAGAAAACAGTTTATTCCAAACTGACATGCTTAAAACAAGTAACCAAACAAGTAAACGCTAACAAGTAACGAAAACGAAATTGAAAACGCAAATCAATTGTGAATATCGATTTATTGTATCGCGATTCATCGTGATCCATTATTCATGATTATGATATCGACACATCTATATTTTTAGAAAACTGGCATCAAAAAACTGATTTTTCAAAAATATTGTGTGTGTGTGTTTTTTTCGATAAATCAAAAATCGGCACAGCCCTAGAGAGAAAGATCTTCCGCCAACATTGGCTTTATGGAGAAAATGATATTCATGTAATAAAAGTTCCTCATTAGAATTTTAAAACGTCTCTTTCAGGGCAATGCAATCAGGCTGGTAAGAATTAATTATCTTTGAGATCAGAATTTTTATGATTCACTCCACGATAGTTCCAAGAAACAAATGCATCCACAACCAAAGAAAAAAGGAAAAAGTGTGAAGAAATGAAAATGCTACGAACGAAGAAAAGGCTCTTGGAGAATGAAATGCTCTTTGGGGAAAGTGGTAGAAAAAACATTCTTGGAGATTGGATCATCCTCAAATGAATGCTTTTTGAGAGAATCATCATTACATCCCACATTTTTCAGTATTATTGGATTTTTTCAAATAAAATCTTGCAAAGATATCGTTTGTTTCTTTAAATGTTTGGGCTGAACTTTGCATTTCTTGGCTGCATCAAACCGAGCCTTCTTGATCTCATTTTTTTTTCTCTTTTGCCTTTTATTTATTTGCTTGCTTGAGCATTTAGAAGAGGTAACTGGGAGACAGTTTTTAGCCTTCGATAAAGACGAATGCTCTGACAGTAGGCCGGGAAGAGAAATCTGCTGTTCAAAAATTCCATTGGAAGATTACGGAGCCTGAAGTGATGCGATAGAAATGTCAGTAGTCTGACCCGTCTATTACTTTTGATAGGTAAAGAATTTGCCTTTGTAAGCTGGACTGATCTACGAGTCCAAAAGTTTGTACACGTTAAGATATGAATAACATCATTCCATGTCATAGTAGCAGGTATTTTGGCAAGAGATATTTCAGTTTGCATCTCTGTGGATATGGTGGAAGTGTTTAGGGCAGACGAGGAAGATTTATCATTTGTTGGAGTTCTACTATGACTCTTTTACGGGTTTTTACCAATGGTATGTTTGCGTTATTTTCACGTTTTGAGTTTCCCTCTCTTGAATCTAACGTGGACAAGTTTTAGAGAAAGCTTGATGATCTCCTTCATCCTTTGAAGAGGATGCTGAACATATTTTATTGCCATGGTAGTTTTAGAGCATTGAGTGTACGTCTGTTTACCTCGGCGACTTTGTGCTGTGTGACCAAATTTTTGGAATTTTTAGTAACGTAACGGGTTTGGAATGAAAGGATTTCAAAACTTCTATTGCAGAAGATTCGGAATCGTTTTCAACATCACTTTGAGTGAAAATGCCACGAGAAACGTTTAGAGAATTATATGGAGAGAATGATACTTCCTGACTTCCGATGTTTCTAAATTGCATAATTTTGTTAGCCTGATAAGCAGATGAAATTTTAACAAGAAAATAACTTTAAAAGAAACACGTTTGTGGATGTGCTCTTGTTCACCGACCATACTGACAATCTTTGTGTGAATTAAAACAAGATACATAGTTTTCAGTGTATCATCAAGAGATCTAAGAATAAAAAAACAAGATGAATCTTGTCGTCGAAAATCAGATTAAGTAACCATGTAATTGCAATAAAAATTCATGTCTCAATTGCACGGCCCACCGCCGAATTCAAAAGTGGGAGACAGTTGTCGGTTCTGGGGACTCCCAGCCTCGGTACCCATCTTCGTGCTAGCCAGGACCTATACACTCAAGGCCGCTTCCGGGAATACTGATCACCCTTAACGCCAAGCCCCAGAACTTAACTACTTTTGCTTGATCCCCATGAACAGACCAGAAAAATGGTTCGGATACCAACCGATTAATACACAGAGACCGAAATGCACCACCCATCCTAAGAATAACAATGCATAACCAGGGAGTATATTACCGCCCGTGATAAGCTAGCAGCAACGACAACTTCTTATGGAGAGCTCGCTCACTTACATTCGAGGGAAAGAAATAGAAAACAAAACTTAAAGGGAAGAAAAACTAGAAAGTAGAGCACCTAAGGGCTGTGAAGCCCTTCACTTGGAGAAGATGTGCCTTTAAGGGGCTTCGAAATTTAAAAACGTGATTAACTAAGTAGTCAGCTTATATATATATATATATATATATATATATATATATATATATATATATTGACACGAAGATACAAAGAGTAAAAGGTCACAAAGTAACACAACATCAAATTTATTACCTCTAAGCAGCTCGTAACATGCAGCGAAGAACTGATCCCACTGCTTGTGGAACTCAGAATTTATACCTTTACAGAATAATCTAGAATTGTAAAGAAGGTTCTAGAAAGTTCTGGAACATTAACAATTAAATAGGAAGGAATTCAAATTAAATTTCAACTTTTAATGTAATGCGACTTCGCTGGAATTCAAGCCCCTGACCTTGTGCTTTGCAAGTGCGTACTTTACCTCTGAGTCACAGTACTAGGAACATGTCTTCCTTTTGCGACATTACTCCTCTCTTAAAGCAACAGCGCCTCTGGAAAAAAAATCAAACTGTGTTAACCCTTAACTGGGGACGTGCGATCTACAAGACCGCTAGTGATGGATTTTCGGCCACCCCTATTCTATTTTTAGCTCAATTGAATGGATTGACCCTGTAGTTTCATGTTTTGTGACCTTCAATACATGTGCACTTTTTCAACCAATTTCAGCGGACGCTTTTTAAAATAATTCAGTAATTTCTTTGAGAGCGGTCTCTAAGACCGCACCTCCCTGTTAGTGTCCCAGTGATAAACAAGGCTTAGCAGATGACGCTAAAACTTGGGCCCCGAAATATCATCGAATTTAATGGTCCTATTATGAAGCAGTGCTCCAGACACTTTTATATGAAGCATAAAGTGATTTTAGTGCTAAGGATAATTAATTGTACAGAAGAGTTTTTCGATGAAAGGTGGTGCATTTCGATTTTCGCATTCAACTGATTCTGATATATATGTTCAAACATAATTAATTTTTCTAATGATAACGTATTTTGAAATATTTATAAAATATATTAATATACCAAGAGATATACATACAGAATTTATAGTTTTTTTTTTTTTTTTTACTAGTTCTTAACCTGTATGTTTAAAATGCCCTAGAAAACCGTGCTATGAAAGTCACACAAGCCGATAAAAAAGGGGCCAGTTTAACCCATTGTATATATATTTTTTATTTTTCATACAATTGTAGAATTTTACATTATATTGTCTTCTATATACCTTCAAATACTGTAAAAATAAATATGATTTAAAAAGTAAAAAGTAATATGTTTTTTCAAGAATATTATTTTTTGTAACATGTAATTTGAGAAGAAAATGTATATTCCAAATCATTTCCTTTTCCAATGATAATATATTTTGAGAAATTTCTAAAACATATTTATATATCAAGAAAAATATCTGCAAAATATATTGGCAGTTTTTCATACTAATACATTCATTAGAAAATTTAATTTGAGTGTAAATGAAATGCGGTCTCGTAGACCGCACCTCCCCAGTTAAGTCCTAAAATTTGACCTCCCCAGTTAAGGGTTAAGAGCCTTCATTCTTGCACCAGTCATGGCTCCAGTGTATAATGCTATTGGGGAGTTTTCTTTCTCACCAACATACACTATATATCTTTTTGCCTTCGTCTTCGAGAGGAGGGATCAAAGTCTTGAACTTCATAAGTCACATCTGATAATCGGCAAAGCACTTGTATGGGCCAAAATACTACCTCAAAAGTTTTTCGGCGAGATCGACTTTTCGGACAGGGGTATAAATCCATACGAGATCTCCAAGGGCATAGAATACTATGTGTAGTTTTAGATTTTCCCATTTCGATAAATGTTTCAAAAAACTGTTTCAGAAGTGTCACAAGTTCGTCTTTTTGTTTACCGCTTAAACCAGGTGCTACCATAAGCGAGTAGTCGATAAGAGGTTCCGACGTCTTTTTCAAGGGATTGTGATTTTCTTGTTCATCCGTTATTGCACATAAATTATTTTCATCTAGATGCTCAGGATGACCGATGCATATTCCTTTAGGGATAATCCATTTTTCAAGATGTGTATTGGCGACCAAGGTGTCTCCTCTAGTATTATGGTAAGAGATGATTGTGGTAGGTACGACAATATTCTTTGCGAATAGTAAATTTCTATTGCCTTCTACAAGTATTTTGAAATCCTTACCAATATGTGTTCCCGATACTGATACTCTAGTTAAAGACCGTGGAGCCAGAGTGCAGTCTGTTATATCATATAATTTCCAAGTGTCCGGCATTGAGCGTTCTTGACAGACGTCTTCAAAAAACAGCCCAATCCGACCGTCTATGACTGCTTGAGAGGCTTACGTGCAATGCTGCGAAACAACAAATTCGAACGGCAATTCTAGGTTGTGTATGGCAATTCGTAGGATGCATTTTCCCATTGACCGTACAAAACTTCCATTGGCGACTTTAAGAACGACATTTTTGTCATTAGAGAACATAATTTTCTTTAAATGTTGGCGATACTTATTTGAAATGACTGAGAAAGATGCTCCAGAATCCACAAGAGCACGATATCGGTTTGGTATCTATCATTATGTCGAAGTGTCGATTATCTATCATTATTTTGGCGGCAGATGTATGATATTCATCGTATGTGGCCTCACTAACCAGGAAGGTCACCTCTATATAGATAGATAGATAGATAGATAGATACAAGAATAATTTAAAAGTATATAGATTGAATTTTTTTAACTTTCTATTTACAATTCAATTTTATTATAATAAATCTAATGTTATTTTATTCATTTATAAAATTTCTTAGAAGGGGGCAAATGTTTGTAGGTTTTTTTATAATTATTTATTTTATCCCAATAAGTTCAATATTTGTTCATTTTAAATGCTGTTTTTTAAAATTTTCACATAATTCAATATTATGCTTTTGTTACAGTTGATTATTTCAACAAAATTATTTATCTGAAATTATTCAACTGTTTTCTTTATAACTCAAAGATCAGTCAAATAGTTAGAAAAAATGTCGTCCCATCCATTAATTTTCAGAAAATATACTTTTTCCTTAAAAAATATTCTAAAAAGTTTTTTTTGTGTGAAATTTTTATTGGAATTCATTTGACAGATTCCAATGATTCCAGTTCGTTCTTCTGCAGCTAAAGCTAAAAAAATACATTCAATGGATTTAGGATTCATATGAGACTATACTTTTGAAATAAAAATATTGAATATTTTGAAATCAAATATTCAATAGATTTTCTTATTCATGTTGTAGTTTGAAAGTTAAAATAGACTTCTGGAAGATTCCTGATATACAGAAGTGCAATAAATTGCAAATGTGGTGCTGCTACTTGCAAACTTCCCTACCACAATCACACAAGGTTATTTGGTAATTAATATACGCCAATTAAGTAGGTATACCAATCACATCAGTCGTAAGATTTTTTTATACTGACGAAAACTGAATGAACGACTCTAAATTATAAATAAGCCATACTTCTGAAACCTATGATTTCGAAAAATGGAAGAAATGATATAATATTTTTTAAAAAAAAATCTGTATTGTAATCTTCTTTTGTGTCAATTGTTTAAAACATAAAATTTATAACAAAGGTAAGTTGCATGTATGTAAGCAGGTTCTAGTTTGGGCTCATATGACTGCATTATACTGTTGCTGGGCTATTTAATGACACCATTATTGATAATGGGACGTACCACCTGAGGAGATTTTGTAGCATTATATGCTCGTAGTGGGATCTACATTCCTTTGTTCATAATACTTGTATTATTGTCTGATGCAATCAGTCCATTCAGATTTACTAGATGCCACAGAGTGAATTGGTCTTCTCTTTTTAATTATAATCCCTAATTACTGAAAGGTGTATTTTTATATAAACCTTAATCCTTCATTATTTGCATTTGCATATAATTTCAGTAAAGTCTGAAATGTGAAGAATTTTAAAAACCATTGATATCAGTAAATTTGATTCAGTATTTTTTAACTGAATGGTAATTTTCTAAACATAACTGAAGGCTTCTTTAACTGAAATCGTATTTATCTAATTAATGGCTTACTGGTTATTTTCTAAAGCTATTCCTTTTCATTTACCACAAAAGATACCCAGATTGCATTAATTTAAAGATCATTAGTACAATATTTATGAATGAAAGAAATTCATTCGTCTTTAATATTTTTCGATTTACAAAGAAATTTATAATGTTTTTGATAAATGTTGGATATTCTTATTTTCAATCAGAAAATCGAAGCTTGAATTTTTGATTGCAAAATTTAATACGAATTTGCATTCATAAGCCTAATTTGTGGTAAGATTCATTTTCCATTAAAGTAGTTCATTTCGAATATTTCAATGAAAACGACGCACCAAATTTTATTCAAATTGAAAGAAATGAATTACTTTTAATTTTTTCGTGAATATTGTCAATTTTGTCATGATTATGTCTTAACATAAATTATATTTTCAATTAAAAAGTAATGTTAAAAGATATTTGCAAGAAAATTACCGTCTTTTTAAAAGAACTTTACCTATTCCGTATTCAAAAATGGCTGTGGCAAAATTCTCGATAGCAGGTCAAATCATCTCCACTGCATTACAGAGAGGATTGATTATGCTCCCAGCTGTTCAAGAAAAGAGAAAGAGGTTGAAAAAGTAATCATCAGGTGAGGAAGGATTTTATAACTGTTATTATGTGAAGTCAAATTAAACTCATTTGTTGAGAAAGTAACTCATCGGATCCATCCAAGTAACTTGATTATAAAATTGTTGGTTGCTGCAATCTATTCACCTTGATTGAACGTTATGAACAGAATACTAATTTACTATCATAAATCTACTCAGAAGTTACTAGAGAATCAATTTATTCCGTAGAAGTTTGCTAAAAGATTCCAGCTTGAGTATTTTCATTCAACTTACTAAATGTCTTGCAAGAAAGTGCATCTCATTAAACGTCGTACAAATCTCTGACTTCAAATGCATCTGAGCAATTCAGAAAAGAATTCTTTAGCGATAATTTTTCCTTGCTATATGAAAATATCAATTTCCAATATTAAGGGAAAACAGTAAATATTTCGCAAAATCTCATCTTGAAATGGGAAAAGAACATTATACCTCAAAAATATTTATTCCTCTGAGAATTTATTAAATTTTATATTTTCAGTAGTAAATCAATATAATTTGTTGATAGTTAAAATTTATTTTAAGAAATAGGCTGAAGACTCTGAAAATTGCAGATTTCGTTTCTCTAAAACAACGTCAAGTTTTGAAAGTACAGGTGAGAAAACGGTCATATAATTTTGAGTTTTGTTCAAATGAGATTATGAGAACTTCGCCTAAGTAGGCACTGCTCTATCCCTATATTTTCATGCCACACCTATATAAAAGCGTTTGCGTAATTTAGAAATATAGGCATATAAAACTGCCATATTCATACTAAACAGTTTCGACTGGCTTTTAAAAAAATCAACCCGTTTCTTTTTATTATTATTCACCCTGAACTGAGAGAAATGATAAAGTGAAAATAACTTTTCACACAAAGCGGAAAACGATGTTTTATCGTCCAAATGATTTGATACAAACATCTGAAAACCATCCGATTTTTTGCCAGCTCCTCAAGATCGTCTAGTATGAAATGGGTCAAAGGGTTGTTTGGTAATATCTCGAAATCCACAATACACTATCGAATAAAACGATTGTAATCATAGCGATGAACAAAAGGAAAAAACAAACAATAATTATTATGGCAAGGACTTTGCTAAGCTGTTAAACAAACTCAATCATCATTGAATTAATTAAATATCCTTTTTATCAGTAAATTGTAACTTCTGGATTTTCTTTGATGAAACATTCATATATGAGAAAAATATGTCATTAAGAAAAGATGCAATTAATCAAAAATTGGTGGAAAGACGGTAAGATTAGAAGCAGAAGCTATTAAAATAACGCTGCTGAAATTTTTATCGCAACCTGAAGCTTGAAAGTAGTAAATGAAAGAATCTTGAGTATTAAGTTATTAGAGAATTTAATTGAAATTAAACTCAATCAATATTTTCGACATGCAAACTTTTCGCGAAAAGCAGATTGTTAGAGATAATAGACTTTGAAATACTTAAAATTAAAAATATTCTGAAAATAGACTTCAGAAACCAGATTTGTGATTTTCTCTTGTATTCTCACATCCCATTATTTATTTTTAAAAATGATGAATTTCAGTAGCACATAAAAAATAGATGTGAATTTGAGTGTGATACTTAAAACCGATCAAAGACGAAATATTTAATATTTTAACTAGTTTTAAGTGTAAGTCAAAGGACGTGCAAGACATTTAGGGCAACGAATAAATGGTAAAGAATTAAGAAGGTTAGCTGCCTTACACACAATTTTTTTAAAAAAAATCAAATCAATCACCTTGCGAAAATCGAAGAGCGTCAAAGCCTTCCAATTCTCTAGAGAGAGAGAAAATATAAGTGCCATAACATCACTCAGTATGTTATAATCGTGTGGAACTTAAATCTTATCCTACAAGACTACCCAGTATATCAGACGTCCACAGGTTAGGAGTTGAAATGACAGCATTCAGCACTAGACAATAAGGCTGAATGATAAAAAAAAAAAGAGCCAGAAGAAAAAAGGAAACGATAAATACAAACATTTTTTCCCGGTGAATGCTTAAAACGAACACCATTTCATCAGCAACAGTTGACGTTATGATCGGACCCCTCGTACATCATAATGGTATTTCGTACATCATAATGGTCACTGCTATTAATCCTGAGTTATTAACCAAAGTTTTTCGCATGCTCCGAAAAACTTTGGTCAGAGCTTCAATCCAATTCTAAATCGTGTTTGTCGCATTGCAACTTTATCACCTATTTTTCATTTACAGGTAGGTATTGTATTGTCATATATTTTTTTTTCTTTGATTCGATTTTGTTTATCGTCGTCGTCGCTAAAAATTACACGATGGTGGATTTTTTTTTATTACTCGTACTACTTGCTTTTAGAGATTTGACAATTTGTGGATAATCACTAAGAGTATTCGATATTCTATATTTTTAGACAATTTTCACAGAAATGTTCAAATTATAAGGCACTCAAAATCGAATCAAAATATGCAATTCACTTTCAAATGTAAAGCAATGATATTCAGATTCAAAGTAATAATTCAAGAAACCAAAGGAATTGCATTCGAATAATGATCAATATTATTTCAAAATTTTCATCTAATAGCAATTTCTTAATCCAGCTTCAAATAGTAATTCAGAACTTGTCAGTTAATCATCAAATTGTTAACTCATACCAGTTTTCATATATCCTTGAGAGAAAATAGAAGAATTCAATTTAGCATCAAAATAACACCGAGAAAACAATTAACATCAAGCAATGTCTTCCCTATCAAATATAAATTTTCGTCAAATATTTCGAGAATGATTCTCCAACTTTCTTTCACTTGTACTTTTATCAAATTTTATGTAGAGTCGAAGTTTAAAGCATCAATTTTCTCACTTAATATAATCAGCAAAAGAGTTCTATGACGGCAAACTGTTGTTGCCGTTATAGAAAATTCTACTTTCGGTTTGGTCATCGCTTTCATTTAATCAACAATACGTACGCCATTGACATCTTTTGTATCCCTGAACTGATTCATAAATTCTTAGAGCTGTTTAATATCCACAAAATATTCAACTCGCTGTCTAGGGGAACTAATGAAATGGCCAAACTATAGAAATGGTAAATGAAAAGATTTAATGTTTTACATAGTTTTAATTAAAAATTAAACTCATTTAGGACAAATACAACAGTTAAATAAATAGGAAAATAATAAAGAAAACTGACTGCCTTTTACATAATAAATCAGGTATTACAATGCCACCATCTAACAGTGTCAACACCTACCAATTCTCCTGTCTCGGGTTGTTGATCGAGTGGAAAAATATAAGCGCCACGATGCCACTCTGCATCTTTGTCTGATATTGCCATCGTGTAAAATTTAAATCTTATTCCACATAGATCTTTTTCATGATGTTTGTTAATCAGAAACCACAAGGACAGGACAAAAAACAGAATTATTGATTGTTTCGTCTAAAATATTGTTTTCCTTATTGATTCAAATTGCTGTAAATGATATACTTTTATTTCTAACTTTATCGAAACATCTGATAATTTTTTTTCATTTTTCCCAATTTCTTATTGACATTTTCTGAATTAGTAATTTACAATTTACCACAATAAAAATTAATTTTGTAAGTATTTTTATAAACGTTTTCATATTTTTTTTTAAATTATCTCTCCGAAATATTTTTATTACTAATTGCATTTAATTATTAGTAAATTCCTAATTAGTTTCCTTCTTAAAAAAGTGTTAAAAATTCACATTTTTTCACAAGTACTGGGTGTGGCATAAATTCGTGCAAACTTCAAAAAATTATAATAAAAAAAGTAATGCTCGAAAAAAATTGCGGTTTGCGGGAATATGTTCAGAGAGCCTTTGGATTTTGCTATTTCCCTTAAAAAAATGTATTTAAAAAATGACCGATAGATGGCGCTCACACGTCATACCGAGTCTGTTTATGCAAATCAGTATAGCTATAAAACACAAGGCGGAAATGGATCTGTCATTCGACTCCAGTAGCATGCTATCGCTACCGGATCGAGCAATAGTGGTGAAACTGTTCTTTAAGAACGGTGAATCCGCGATTAAAGCATTGCGACAGTTACGGATGGTGAAAGGAATTAAGGCGAAGAAAAACCCAATTTCATTGAATGGGATATTGAATTTAGTTCGCCGTTTTAAGGAAACGGGAAGATTAGAGGATTGTCCACGAAGTGCCAGACCATCCGTCAGCGCTGACCGCGTTCTTGTTGTCCAAAGGGTCATGAGATATGTGGCAATCGAGACTTCAACGGGGAGTTCTAGAGCACGTGAAGCAGGTAAAATAACAGGAATTCCTGAAAGTTCGATCCGACGCATTCTGCACGAAATCTTGAAGCTGCATCCGTACACGAAAGAGACATTTCACCTGTTGTTGTCAGCACATTGCGAGAAAAGACAAGCTTTTGCAACATGGGTGCTCGCACAAATGGAACTTGACCCACAATGGTTACTGAACATCATTTGAACAGATGAATCCCACTTTTCATTGCATGGTGACGACAATACGCAAAACAGTCGTATCTGGACGACATCAAACCCTCGTGCGTACAAGACCAAACCAGTACATTCTCCACATGTCACTGTTTGGTGCGGTTTCACAGCGTCCTTCACTCTAGGCCCTTTCTCTTTTGAAGAATGTTGTCCTGCATCCGGTTGGAAAACCTGTTCCGTCACTGCAGAACGCTATCTTAGGTTTTTGCGAGACCACGTTATGCCTGCTTTGCAGCAAAGACGTGCGTTATCTTCCGTCAGTTTCATGCAGGATGGTGCCCCGCCCCACGTTGCTAGTTCCGTTAAGACGTTCCTCCTAGACTCATTCACTGAGGACAGAGTGATAAGCCGAGAATGTAAGAATGAGTGGCCCTCACGATCGCCAGTTCTTGCTCCAGCGGACTTTTGGTTGTGGGGATACCTGAAGTCTTGTGTCTACCGGAGCTCTCTTGCCACTTTGATGGAACTGAAATATGCCATTCAATTGGTCATTAGTGGCATCGATGCCGACATGTTACACGCAACTGTAATAGGCGTAGTTACGAGCCTCACTTGCTTAATACCTTGTGGTGGCGGTCATGTTGAGCATCTTTTGATTTAAAATAAAATGTGCTATAATGTTACTTTGCTCTGTTTTCCTGATTTGCATAAACCGTCTTGGTATGACCGTGTGAGCGCCATCTATCGGTCATTTTTAAATATATTTTTTAATGGAAATAACGAAGTCCAAAGGCTCTCCGAACATATTCCAGCAAGCCGCAATTTTTTTCGAGCAGTATTTTTTTTTTATCATGATTTTTTGAAGTTTGCACGAATTAATGCCGCACCCGGTATTCGCGTTTATGTTTAGTTTTAATTTCCGATTAGTTCCTAACATAATTTTTTTTTTTAAGTCTACAAAATTTCTACATCATAATCTCCTTTCCATAGAAATTTTGAGGTATAAATTTTCTTGTAAATTTTTTGTACCACAAAATAAAACCTACATTGGAAAATAATATGTTTTAGCTTTGTTTCGTCTTTTTTTCGGGGAAGTAATAAGCCCAGTTAGTCATCAAAAAGGTACATTAAAACTACTAATTTATTTTCAAAAAATTATATTTAAAAATCTGGGATGCTCCATTTATAAAACTAAGAAATGCCATTTATGTCAAAAAATTACATAAAAACACTATGAATACACCATAATATTAGGAAAAAACATTAACACTCGTGTGATTAAAAAATTCAAGTACGTCAATATATAATTTAAAGCAAAAATATATAAAAGTTTTGGAAGACAATCTAGGTAGTACAATTTTTTCTAAGATAAATGCGTGTGAGACGATAAAAAAAGGTGAAAGAATGATTTTTTTTTAATTCATGGTTCTTCTAAAAAGTAACTGGTTTTTTTCTAAAATAAGAGCTTCCTTATATTCCTAAACGTAATCAAAATATATAAAACTTTCTTTGATTTAAGGAGAATATGGCTGGATTTCTTAAACAATTACTTCTATTCTTTATGATGTCTGTGGAAGAAGTTTAATTTTTATCCATTATCGAGATTTTTCCATAGGTGGAATTACTAAATAGTGCGGTAAAATCGTTTGAGCTTATGTAGCTTTAGAACAGAATTTTGCGAATCAAGCATTTTTATTTCATCCCGTGTTAGAGTCATCGAGGGAACTTCAGCAACTCAGAAGCGAAAGTGAATTTGAGTTCGAGTTATTAGAAAATAATTATTTTTAGAAAGCGGATAAATTGAAATGATTACATGCTCGAAACATCTGGAATGCTTTTAAGACTAACACGTTAATGTTTGCACCATTATGTCGTATACAATACTTACTATTAAACAAACCAATTAATTTTTGTATACTTAATCTTGTTAGTCTTTCTTATTCATATTTTGAAAACCATATATGACTTTACTTTTTTTAAAGTGCTTTAGAGTTTTTTTATAAATGTGTTTTGTTGATACATTAGTCTACCAAAAGTATTAAAAAAAGTATTCAAATCACATTCTATTAGCGTGATTCAGTTTCTTCTGATACATTCAGTTCAAACAGCAAAACTTGCCAATCAATCTATGCTTAAATTTTTTCCAGTTTTCAGTATTAGTACGATTACTTTAATTTGTTATTTTAATATTCAGTTTATTTGCAAGTTTAGCTTACAGTAAATTACTATTGCATTATTAATTACGGTGTAAACTGTGCTTGTATTAGAACATTAGCATCAATAACAGAAAAAAATTATTTCAGTCTGATTCATTATATTCGTGGATTAATAAATTCTATCAATTACATACTGAATTTTCAGCGCATTTAAATTTAATATGCATTCTTAGATACTTTTTACATGGCATTTAATATAAGATACAATTATAATTATTAACATTAATATCTTTATGAAAATACGATGTTAAATATAATATACGTATATTACCTTAACTTTTAATGGGGTGAGGGAAATAATATATATTTGACGCACAAAGCCATATAGTTGCTTTACAAAAGATTGGAAATCAAATATACTGTACTTCACAATTGTTATTGCATAACTCCATTCTCATGAGTAAAATTAACAGATATAGTAACATTAGCCAATAATATATATAAAAAAAATAACTTGAAAATTTGATACACTTGCTAGATCGAATCATTTTACAACTGTAATATGCTTTTAATAACTTTGTTTCTTTGTAGTATTTACAAGAACTTGCACTGTCAGTGTTGTTGTTACCTTGAAATGTTTTTACAAAATCATAATTGAAATCATAGAGACAACATACGTTTCTTCAAATGGATAGGAAATTATGGAAAAAACACAGTTTCTATCAAAATCAAGAATGCTATATTACTAGAAATGAAGGAATGTTATATATTTAGTCGTGTAAAATTTCTCTTATAATTTCAATGACATGATGTCAAATTATATAAATATAAAATTTTTATTCATGGTATACTGTTTACTATTAGTTAATTAAGCTTGATTTTAAAAAATATTTTTTATATTAATTAATCGTTCTAACTACAGATCCGAGAAATCCTTGCGAACTTCTTTTCTTTCATTAAGAAAAACCAGAGCTTATCTCTGAAAATGGAGTTACTTATATGTGACTGGCCCGAGATTTTCCGATTACAAGTTTTTCTCCCCCCCTTCCCAATTCATCTGCGCACATAATGAAATGGATGTCTGCTGTCAGTGAAGGGTCAATGATTGATTGAACAGACCTGGTCTTTCATCTATATCTATACTTATTATAAAGTTCAATGTGTGTGTGTGTATATGTTGGCGCTCTACAGGCCAGACCATTCAACCTACAGCTACCAAATTTGGTACGTGTATACCTTGAAGGCCGGGAATGTGCACCTGGGGGTTATTTTTTCGAATTTTTAATTAGAGTTTTATTTATTTAAAAATTAAGCGAAATTTTAGCGTGTTTCTGCTATAGCTTCCGAAAATATGACCGCACAAAAAAGATTTTTACATGAAGTTAAAGATCAAAAATTTATCTTTTAAATGATACTAATGTTTCAATCTTAAAATTAAATTTCTATTTTTAATGAATTTTTAAATAAATATTTAACTATATTTTTGAACAATTTTTTTCGCAAAAATAAAAATAAAATTTAAACTGCACGAGCACGTTTCGCATTCATGGAAAAAAATTAGCTTTTTTCAAAGTGTTGCCATCACATTGATTAAAGCTCCAATTAAAAATAAATTAAATCTTTTTGGAAATGAAATCTGCAAAAATATAATTTTCGGCACGTGTCTGTAGGAAATGAAACAAATATAAAATATTATTTTTTCTAAAAAATAAATTCAAGAACAATTATTTTATAATCTTTTACACTCTCCATATTATTAATCCAATAAATCAGTTATATTTTAAGGCAAGTTTTGTTTAATATGAACAGGATATCCATTCAAATCAGGGCCACACAGCTAATTTGTAAACCTTTAGTAAGTCACAGATCTGCTAAAATGGTCTAAATGGAAAATGATTATATTTTATGTAACTTGATTTAATAAATGCTCTAATAAATAACGAATTTTTGATTTTACATTAAGCTTCTGCTGTGGAAATTACGAATAACAAAATGTTCTTGAAACACTAATATTTTAAATAAAAAGAGTTAATTTCCAATCAACTAAATCAATCACTTAAACTGACTGATTTATGAAAATTTGAATATCACTATTCAATAAAAAAAGGATAATTTTAGATTTTCCATCGATCGTTTCAAAGAAAATACGCCAATCAACGCGCAGGTTTCTCAAGATTAATTGGACTAAGATTATGAAAATGTTGAGTTTTTCTAAATTTTTAATATTCAAAACTTCAAATTAAGTCTTAGTTGATCGTGTAAAACAGAAGCATTCATTCATTTATTTAAAATTTGGTGTGTCCAGAATATTTATCTGAATATGATACCTTACTGCATTAAATTTAGACTTCATAATTTTTGAAATATATTTATAGGCCGGAACAAAATATTATTATTGATTTCATTTCAATCCTTTTGAAAGCAAAACTAAAAGCTGAATTGTATGTTGAATCTGAGAAATTTTTGTTGAATTATTGTTTTAGATATTACATAAATGATGAAAAATATTTTGTAGTTCACATAAGAATTAAATACCGAGCGATTCTGTTTGCAATACTCATATTCAGTAATAATAATAATAAAGAAATAACAATAAAGATGATTAATAAAATAAAACGCTTGGTTTTATTTAAAAATATCTGTATATTAATTGCAATTTCATCATTTCCACTTTAAATTAAAGTTGAAGTTTTACCGGAAATGACAACAAATTAGCAAAATATATATAGTAAATTGAAAGAAACGATCTAAACAACAGTATACGTTTGGTATGACTATCAAAATTTGAAGATTAAAAATGTTTTGTTTGAGAATATATTAAGAGACCAGTTACTTAAAATATTTAATTGAAAATTTTAGTGAGCGGTAATACTGGCGAACCGGCTGGTCGTCAAAGGCGGCTAGTCTCATAATAAGCTAAGCAGCGTAAAATTCGACGGTTATTCTTGGTCATTACAATTTTGATTTAGAGGGTAAATCAAGACACTGTGGCCTGGTGGTAAGCTCTCGGCTACGGGATTGGAGGGCTCCATGTTTGAGATCCGATTACTCTGAAGAAACACCGTGTAATCAGGTCTGATGCACGCTAAGTTCATCAGGGCCAAACGTCCTCACGCTGTTGAGGTGCGGAAGCATGGAGAGAGGTTGCCAGCTCAGATGCCCTAGTCATCTGATCGTGTTTCAAAATGATGAGTTCCGTCGTAAAATAGCTCTAATGTTTCTATAAAACGGGTCATTAATGTAACCGAACTAAACTTAAAGAGTAAATATGTATCCAGAATGAGATTTAATTAATAAGCATAAAATAGAACGCATAAAACATGAGCTTTATATATACACATATGCATATTATTATTATGCTGATTTGAATGATTTTAAAACTTTCTAGCTTAAATAGAAAAAAAAAGAAATATTTTGACAATATTTTCTTTAACAGATTAGATCCATTTAAAGATATTCGAATTGAAATTAATTTTGGAATATAAATATAATATTTTTGAATATAAATATTGAACATACAAAATTTACTTAACATGAGAGTATATTTATAACTTTTAATCAAATAGTTTCCAGTGATTAATGTATTTAAAAGGGATTAACCACAAAATGTATACAAGTAACATACTGAACTGTTTTATTCGGGAAAAATTAACATTAATTATATGAAATCATATATTTTCTTAACGTGATATTCTGTATACAAAAAAATTGTAAGTTTGTTTGTTTTTTAGAACCTTATACAAATTCGCACGCCTTGACGGATTCAAATAAAATATAACACATTTGTTCCTGAACATTTGGAAGGATTAACTGTGTTATTAAAACATTTCTACGGCCTTCTAAAAAACTTAATATGGGGTCAAAAAACTTTGCATTCTATCGTTATAACTTATAAACATATCATTACAAAAATAGTGAAAATCTGAAGATTAAAAAAAATTAGCATTTCAGAAACATCAGTTTCCTTGTCATATAATTTTTCTTCGGTTTTAAACCAATTTTTCAAATATAATTTGATTAGAATTTGTCTTAATTCCGTATTTTTATGTCTAAATACTAAACTAATTTCACTGTTCAATTACATCTATCACCCCAATGCTTTTTTTACCAATGTTAAAGTTAATTTGCTATCTCCAGATATTTTCAATTTTGCTTTACTCGTGTAGAATAAAAACAAACATTTTATACATGAGCAATAATGTATTTTAAACAATATCTTTTAAAACTATAATATTTTTTAAACTTTTTATCTCATATCTTAGCCCTTTCAAGATCTTAATATACTCAAATGACATGTCATGGACCCTTTTTCCTCACTGTTTTTTCAGTTTGAGTTAAGTTTGATAGTATTAATACTTGATCGCATTGAACACAAAGCCATACTTTTAAAATGTATAAATGGACATTTGCAGTTAACTCTTTGTTTTTTTTAACAATAGATTTTGGTTTTTCAGGAACTATGGTATCATAAAAGATATGTACAATATAAAATATCCAAACGTTAGAAAAATATTTAAAAGATACACTGTATAACATTTGCATAAATTCGAGAATGATATGAAATAATGAGGCATAATAAAAAATGCAAAACTTAGAATATATTATTAAAAATTTTAAAGATTATAAAAAATTCTAACGGGGTATTTTTTCAGTATTATGAAATTAAATCCATCTTAATTACCCTGAAAAATGTACGAAAGAATAGATACAGATATTTAAATGTAGAACAGCAAATAAATTTGACACATTTAATAGTTTTAGGAATATATTTGTTTTTGCTTCAAGAATTAAATCTCTCGTACCTAATTTCGAAAAAATAATAACGTCAATAGATGACAAATACACGAACTGGCTTGGTTTTCTAAATTTATCTATCAATTTTAAAAAACTTGATTTTTTCAAGAAAGTAAATAAGTTTATATCCTATTCAATTTATTTTTTAAAATAAACTTCATTCATTTCTTTTCAAAAAGTTTATTCAAATAAATAAATTGATTAGAATATTTTTATTTCTTGAAAAATCAAATTTTTCGTTAGGATATAAGCATATTCAATTTCTTGAAAAAATCATATTTTTTTAAATGATAGACAAATTTAGAAAACCGAGACAGTTCGTGTATTTGGCATCTACTATAGCTCCAAATTTATAAGACAAATCAGAAAATTATGAAAAAATTGTTAGTAATTGAAAAAAGTAAAAAAAAGGTAGGATTTTATTGATAAAAAATTATCAAAAAATTGATAATAATTGAAAAAAGTTATAAAAAAGGATTTGATTGATAAAAAATTATCAAAGAATTCATAATCATTGAAAAAAAATAAAAGTATTTCATTGATAAAAAATTATCGAGGAAATGAAAAAAGTTAAAAAACAAAAGGATTTTAATTTAGTTTCATTGATAAAAATTAATAAAAATATTTTTTAAAAATTAAAAAATCTCCTCACCAAGATTCTCTAACAAAAATTTCAAACAGATGTGCTTCATTTCCACTAACAAACCAGATTTAACGAATGCTTTGAGCAAGGTACGAGTTCAACTTTAGGGTGTATTTTTTTTAATTCTTTGCTGAACTCCTGAATTTCTTCCAGCCTATAAAAGCAGCATTATTATGTGCCTTGGCCTCTACAGTCCATTATATCGAGACAATCAGCTTCACGCTTGCCCAAAATCGTGTTTCAAATTCCTTCCGCAGTTTTTTTTTTGTTGTTGTTAGTTTGCTGCAATGAAATTTTTTGCCTATAAAAGATGCCATTACATTCTGATTTTCAATCATTACGTAGCTTAATAATTGGATTGTTTAGACTTTGTAAAAAACATCTGGAATGTTGTAAAATACAGTGAAGAGCCAGAATACCTACCTAATAACATGTAGAATTTACTTCAAACGACATGACATGAATTCGACTAAAGTCTGAAGGTATACAGTAGTTTATTCATATGAATTCCGAAGGCAGTTCACAAATCTATTGGGTATGATATGATGGAGATCACTTCTGAACAGCACGTTGTAAGGCGTTATATATATGTTCAATAATACTCATATCTGAGGATTTAAATGACCAGTATAAAGTCAGAAGAGTGTTCTGTAGTTATTCTTGTCCTGCTGGAATTGTCGAAATCAGGTGTTAAAGCTCTTCTCGACTTGTTAAGCCAACGATTCGTTTGATCATTAATGCGTCAAATATTCAAAAGTGGTATAAGACTTCTATACATTGCCATAAGTCTAAAATTTATCGGTATACTAAATCTTCATTTCTCAATTTGAGATGCAGAAGCTCAGATTTGATCATGTGTATGTTGAGCCCTTTCCCTTCATTCAAGGATTTTAAGTACATTCTAACATGTGCATCGATGACTTTACCCAATGACCTGGAGCAATTTTTTAAGAGATCAACCTGCTGAATCAACCAGAAGCTTTCTACAAAGGTTGAATTGCTAGGTTCAGCGTGCTAAAAATTATCACTACTGACTTTCAAACTTCAGGAGTAGACTTGTGCGCTACTTAGCAAAGAATTTCGTGGTTCATTGTAAAAGAGCCATTGCTTACCACCCTACAGCCAATCGTCGAGCACGTGCATCCATCTTTGAAAGTCGTAATAGCTGACACCACAAAGAGATGATACGAAGTTCTCCAAGTTGTTTTTATTTTCTCTTATACGAGATATGTTGAAGGAAGACATACTCGTATATATATCGGCTGAAATGGAATGCGATACAACTCTGTATCTGTATGTAATCTGTATGGAGCTTTTTTTAAAAATCAAAGAGTTTCCAGAATACCCTGCCTTTATACAGCGATAAATGTCAGCCGTAATCTCCGTCCAGCTTTTGTGTCCAGGCATAATGGCTAAGTCATCTATGCCCAAAATCTTTCACTCATGTCTTCATTCGTCGAGACTGCATTCAAAGATCTCTGACTCTACCGTATTCCTTCAAAGTGTGTTGTTTCCCATTTTTGCAGTAAAAGTAGATAGTGGTTAAAAGACTGTGTCCATCAGCAGACTGCATCCTATTTACATTTTAAAACATGGCCATTCGGAACTATCTGCGTCATCTTATACAATCGACTCTTCTAGGAACCTGTCAAGACTAAAGAACAAGTTCCTTGATATCCAGTCACTGAGGGTCCAAAGAAATTTTATCTTCAGTAGGCCAAGTTGAATATGCATGGGAGGATATCAACTCTATACATAATACTGCTTCCCCAAGAGAGGAGAAATGTGGCGATTAATATAATAACTTCATCACCCTTCTACTAAAGCCGGCTTGTAATATAAAAAAGAAGTCGTTGACTGTGTTTGCCATTCTTCTGTTAGATTTGTTATTTTGTTAATTATTTTGAATTGCTATAATGCTAATTACATTGAATTGTTAGTATGTCAATTACTTTGGATTTGAAATTTTAATTTTTTTGTTAATTTTCATCTTTGATTGAGTTCGCATCAATGTTTAATAGAACAGCGTAAATAATTATCATCGGGATTAGACTAGTTGACACTCAATATTTCTTCAGGGTCGTCAGATGTGTAATGTAACGTAAATACACAATGAGATTCATATCTGCTGTTATAGGCATTCCGTTGATTGTTCTTCCATTTATGAACAACCCTCCCCCTACGCCAATTTGTTTTGCTATAGTAGTATTTGGTATTTTCCAATCAATTGTAAAATTGTGAAATAACCTAAGAAAAACCTAAATAACTAAATAATTCTTAAATAACCTAAGAAATCTTTTACGCACATCATCAGGAGGCATTCTCCAATCTGCATAAATATGAATACTTTTGGGGATATCATCTTTCTCATTACTGCTCAATACAGTCTGGCGTTTTAGTTTCACTGAAATGAGACACTTGACTCTCATTCTAAATGATTCTTCGATAGATATTATAACATTCAAACACTTTACCACTTGTCATTTCCTTATCAATTTTAACAGAGACATTAAATTGCAACGCAAGAGCATCATAAACTTGATACCTTCTGCTTTCCAACTCGTTCCTAAAGCGCTTTGTCAACAAAAATAATTATAGAACAAACACAAAAAATACATATTTTGAAAAAGTATACAAGAATTTGAAAAAAAATATAATAATTTATGTTTAATGAAATCCTTAATATTTTTATTACGTGTTTCAGGAACACTGTAGAAAGCCAAATATCACTTTTTTCATAAAATTGGCCAATTTGCCCAGGTTTACAACTTGTGAGATTTAAAAATCAGAAAAAGGATAGGCTGTTGGTAAACGTCTTTTTTGCGCGGTAAAATCATTGGATTCTTTATTGCTTTTTTCAGGAATTTAATAGGGAATGATTTTTTTTCAAAACTGCTAGAGTTGGCAGAGTTGTCCTAATTTATGGTACAATACACTAAATTTCAAAAAAGTATAAATATAATATGTTTTAGCATAATCTAAGTACGTATGTATGAATGGCAGTTGGGCAGTAATAATTGATGGATTTCTGTTTGTAGAAATATGACTCGGAAAATGCAATAAGTTTGTCTTACTACTATACATTGTACTGACATGACTGCATATGTCTTCAACTAATACTTTAGTACATTAGTGTTTTAATTGTTTACGAAGAAACCGACTTCCGCATGCCCAAAGGATCATCCCTTTAGGTGACTATGCGGAATGATTCCCTAACATCAATTATGCACTGTAGTGTTGTTGTTTTGAAAGCACTATAAGTTGACTTTTGGTTAACGAACTGCATTCCTATTGCTACTACGAGTCGGCTAATCACGTAAAAACACTGAAGAATGATCTCATAAAAAACGAAATCTGTATTATGTTCCTATAAATGTTCATATTTAACTGTTATTGAAGCAATTGTAAATATTGATCCAGTTTTATTAATTTTAAATTCTTTTGAGTGCCATTAAACTTTGTCAGTCACAGTAAGGAATGAAATTGAGGAGATAAATGGTGATTTTCACGAAAGAAAAAATGTGTTCCATTATTAATGTATTCATTGATGTAAATATTAAACGGTCACTGTCGACTGTTTCCTGAAGAAAAAGAAATTTAAAATCAATTAAATTAGAATATCGAAATTGTTATATAACAGATACAAATCGAATTACCTATGATGCCTATCATAATGAATTCAAAAGGATATAATTCCAAAATTTTGCAAATTTAATACCTGTGCATTTTAAACAATCAATCACATTATAAACTATAAGAAGTTACCCCTTTGAATAAAGAAAGATGGATTAGTACAAAAGTGTTTCGAATTTATATAGCATAATTTTCATAATGATGTTTAAATCCCGGAGTTGGATCTTCTTCAAGATATGCATTTAAATTTAGAGTGTGAATAACATTGGATTCATTTTTCGGAATCCATTTTCTATTGCCTTCGTCTTAGAATATGGAATATCAGTCAAAATACAATTATTTTTAAGCGTTTTAAGGCTTAAATTTTAATAATAACAGAACTTCTATCTTAAGTCGTTTAATAAATGTAGAATTTAATAAATGTCATCACTAACGCCATTCATTAAATGGAATTTTTATGCTAATATATTTTTTCGAAACCATTAGCCACCTTCGAAAAAAAAAACAGTATGTCCAATGTTTAAATTCTTTATTGCATAAACATCATACGTATTACAATATTTTTTTTCTTCTTTTGATGGTTCTACCATGCACCTTCTCATCATTAAAGAATAGCGAAAATACTCAATTCATCATTGCTTTTGTTTTTGCAGCTTTCCTGGGAACTGGAACACCTGGCCATGAAAGAGAATGAATTCAAAGAAATTTATGTTGAGTTAAGCAACCAGTGCAAAAAGTACTCCTGTGATCTTCTCGATCTCTGTAGAAGCACCGAAGAAGTAATTGCAGTCCTTAATAAAAAGACAGACTCCAGTTGCAGTGAAGATGAAGATCTTGATAAACTGACATTGTCCAGGCTCAAATTGGCATTGAAGTATGAGCAGAAACAAGTAAGTGAATATCGGTCAGTTCATTCTTAATTGAATCATCAAGCTTGCGATTGAAAAGAGATCTTTTATATAACTGTAAAGTAATAAACTGGTATGTATCAAAACTTAAGCAAAATATTTAGATATATGGTGGAAATATATAAACAGAATTTTTTTAATTAATACCTATTTATAAAAAAACTAAACTTAATACTCATTTCCACTGGGTTGGTGGGTAAATAATTGTGATTTTCAGAAAACAGTTTTGTTTGAAAATTTATCATCATTTATTTTATCTGATATTATTTACTTTTAACCTTAGTTTTGATTCATCTTGTGCAAAATTTGTCGAAAGCTGTTTTAATGTTATAGATTTTAACATGAAATGAAAAAATGTGAACTTTTTTAAAAATCCTATTTCACTTTTTCCAAAAATTGAAAAAAGCCGTTGAGTGTTATAATAATATATGTGGAGTCTTGATTATTGAACTAATTTCTTTTTCGAACTAGTTAAACTAATTTCTTTCTATTTATTCCGGCTAAAAATTAGCCAATGTTTTGGTCAACCAATTCAAATTAATGGAATCTATAGGATTGCTTTAAACAATTCGAATCGTTGTAGTTCAGATCATGGTATTAAAGGAAGGCTTCAATCGCATTTTTCAACTATTGACAGGTATTTTTGAAGCTGAGATTTATAAAAAGTTTGATGCTTGACTTCTCATTACTTGAAAGGAATTAAATGAAGGCGATGTATCGAACTCGAATAAAGTAATGCACAAGTTAAACTATAAAATTGGAAATTCTCCAAAGAAAGTTGACGTCATTAGATGGAATTATAAAGGTATGATGGAAACATAAAAATATTATATATTTTGATTGTACCTATTAGTACAGTTAAAAACAAGTGAAATAAGATAAAATAATCAAAGGGAACTCCTTGAACTGACAGATCGTTTAAGAAACATGTTTTCTCCATAGACAAATTTTCCAGTGCTGCTGAATAGTCCAGAAACAGTCTTGCTTTCATCATAACTTTGGAGAATCAAGTTTTCAGTTCTATATGCTTCCACAAGAATGATAAAAAGAAGAAATCTCATCATAATAGAAGGTCACCCTTGGTTCAGTTCATTCTTAATAAGGACGATGAGTTTTATAAATGTCGAATAATGAAATTTCAAGAAACCATTAGCGAACAGAATGAAAAGTACAAGGTGGCTCAGCTGTTGAAAAGAAATTTTTGGTCCCTTCATGTAAAAATATGCACTCGAGAGTGTGAAAATTTAAAATAATACAACTCTCACAGTTGAAGTTACAATGAAGCATTTTCGAAATATTTGAATGGAAACATCCACTTTTCTTTCCAGGAATTTATCAATGCAGTAAAAGACAATAAATGATGCTGGAACTATGCACGTATGAGGAAGATTAGTCGCCTAAAAAATATGCGAAAAAGAAAATCGTAGAAAAAATGACAACAAAAAGAAGGAAAGAAAAATTTTTACTACTGGAAATGCAAGTTTTAAACATGGCTACTTTTACATGCGGGAGATTGTGAATAACAATGGTGAATGCAGCATCGGAGAAGGAATCTGTGTAACTCAGGTTTTATGCACCATTCAATTTTGACAAATCTCGTGGACCTTAGATTTCAGGTAATCCTAATACCAGAAATCCATCGGAGTGAGGTTGGAGGATCGCGGCGCTCACGAAACTGCTAAGTTCGGAAAAAAAGAATCTATTGTTAACACATGTGGAGGAGCACCATCTCACATTCATACGATATCAATAACAATAATTTGCTTTTGCAGTTCCATAATGCGACAATAGCAATGTATACCGGGCATTTGTAAAGAAGCCCGTTTCTATATCCGAGAAGTGATCTCTTCCAAGAAAACGAATGTGATTACGATGTCCCACCACATGATCACTTCATGAGGATTTTCCTCAGCCCATTGAACATAGCTCTTGGAATTGACGTTCCCAGTTAAGAAGAAATGTGTTTCATCCGTTTATAAATTCCGCAAAGGCCACTTACTGTCTGATGAGAACATAGTAAGTCGACATGCCGCGAGTCCAGAGAACTTCAGTTTTTAACATCTGGACTCGACAAGGAAACATTTTCAAAACAGAGTGCAAAACTCGATTATTATGGTTTTCGGTACTTCGAAATTGCCGGCAATACTTCTTGCAATACGCAATAGACCAGTAGTAATTATATTATGCACTTCCGCAACAACTTCAATAGGAACAAACAGTCATCTGTTCAATATCTGTTTCTTCAAATTTTTTACCTAATAATGTGCAGTTTTTGTGTTTTCGCCAATAAACTCGCAGTGCCTCGATAGCATTTCCCTTATTCAAATAACACAGCTTTACAAATTCACCTCGTTGTTTCCTGGTAAGTGTCATCTTATCGACGCGTTAGAACTCTGAAAGGCAAAAACAATTTTCCCTCAGTGCTTATTAACAGTTTTCTGTAAGCTTTGATTTGGAGATAATATATTAGGGTTGCTGCTTCTACAGACAAACTATGCAAAGTGAGTAAATGTACGTCCACTCTGAGTCGTCACGAGTCCTTTGCAATAATTTCAATTGTTTTTCCGACAATTTTCGTCATACGTGTATCGTTCTAACACCATGCATTCACTGTATTTCAAACATTTCATTCTAACCATAGCTATGAGAGCTCTATTGTATCAAATTATTACAATCTTGAGCACATACATTCAAATAACTACATCTGAAATTTCCTTTCGATTAGCTGAACGGATTGGCCGCCAGGGGCTCCAAAATCGGGAAAATGTTTTAATGGCCATTTTGTATAGCATTAAAAGTAAAGTTTAGTCATTGTTAAGGAATCAATGCTTTATTTCATAGGAATAAGAATGAGGTTAATTTTGCAACAACTTATACTACTGTAAAGTTCGATCAGGATATACATTGCATTGAATCCGCTGTTGCTGCTAAGCCACCCCTAAAGCATAGATAACTGCTAATCAATTTGTAATGGTTTTTAGTAGAAAATATTTAAGAAACTCTTTCTTTAAATATTTTTAATGGCAGCAAACACAAACATTTTCAAGATAATTTCGAAAAATTATCCATGTCGAACTTCACTTGGAAGCTCTTAAATATGAAAAAGGCATTAAAATGCGAATTAAGTTAATAAAATCAATGTTTCGGAACCAGCATTTCGTATATACTTTCATTGGAAAGAACACCCCATTTTAAAAGTGGTAAGTTGAATAAAGTAAAGATAAAATTTGGCATAGAATTAAATATATATAATGAATAAGAATGAGAACCGCGGAATTTCTCTCCAGCAGTAACAATTAGAAAATAAAAAATATAAGTGCCTTCAATGCGTTTTCAAGCGGAACAAAAGCCTTTTCAATAAATAGAATGGAACCTAATGAATAGAGATTATTTTTAATAAAATTCAAAATATATAATTACAAAATGTTAAAAACTAATTCCAAATTAATGTATTCAAGTCTATATCAGAAGTCTAGAGTTTGGAGGGATATGGGAATTAACTCTCTCCTAATCATAGCTATTTCCTCCGACCTGCCCAAAGGCACATGGGAAAATCTGAATCATCGCGATAGCATTGACGGGAACTAAGGTTGAGTTCTTAGGACCATCACTGGCCACAATACAACAATACCTCCCGTAGGAGACCTGTCCCGTCATCGGCAGAGGGTAGCCACCTCATACCATTTCTGTACCCATCAGGCGGTGATCTGATTGCACTGTAATTTCGTTATTCATTTTATCCTGAATAAACAAGGGTTTTTTCCTCTCAAACAAATTAAAGAATTTTGTTTCTTCTTACAAATTTTGCAAACATAATTAGGATAATAAAAATTTCTTGCACTATGAAGACCAAAACAACAGAAACCTAATTTGTGCTTTTTTTTATAAAAACAAGCCAAAATTTTAGAAAATTAAGGCACTTAAACAGTTTGAGTTCGGCGTTACACAATATACAAACATTTTCATTTTCCTCTGTTATACATGAAGCCATCGAGGAAGTTTCGTTTCGGCATTACTGGAGCTTTAGTAGCTTCTAAAAAATCTAATAATTCTGATATAATAGGCAACGTATCTTTCTTTAAATTTCTTTGCCGTTCTATCTTAATATACTAATCAAATTTTTGACTTAAAATAATGGCATAAATTATGGATAAAAATCCTTGAGACGTGCAGAAATTTACTCTCGTGTATTGGAATATCTCTCTTTCATTAGATACCATGCTAAATGACAGTTAGAAGAACAGAATCTGTTATTGAAGTCACTTGATTAATTATAAATGCATCTCCTCCTAATAGTGACTTTAAATATTGCAGTATTAAGACATTAGATAAATTTGGGTTTTAATCAATACTAGCTTTAAAAATATCTTTAAATGAAAGCCACACATGTATTTCTTCAGAAAAAGTGTGCAAAGAAATTTTCGGTAAACGTATAACAGAATTCTCAAGCACAAAGTCCACGGAAAAATTTTTAATCTTGTTTTGAATATCAAATTTTTACAGCTTGCAACTAACATCAAATTCTACATCGAAAAGGGTAGAATTTATTTCGTTTTGTTCATCCATAAATTTTTTGACTCCATCTGTGCCACTTAAATTAATAACAGAATCGTAGACAGAATCAAAATTATCTTGTAAATTTCTGCATTTTGTTCTCAATAATTGTAATTCAGTAACACTTAAATCAGGTTCACATAGTTTCAGTTTCAATTTTGTCAATAGAGCTTTATGAGATCTTTTGTTAGCAAGAAAATCTTCAACATTAATGGCCATTTCTAAGACACATTTATTATAATCAACAAAATTGCTCTTTTAATTCAAAGTTTATGATAATATTTAAAAGAACCTACTCACCCTCATCAAAATATCAAATTAGATCTCCGCTCCGGCTCTTTTCGGACCATATGTTATGCAGCAGAAGAGCTGCTTTATAAAACGTGGACTGTATCGTAATGCATAAAAAACACTATTTTAATTTCATAGCTTTATTTCAGATGCGACACTCTGGCTTTCCTCAACTTTCACCAACGCTCACAAGAATTCGAATCGTAACAAACTACACAGTGCAAGTACATTTTGGTGATCGCAGCACTGCCTCAAAATAATTAAACAGGGGATTCAACATTGTAGTTAGTATTTATTAGATTTATTTTAAATAATTAACTTCTTGAATTTCATAACTCCTGCATTTACGCATTTTAGTCAAAAAAAAACAAAAACAATTCTTCATTTATATTTCTCCAACAAATTTTTGAGCAAATGTTGAGAAATCTTTACATAGCTTTTGATATTAGAAAATTTATTATGGTATTCAGTTCTATAAAAAAACTAATTCATTTCAAATATTTAGAAACAGAAACTCGAGAATAAATGTTACAGTCACTGTATTAACTTAACATTTTAGAGGTGCCGAAAACTTTTATCAAATGTATTTTATAATCATTCAACTGAGGAATATTTTTAAGTATTCATATGATAAAGATTCTAAAAATCCATTTTTTCCGAAATGAATGAAGCGAAAACGAAACATTAATGATTGAAGGAACACTAAAAGAATCCCAAATGAAAGCCAAGGCTTTTGTCTAAACATGAAATTTTCTTTGAGCAAGTATTTCAGGTGTGATTGATTGATGTCATTTTTCAGTTCGTAGCACATCCTAATTGCCAACAACTTCTAACTTCCATCTGGTATGAAGGTCTGCCAATCTGGAGGAGACGTAATGCTGTCACGAAGATCATCCTGTGCGTGAGCCTCATCACTTGCATTCCGTTAATAGCTCTGTACTATCTGATCTTTCCAAGATCTAAACTGGGGAACATTTTTCGCTCACCCTTTATGAAATTTATTTACCACAGGTAAATGAATTTGTCTCAAAACTCTTTATGACTCTCTCTAATATTTTTTTGCTTTTGTTAAGACGATCTGTATATTCAATGACTCCATTATTTCAAGGAACTTAGTTAAAAAAATAGACCCACTATAAATCTCATTTTATTTTGCATGCGAGTTACAGAATATTTGATGGAATAAGGATATTCTCTCTTCGTACACATTTGAAAATGTGGAATGTGGTGTACTGAATTTACTCGTAAAACCTGCTTTATACATGGAGAAACAACAATGCTTCAAAGTACTGTCTGCTCTTGTTTTTCTTGTTTGAAAAGAAAATGAAGAGCTGCCGAACCAATTTCTTGGTCATAATTTTCAAAATTAAAAACTGAAGATGAATGTGTGAAACGGCCATGAATTATTATTCAACTCAATATTTTTAAAATAACAAATGAACAACGAGGCAGAAAAGATAAAAATAGTTTCTTCTTGCAAAGTACTTTAAAATTGGACCCATTTGATGTGTATTACATAAATATATTCGTTGTACAATTTCGGTAAAGAGAAAAAAGGCAACAAATTATTTTTCCCAGTGGTTTTATACTATGAGATTTTGATAGGAATTCTTTTGACACGAATCTATTTAGGTAAGGGGATAATAAGTATATTTAAAAAGAATATACGTAGCTTGACAATTTTTTATCCCTTCCCTCGGAGCGTATGAAAGTGCAGATTAATTAAATAAAAAGGTGGAATGGGATAAGGAAATAAGAGAACGTTTTAGAATTAAGTTAATATGGGTTAAATTAAGATAAAAATTAGGAAATTAATTAAGATTTACAGGTATCATTATATATCATAAATATGAAGAGTAGTCGAAATTTTGATCGTATATTTCTTTTTTTAATGGTAAGCAACAATTCGTAAAAATCAATTCTTGAATTAAACTAAACTACAAATTGTACATAATACGAGATAATTCTTAGTTTCATAGATCCAGAAAAAATTTTAAACGTAAAAGTATTCAGTAACAAGTATTCAAGAAATGCCACTTAAAAATTTTTTAATTTCATAATAAAATATGTTTGAATTATAAAATGATGAAAACACTCTATGACATACTCAAAAGCTATCGTTTCGAAAGGCAATGACTTCCATATATGCCTATGAATAGTGGCAAATTGGAATGAATCATCTGCAGCTGATATGAATGGATTAATTTTAGATCTAAATCTCCTATTAAAGTTCAGACCTAAAGCATTTAATATGGAGAATCATTAGAAATATTACAAGGGAGAGTTTGCTCTACCCTCTAACCTTTACTGTTAGTCCTCGATGCTTCAGTCGAATGAAAGATCTTTATGGAAACTTAACTCGGTGGAACACTAAATGGGATTCATCCTAGTGATTTCTAAAGAGGGAACTGCCACGAAAGGATATTCGGTCAACATATGCTTATGACGAATTCAATCAATACGATGCAAACCGCAACACATAAAAGGTTTGGTTTCGACTGCGGTGCAGGAAAAAATTCTCAGTGCTCTGGTCCACCCCAAGCATTAGTTATTCCGAGAATGGTTGAGGAGAGATTTCGAAATCTGAGACTGAGGAATTTGGTGTTTTGCAGGAAACAAGTGTTGATATTAATTGAATAAAGAAAAAATCGTGAGTTCTTTTAAGAATGAATCATTAGTTTGATTCTTGTGATGAGAAGTGTATAACAAGAATAATATGAAATCTTCATAAAATGGAAAGTTTTTAAAACTATATAATATTGCATTTTTGAAAGATTGTAGTTTATTTTAATTATAATTTTTATAAGAGTGGGATTTTATCATTTTCAAATCTCTATTTGCGACAAATAAACTAAAATAATAAAACAGAAGCAATGTTTTCACACAAACACTTTTTTAAAAAACTCAAGGAATAACTTAGCGATATTAATCATTCTTTGAGATTATTTAGGGACAGACCTTGTAATTTTTAGCTATGTAAAAAATTCTACTTTCCATTATTTCTTCACCATACCGACAATAGGACATTTGTTTCCCGATAACAGATATTACTTGCACCAGGCTTATAGATCTTCGATAGAGTTGCGTCATGAGCATTCGATCCACTTATTTCCATCGCAGTTATTGAACCTTTTGTTCAAGATTCAATGTGGACAAATCCTTCATGAAACATGTCATTATAATTAAAAGATTTTGCATTCTTTGAGCTCGTAATTTTATTTTACTAGTCACTCTTATCGTGTGAAATGTAATACATTTCAAAATATCATTCATTTAAAGATAGATGTGTTCAAATATGTAAAAGTGTGCATTTTACAAAACACAACGCATTCGCATATTTATTGTAATTCTAGAGCTTAATGTTTTCTCGCCATCTTTAGAATTAATATGCCACAGTAAAGCAATTTAAATCAAGAGAAAGTGAAAAAAACAAACATTACTGATAAAAGCAAGTGTCTCTCTGCGCGTGCGTATTTGTTTCTTAGTATTATTATTCTGCTGGAAAAATGGAGAATTTAGAAATACAAAATGAGGACCAAATATGGATAGAGGAAATGTGCAACTTGAAGTTATTTGTTTGTTGAAATTTTATAATTAAAAGCTATGAGAATTTTCGCTGTGTTTTTTTTTTTAATTTCCGAAAGTATTATCAACAAAAATGTATCCTTTTAATGAAACCACTGAAATTTGTAAAGCACAGTTACACCTCATTTTAACATTTTTTAAATTATTCTTTTTTATAATCTATGACAGTGCTTTTCATTGTTGTCAAAAACAAACTCATTTCATTATTTCGTCCACTCGTTTCATCCCTTTTTTGAAGGTCAAAACTATAGTTAACGAATTTTGCACTCAAATATCATTCATTTCGCTCAATGCATTCCAAAGTCTCGGCAGTGTCATTGAATGTTATTGTTTCTATTGATGTTTCCTATCAGCTTCAGATTGATACTTTTTATAATATAATAGTATATATACACTATATTTTGTTTTGCTTTATGCACATGTGTTCTTCTTCTTGTGTCGTGTTGTGGATTAACGTATCTCATCCATTCTTTCTTGTACATAGATGATGCCTCCCGGGATGGAAAAACGAGAAGTTTAAAATTACTGCTACATAACATTCTTTTTGAAAAACTTTAAATTGCATACTTGAAAAACGCGAGTAAACTCTAAACTCCAAATTTAAAACTTTCATTCCAATAAAGAAAGTTATTTCATATGATTCATTCAAAATTATAGAATTCCATCCACATATTTGATTAAATAAGTATGTTAATAAATTTCAATAAAAATTATGTCTTGAAATTTTATATTCATCTTTTTCTTTTAGCAGCGAACCTGAAAAGTTGTTTAAAGCATTGTTTACTTTCTTCTTATGACACAAAACTTAACTTTAAATGAAACATGACTTAATAGAAAAAATACAAATACAGCTCTAGAATTTCACAATTATACTTCGAATGTTTCAAGTCATCATGTGAGCTAATAAAAAACATAGATAGTTTGATCAATTTTTAGGTACCATGAGGCCTTAGGAATTTCAACTGTTAAAAGTTTTCTTTGCTTTCAGTGAGAAAAAGAAGTTTTCTGTACTTTATTTTTTAACATTTCTTCATCAAAGATTTTTTTTTGCTATCATCTATCCAAATGTTTTTCCATCCCTAGTAGTAAAAGGGATATTTTTTTCCAGTGCCTCTTTTGGATTCTTCCTACTTCTGTTAGTTCTTGCATCTACAAGAACCGAAGGAAGCGAAAGATCTCGCCAGAATGTCCGTGGGCCGCCGCTTTCTTTCGTCGAGTGGCTCATCTTCTTTTGGGTAATAGGTAAGCTCTCAAACATTCTCTTCAATGAATGTTGAATACTAATTTTTCTGATGGATCTTTTGTAGAGTGATGCTTCTTTTAGGTGAACAAATGAGCTGAAAGAGTGAATGTGTTTTGAAATTGCCGTGCTCGTACAGTGCACACTATTTCAGATCAATATAATTTCGAAAATTATCTATCATATATACAGTAATGGTATATAGGTAACCTTATAGAATACTAAAATTTCTGGCATATAAAAAAAAATTATATAAAATAATTCCTTTCATATCATTTTTGAAACCAAAACATATAAAAATCAACGGAGAAGATTTATGTTTTTTTTTTTCATATTTTGGTTTTAAAAAATTAATTTGTTTAAAGTCAAACCATATAAAAACCGCATACACCTTCAATCCGTTATTTTTTTATATATTTAATTACAAATTCAGAAAGTAGATTATTTTGATATTTCAAAATTTCATTCCAATCAGCTGATTCATCAGGTTTCCCGATTGCATTTTCACTCCTATTTTTATTCTTAGAAACTATTGTCATATTCAATATTGTTTCAAATAAATCGATCACTTCATTTCTGATATTTCGAAATATCATCCGAAATGACTTTATGTTCATGCATTTATCTGAATGTTTTAGATAATCTTTCATATTTAGCAATGATATCCCTATCTAGTATTTTCAGTTATTTTTCTGATAATTCTTTGATTAACTGAAATGTTGGCTTTATCTTTCAATTCAAAAATGAAATTTTCTGATCATTTGTCTCTTAAATTTCTATTCACCTTCAATAGGAGAAGGAGTTTTCGAAACTTCGTTCCAGTTGACGTTGCCCATTTATTTAGAAAATAAGTTTTTAAAGCAAATGCTTACATAACTTTTTCAATATAAAGAAAAGTTTTTATTTCAGTTGGTGTAGGATAAACGCATCATACACAGAGAAAGATCACCGCATTCTCTGGATTCAAAAATATTTATCTGATTTTTGGTGGTTGTCATAGTTTTTCAAGAATTGTTTCCTTATTGAGTTTTATAACCAAATGATGATCATAATTATTCGACATTCTCAAAAACATATTACATTTTTTCATATACGTATCATTAGTTAATGTTATTTCAGAAGTTTACTAATTGGAAATTGTTAAATAAAATTCTACTAAAAAAACAGATTTATCTCTTTTAGCATTTTTCTTGAATAGTAGGGGGAAATGCTTTGCTATAAACATATTCTTTAGTAGCAACATCTTTTCATCCTATAGGATTAACGAAATGAATAAGTCTTTTATTTCTAAAATCAAAAATGCAATTGTTAAAAAAAATCAACATTATTTTTAAATAAAGATGGAACACAGAGCTCATCATGGTCTTTCGTTAAGAGATTAGGAAATTTTTTTCATCAACATATTATTTAGGAACAATATCGTTTTTGTCTTATGGATTTGGAAGATGTTTTGAAGGAATACTCTTCACAAAATAAATTCCTTCATTTAATACTAAAGTATTTTTCCTCTAAATATTGTCAGGTAGAATTATGCACAGTCAAATTTTAGAAGGAATAAATCTTTAGTCACTGGAAACGGGAAGTAAGCATTCGGATGACTGAACAACCATCAGCTTGATAGCGTTAATAATAAACCTTATAAGAACTTAAGAATTAACTATTCAAATTTCGTTAGTTTGCATACATAATGATTTTACATACATAAATTTCTATGTTTTGGAAACTAAACGTAAATAACACAAATCTGCGCTCAGGCTTGAATATGACAATGCGCAGCGAAAGACGCATCCGGTGAGCCACAGGTTTACTTAAAATATGACATTGCTCCTCTATCAAAAGGACAGCGTTTCGCTGTTATGCAGCAAATTTCCTTCTGAAATGTGTTAGAAACCCTGCGCACTCAAAATACTTTCTCTTTGAAGAAGTGAACCCTTGATTGGTCATTGAACCATCGTTCAAAGCATCTTACTGTAAATCTGGATCGTAACACGACTTCATTCGTATTACAAGAACATCGTCTTTGCATTTTCGTGTTTTCGATGAGGTTCAAATACTTGAACCTCTTTAGTAACATCGGGAAGTTGACATAATACTTGATAGGTTCCGAAATATTTTTCGATGAACTCTTCTGATAATCTTATTTTACGGACTGGTGTAAACATCTATACCAAATCCCCTGGCATATAAATTATTTAGCGATATTTAGTATCATAAATTCGACGATCTTTTGTTGAGCTTTCAGAGATCGTAAAGGATTTAACTGCCTTGTTCCTTCTTTTATTAGATTAGATACTGAAGATAATCATGTGCTGTTCTATTAGAATTGTAATGAAATGTGGTATCCAAAGTTGTTTCAGTTTTGCGGCCGTGCAATAGATAAAAAGGTGTGAATCCGGTTGTTTCGTGTCGGGCTGCATTTTATGCGAATGTTACGAATGACAAGATACATAGAGAGCATGTCTGCTAAAGTTTTACTGAATCATTCAGTCTGACCGTTTGAGGGTGGTATGCTATTGTTATTCGATGAATAGCATTGCAAACTCTGTTAAATTCAAATATTAGCTCGGTGCTCCCTGCTTCAAAATTATTTCTTCCACCATAAATTTTGCGACTTCGGATGCATCAGCAAATGGTAGCGATTTTGTAATGGCATAGCGAGTAAGATGGTTCATACAATCATCCATATGTTTCCGCCAAGAGATTTAAGAAATCTATCAAACAAATCCACACCAACACAATTAAAAGGGGCTTCTACTGGAGGCATCGATAATAAGCGACCATATGGTTTCTGAGGAATGGACTTCCTTCTTTGGCATTCTTTACAGTGCATCACATAACAACGTACGCATCGATACAGGCCAAGCCAATAAAATCTTTCATAATGTGTAATAAGTCTTTGCAAATCTCGAGTGACTGGCCGCTGCTGCATCATAAAAGTGCTGAAGAATGTCTAGCCGCAGATGTTTAAGAATTACTGGCATCCACCTTTTTCCTGAAGGATCGAAATTTTTCTTGCACAAAATCCTATCGATTATTTCAAATTCATCAGACTTTTGTGACTTTTGGTATGATTGAATGGAGGTAGACGTCTCATTATTCTTAAGTTGTTTTGGCCCTAGGTCGATGGCTGGATTAATGACACTTCTTTTCTCCTATATAGTGTCGCCCTCAATGGGTTTTTAGAAAGGCATCTTGGTGTTTCTTTTCACTTTTGTGCAAAATAGTGGTGTCATGTCTTGGAGTCTCGTCAATCTTGCCTGTGGATCCTTTAAATTCGCGAGCCAGCACAATGTATGATCTTAAGTGACAATTGTAAAGGACTTTCCAAGCAGATAAGGGCGAAACTTCATGATAGACACTCTCTTTCAGTGGTGGAATAATTTTTATCATTTGATAGAGTTCATAAGCTATCACTTTTTTCTCTTTCATCGTGTCTTTGGACTAATACGGCACTCATTCCATAGCCACCAGCATCGGTGTGCAGTTCGGTGGGAGCAACTTAATGTGGGTTTGAAAATAACAACCGATTTGAGATCGTTGAAAGCTTCTGACGGTTGAATCCACACAAACATAGAATGAACAGAGTCGTTAGAGAAAAATAGTAGCATTTTTTATTATTAAAGCCAAAAAATGAAGTCAGAAAATCATATTATAATTCAAGCAATTTATTTTGTGGTATAAAAGAAGACCAGATTTCAGTCGAAAGATGTTTACGTTCTCAAGATATTTATACAAGACATAAACCTGCAGTTCGTGAATTTCAAAGTATATTATTCACATATGGATGACAAGTGGAGCGCTGATTTATTATTTAACAAACCATTTAGTAAATTTAATAAAGGTATTAAATATTTATTAACAATTATTTAGTAAATAGGCTTGAGTTAGACCGATTCAAAGAAAACAAGTCACGAAAGTATTTTAAGGATCGAATTTCAGAAAAACTTCAAACTGATAAAGGAACTGAATTCATTCCTAAAAAGTTATTGAATGATAATAACGCACGACCGATAATGAAGAAAATAAATGTTCAGTCGTTGAACGTTTGAGTCGTAACATTACTAAAGAAATGAGAAAATATTAATATCATAAGAGAAAAAGATATATATATTGAATCAATGAGTTAGATATAATACTACTTCTTATCTATAAAAATGACTCCTATTCAAGCAGATAAAAAAGAAAATCAAACATTAGTTTATCATAATTTATGCAAAGAAAATTGAAATTTCAGTAAACTTCAAACACACTTTAAGAAAGATGATATTATTAGAATATCTAAATATAAAGCAGCATTCCTGAGAAATTCTAATCTTACATTTACTGAAGAAATTTTCATCATTTCAGAATAACAGATACAATCACTTATCGAATCAAAAATTGGAATGAAATGGAAATGAAACGTACTTTTTAAGAAAATCATTAGTTAAATTCCAGGGAGGTGACCACACCAACATGAATTTATTCGGTAAAAGCATATAATTTATACTTTATTAAAAGGTAATAATAAAATAATAATGAAAGATGATAGCCTTTCGGCTAAAATACAAAAAATCTTCACCCTAAAAATTAGATTTGTCTGCTTCTGTAATATTATTTACTAGCCGCCTTTGGCGACCAGACAGTTCGCCAGTATTACCACTCGCTACAATTTTCAATTAAATATTTTAAGTAACTGGTCTCTTAAAGGATTCTCAAACAAAACATTTTTAATCTTCAAATTTTGATAGTCATACCAAACGTATATTGTTGTTTAGATCGTTCTATTTTATGCTTATTAATTAAATCTCATTCTGGATACATATTTACTCTTTAAGTTTAGTTCGGTTACATTAATGACCCGTTTTATAGAAACATTAGAGCTATTTTACGACGGAACTCATCATTTTGAAACACGATCAGATGACTAGGGCATCTGAGCTGGCAACCTCTCTCCATGCTTCCGCACCTCAACAGCGTGAGGACGTTTGGCCCTGATGAACTTAGCGTGCATCAGACCTGATTACACGGTGTTTCTTCAGAGTAATCGGATCTCAAACATGGAGCCCTCCAATCCCGTAGCCGAGAGCTTACCACCAGGCCACAGTGTCTTGATTTACCCTCTAAATCAAAATTGTAATGACCAAGAATAACCGTCGAATTTTACGCTGCTTAGCTTATTATGAGACTAGCCGCCTTTGACGACCAGCCGATTCGCCAGTATTACCGCTCACTAAAATTTTCAATTAAATATTTTAAGTAACTGGTCTCTTAATATATTCTCAAACAAAACATTTTTAATCTTCAAATTTTGATAGTCATACCAAACTTATATTGTTTAGATCGTTTCGTTCAATTTACTATATATATTTTGCTAATTTGTTGCCATTTCCTGTAAAACTTCAATTTTAATTAAAAATGTAAATGACGAAATTGCAATTAATATTAAGATATTTTTTAATAAAACCAAGCGTTTTATTTCATTAATCATCTTTATTGTTATTTATTAATTATTATTATTATTATTGAATATGAGTATTGCAAACAGAATCGCTCGGTACTTATGTCTTATGTTAACTACAAAATATTTTTCATAGTTTATGTAATATCTCAAACAATAATTCAACAAAAATTTCTGAGATTCGGTATAAAATTCAGTTTTTAGTTTTGCTTTCAAAAGGATTGAAATGAAATCAATAATAATATTTTGTTCCTGCTTATAAATATATTTCAAAAATTATGAAGTCTAAATTTAATGCAGTAAGGTATCATATTCTGATAAATATTCTGGACACACCAAATTTTAAATAAATGAATGAATGTTTCTATTTTCCACGATCAACTAAGACTTATTTATGAAGTTTTAAATGCTAAAAATTTAGAAAAACTCGCCATTTTCATAATCTTAGGCCAATTAATCTTGAGAAACCTACGCGCTTATTGGCGTATTTTCTTTGAAACAATCGATGAAAATCTAAAATTATCCTTTTTTTATTGAATAGTGATATTCAAATCTTCATAAATCAGTCAATTTAAGGGATTTGAAATTAACTCTTAAAAGTCAGTGATTTAGTTCATTGGAAATTAACTCTATGACCACCATAAAATCTGTGCTTTCTCTTGTGGTGTATGCATTCTCCTTAATACCCGATCGAATAAAACATCACATACAAAAGTACTACATAGAACAAACACATCAAAAGTAAACATAACATTTCAATAGTTGCCAAAAACAAAAGAGAGAAAAATGTAATTAATAAGCAGACGATATTTAGAAAAGTACAGATATTTTGACTGGAAAATGAAATTATCTGAAATTAAAAACACGCGCAAACGATATTTACAAAAGTAAAAATATTCAAACCTGAAAAGGAAAATATATGAGTAATTCCATCAATAAATGCCATAAGTTTGTTTACATATTCATTATTTTATGAGTCATTAAATATCAAAATGGATCCGGGACTGAATAAACACCCTGTATAGAGAGTGTAAAAGATCATAAAATAATTTTTCTTGAATTTATTTTTTAGAAAAAATAATATTTCATATTTGTTTCATTTCTTACAGACACTTGCCGAAAATTATAATTTTGCAGATTTCATTTCCAAAAAGATTTAATTTATTTTCAGTTAGAGCTTTAATCAATGTGATGGCAACAATTTGAAAAAAGCTATTTTTTTCTCATGAATGCGAAACGGGCTTAATCCTCATTTTTAGTTTTGACGAAAAAAATTATTGAAAAACATAGTTAAAATATTTATTTAAAAATTCATTAAAAATAGAAATTTAATTTTAAGATTAAAACAGTAGTATCATTTAAAAGACAAATTTTTGATCGTTAACTTCATGTAAAAATCTTTTTTGTGCGGTAATATTTTCGGCAGTTATAGCAGAAACACGTCAAAATTTCGCTTAATTTTTAAATAAATAAAATTCTAGTTAAAAATTTGAAACAATATCCCCCAGGTGCACATTCCCGGCCTCCAAGGTATACACGTGCCAAATTTGGTAGCTGTAGGTTGAATGGTCTGGTCTGTAGAGCGCCAACACACACACACACACACACATTGAGCTTTATTATAAGTATAGATATAGATAAACTGTTCTTTGGTATAATCATTTAAATTCGTTAAAATATAAATCTATGTGCTCTAATTCCTCTATGATACGGTTAAATATATAGATAGAGTTTGGTTCATATTTCATTTCATATACAATCTCTATATTGGAATATTTTTCCTTAAATCTGATTTCCAAGTTATTATGGCAATTCCTCCTTTGATTTCTCATAATAAGGGTATTTAGTTTCATTCTTATTTTTCTTAACCAGAGTAAATGGACTTCATTTTTTAGGATTGTCTTTGGGGTTATGCCTTCTGCTATTCATTTAAATTGATTATTTTTCCCTTTCTAATTCAATATTTTTGTCTCTTCCATTTCATTTTTAAGCCGAAAGGTTACCGTTATATGTTTATTTGTTTTTTTATCCTATTTATCATTATAATTTTTATACTATTTATGAAATTAATTCATGTAAAAATTTGATGCTATGTAATAAACTTTATCATAAAAATAATTTGAAATCCAAGGAACAATGCTTAAAATTAATTCTTTTTTAACGTACTTACTTAAAAAAATTTCGTTAATAATTTCATCCTTGTTCCCTTTAGTTGGATCCAATTGAGCCATCACTTTTCCCTTCCTAATCCTAATAAAGATTTAAATTCTTCATTTTTAACGCAATATTTTAAATCTCTTACCACCTTCTTTGTATAGCTTACTTGCTTCAAAATATCCTATATTTTTATTTATAAGGAGCGTAATTCTCCAAATAAGCCATAATAGTAATTATCTTTGATTTGCTCACAGAAAATATCTTTCTGAGAAACTTCCATTTTCTTATAATTAATAGTAAATCATTTTATTCAATGCTTTGAGATACAAATATAATATTATTCAATTTATCAATACATTTAATCAATCAGTTTAGTTATTAATGAATGAATTAATTAATTCTCACCATTTGGTTTAATTATTTATAAATAGTTTTATTTAATTAATTAAAAATAATTGTATTATTTTCATCCTCTTAAGAATATTTAGAAGTATTCTCCCGATAATTGTTATTTACTTTAATGGACACTAGATGACAGCACAAAGCAGGCCTTTTTTTTCAAGTTGCAGCTATAGGCGTATTTAATCTAATGTTTAATCTATTTATCATTACTTAGTGATTACGTCAGTCTAAAACTAGATGAAAGTTCAATTTTTTATTAATTAGTTCATCTGTAAAAGTATATATTTATAAAAAAAGTCACTACCTTGTGGTAGACCGGTCACATGACTACACGATTAGCAGATAACAAACCGTGGTTCGAAACCCACACAAGATTCAAGAACATAAAATCAATTCCCAACTTTATAATAGAACGTCAAGAGATACTGGTGACACAAGAATAAAAACTGGTACCAATGGGAAAAAAACCCTCTAAAACACCCCAAAATGGAGTTCCAAAAGTGGGCTCAAATGGGTCTACCAAAAAGAATAATTTTTGCAAAAATTTGGTTTGACCTTTTATTATTATTATTATTATTATTATTTCATTTCTATAAATGTTGAATACTGACGAAACAGAACGATTCGCAACTGAGTGTACTTTATATTTGTCTAGTTCTTTTTTCAGCAGTAAAACTTCAGAAGAATTTATAATCAAAAATATTTATAAGGAAAGAATGACGAATAGATTAAAATATTTTAAAGAAAAGTACAATTTATCTTTAAAAATGGAAGATTTTCATACTTAAAGGTACATGTTTTATCACCTAATGGATTTTTGCAATAATGAAAAGTATATGCATTATAATTAGGTTGTTAAAATATGTACTCTATTCCTAATAATATTGCAATCAACAATATTCCTTTAAAATTGCAATGGGAAAAGTTTTTAAATTATTTCAATTCATTAAAAAATGAAACATTTATTGTAAATGGTGCTTGTGTTGATATAAGACCTAATATACGTTATTTCTAGTATCCAGGAAAGATATGGAGAAATCGGCTTGAGGAACACATAGCCATTTGGCTTAAATGCGATCAATTTATATAAATGAAGACTCAGAATATGCGAATTCCCGAAACCACGAAATGAATGCAAATCTTGTGAATCTGTTATGAAATATACAAGGAATGTTTGCGAATGTCGTATATCTTATACTTAAGCACATAAAAAAGACACTTAAGAAACAAATATACAAATAGAGTAAAAGAAGTGTCAGGCTCGCTTGCAAAAAAAAAAAAAAAAAAAAAAAAAAAAAAGGAAAGGCACTTTTAAAAAATATATATATACAAAATAAATGGAGGGCTTCGGAAAGTAAAATATTTAAATAAGCTTAGATCAGCTTTGAAATTTTTAGAACTAAAACAAGAAGAAAGATAAATTAATTAGTTTAATTATTAACTAAATGTGTAAGAGCAACATGTGAATATAAGCTTGTATTAGTAGACTTATTAGACTTGAGCGTATCTTATTATTAGAATAAATATTTAAAAAATTATTCAAAAACTAGAAAATGTAATAAAATTAAGAAGAAACTTGATTCTAATGAATTATGTTTTGATAAAAGTAGTAACAATTTTAAACCAAAAGAAGAAAAAAAAATTAATATCAGAAGTAAATTTAGAAAAATTATTTACACCTGTTTCTAAAAGATTATTAAAAGAATTTATTAATGAGTCTAAAAATGATCTAAAGTGAAGAAAAGATATGATGAATTTGGTTTACAATTTTAAGATAAAGAAATTAGTCAAAAGAAAAGAAAAAATAAGAAAGCGGAAATAGAAACAAATCCTGAAGAATTATTTAATCCAGATTATTAAATTGTAGAACTGTACAATAAATTTGTCAAAAAATTTGAAACTTATAAAAAATTTCATAAATTTATTGAAACTAAAATATTAAGACCTGAAGAATATCATAATATTTTAATTGATTTATTTAGAAAAACAATTGCCAGAATTGATAGTAAAGTAGATCTCATTACAGAAAGCCCTCAAATGGATAAGCCAAAATGATATCGACCCAAAAAACCTATGAAATCGATTGCGATGTTTTGACAGATAAAATTGAGTATTGAATATTATAGATTTGGTTTCCATGGGACCCTACGGAGAAACTCTTAACAAAGCGCCTAAAGATGAAAAGTAAATAAAATGAGTATTTGTCTGATTAAAATAGTAATAATATTTGATTAGCCAGATCTATAGAAAAAAATTGAAATATTCAAAATCCTAAACTTCTATGTAAAAAATAGGCTATAATCGTTCAAATAAAAATGATATTGCATACATTAAAAAAAAGGAAGATTACTACAGAAACATTAAATATCAAACTACATGAAATGTGTCATATTCCTTTCGAAGCTTGCAACTTGGAACATATTAAACAGTTTGAAATTTTTTTTAGATAGTCAAATTAATATATTTTGTAGAGCAAATTTTAATTAAAAGGTATATAGTAATACAAGGGGTGTTCAAATGAAAAGGTACGAAACTACATTGTGGGTATAAATGAGGACTTTATTAAAAGTATACACCATAGGTCTGAGCACAATGATCCCATTGATTAACGAGCCGAAGGATTCCTTGTTTCCAGTCCGAGACCCAGTCCTTCACAGCGTCCTTGAGTTCGCCGCCCGAGTTGAAGCGCTTCTCTTTCAGATATTTTTTCAAGAGATCAAACACATGAAAATCGCAGGGCCACATGTCCGGGCTGTAGGGCGGATCTTCGAGCTGCTCCCACTTGAACTTGGCCAGTTCCGCGTGTGTGACCTTGGAGACGTGTGGACGCGCATTATCATGGAGCAGAACTACACCCTCCGTGAGTAACCCCGGTCATTTGTTCTTGATAGACTTGTGTAGTCTTCGGAATGTCTTACAGTACACATCGGAGTTAATGGTTCTTCTGTGCTCGAGGAATTCAGCAAGTAGCGTCAATTGGACGGTGCTCTTTATAAGAACCTCTGCTCTCTCCTGCGCATGCTTCGATCTACGTCGGAGTCTCCAATCGCATTTGTAGATGTCTCGCTATATTCTGCCCTAGCGGCATAGGCAAATATGTTAATGGCTACGTTGTTACGACATTTCGTATCTTTTCATTCGAACACCCATTGTAGTTATTAACCGACATCCATATACATATACAAGAATAGAAATCCCTTTGATGTCATTACACCATTACAGGTTTTTTTAGAAAAAAAAGAACTATTTGGTTCTTGTCAAGTGAGTTGAACCTAATGTTCGTTCAGATGTTCTAGTTGTTTTGAGGGATTCTGAAAGTGAAGGAGCCTTCTGTCCTTTCAATGTGAGACATGCTATAAATATCATAAACATTCTGTCTGTGAAACATTATGGAATGTAAAAGAGTTTGAAACAGAATGAAATGAAAACCTAAGGATCAGAAATGTGTGAACATTGTAGTCATTGGTTAGATAAAGATCAAGAATACTATGTGTAAACAAGAAAAGCTGTTTTAAAAGAACTTCCAAAGAATATGGATCTTGCAAGCCAAGTGAAACTATTATTTTGATGTAAACTTGCAAAATCAGAAAACTTGATCGAAATAGTGAGTGATGCAATCAATGAAAATTTTCTGATCTTGAAACTATATCAGAAACGGATCATCCTGAAGTCAATGAGGTAACAGAACCCGATTTTCAAGGTAATAATACCATTTGGAGAAATGAAAACGAATTCTGTCAATGGCTATTTGATCAAGAACATTTTGGCTACACTATACTAACTCATTAAGGAAAGAGCTTTGATTACTAGTTTTGTTTTAAAAATAAAGTATTTCAAATATACCAAGGAAATAAACTCATATATATGAAAGCATCTGATCATAACAAAGGATTCATCGATTCTATCCATTTTACATTCATTCCTTTAAGAGATTTTCCTAAAACATTTGTATAAACAGAATTGGCTAAAGCATGATTTCATCATTTGTTTAGTAATAAAAAAATCAAAAATATATAGATAAATATTATAATGGTAATGATGCTATGACAAAAGAAAAAAATGGACAGCGAAAGAGGAAAGTTTTGATTTTCAAAAAGAAATCAAGAAATACTGTTATATCGATGTAGCTATTTTAAGAGGATGCTTAGAACTGAGGAAATTATTTATAAAAACATCTGTTATTGATCGTTTTACATACGTTACTTTAGCAAGTGTTTGTATGGCCATTTATAGAAATAATTTCTGAAAACGGAATACAATTGCTAAAGATGATAGATTCTTCAACAAGATGAATACAGTGAAAAATCAATTACTTTGTCAGATTATCGATCTAAAAAAAACATAATATTAACATACAACATGCATTAAATAGAAATCTGAAAAAAATAAAAATAGGATATAAAACTTATAAAATAGATGGAATTTTGAAAATACAATATATCCATTTTGAGGCATGAGTATCATAAAGGTTACAGAAAGCCAACGCATCATCAAATATATATGAAATTTTTATATTGAAAAAAAACTAAATTAAAAGATATAAAGTAAAGAATATGAGTTGACTTACATATGAGAATGGGATTTTCACAATGATAAAGACATTAAAAATATATATGAAAAGAGAAAAGAAAAGAAACCCCTTTAAACCCTCGAGAAAAGGCGAACTAAGGAATTAAGAATGTCGTCATCCAAATGATGTAAGACGTTTTCTATTCACTTGGCATACCACTCAAGTGGAATTAACCATTCAAAAAAGGATATCATTTGGATATTTATCAGTTGAATAAAAGATATTAGTTGGAAAGGTGAATAAGAATTTTAATAAGAAATCTGATACATTATTTAGAGGTTATGTTAAAAAAAAAATTGATAATAAAATTAGAAACATATGATAAATGACCTGAAACTTTGAAAACTAGAGAAAAATTTAGATATGATGTAAAGGAGAAATGAGATATAAAATTCGAGAAAATCCAGAGAAATCCTAGAATGAGATTTATAGCTAAAATCTATTTAAATTCCCTATGAGGTCAGTTTGGACAAAGGAAAGTATGCATGAACGGAATGTGTAAAAGAATTCGAAGACGTTTATCGAATTATATTAAACATTTGAATATGATATTCATGAATGATGATTATATAAAAATGAATTCTTAAGTGAAAGATCAAAGGCAATATTAATACAAACTGCTCTATAGTTACAATTACAATGAATTCTACTAGCATAAGATTGTATAAAATAATGGATACAGATATAGATAGTGTTGTTTATTTCGATGATGGAAATAGTTTTTTTGTTAGGTGATTGGATCCGCAGCTAGTCAAGACTAATGAATGATGGAGGGAAAACGAAAGGATTTCAAATGAGCTCTGTTTTGAAGAAAGAATGCAAAGGCAAAGCAGATGTCAAAAGAATTAGCTTCAAATAAAAAAAGGCAGAAATATCAAGGGAAATGAAAAGAAACATGTTTGCTTTTGATAAAAGAAGAATTTTGGCTATTAATTTATAAAAACTGGATATTAAATATTTGGATATTAATTTATGAAAATACAATAAAATAAATGCAGTCTTTCAGATATCATACGATAAAACTTAATGATGATTGTCATGATACTTATGTAATCATTTGAGCTAGTTTATGTGAAAATGTTTTTATAATATTTATATTGCCGCATAAACCGAAGTAACTAGCAATCGAGCAATCATTTTGGCTCAGTCGGCAGAGTATCTCGTTCAGGATTGGTTGGTTCGAATTCCAGTCACTATTTTTTATCCAAAGACTGGAATTCTTTTTATTTAAATTGATATCTATTGTTTATCTAAGATCAGGAAAGTTCTAGATCTTTCATACATATTCAAATTGGATTGTTCTTGATCATTTTATATGTGCATAAAAGCTTAGTCCCATTGTAAGTTTTCAGTCTTTTGCTGTTGTGAGTTGCTTAGCTCTAATAAATCTAATTGTTTGCTTAAACTAACGGTGTAGTTCTTTACATCTTCGTGACAATATTCTATACAATAGAGCTTTTTAACTAATTCATTTATTCAATTTGGACTATTTAGATATATTAGAAATCATGACTGACTATGATGGAACTGTGCAAAATGCAAAGCAAATTATTCATACTGAAGAAGTCTCCTAAAATCTAGAATGTTTGGCTTTCTAGAAAATGAAAATTATATGTAGAAAAATATTAAATGAATTTGAAATTGAAAAGGAATGTCCTGTAAATGAATGAAATACAAATATCATATCCACAAAAAATGGTGAAAAAATAATTGTAGTGTTAATTGATGAAGATAGGAACGATTTTCCTACCTGAACAGTAAGAAATTTGGAATAACCGAAAAAGAAATTAAACAACACAATAAATTATCTGAATTAAGATTCATATGTAAAGGAAGAAAATGCTATGGAAAAGGAAATAAAGCTAATTTATTTGGATTTTGACTTTAATTCCTTTTTTATTTTTATCTATAATTTTCATTTTTGATTTTCATGAAAAATAAGCACGTTTTCTATATATGAGAGACCTGTTTATTTTTTTCACATATTTTAATGACTCTCAAATGTTTTCATATCTTAAAAATCCTCAAAAATTTGTAAAACTTTATAATCTTCAAAATTTTTTTTAAAAAGCTTTAAAAGTTTTATAAAACTTTAAATTATTGTCCTTAAAATTTTCAAAAACTTTAAAAAACGTTATTGTTCCTACAATTTTAAAAAACTTGGAACGTAGTAGTGTATGGGTACCTGTAGTGGATGCTAAAAGTTCAGGCATTTATAAAGAAAAATAATATTAAATAAATCATTTCAATATCATTTTTATACCAAATCATACAGAAAAACGCATATAAAAATCACTGAAGAAGATTTATGTGCTTTTTACATGTTTGGGCTTTAAAATTAAATATTTGTATAAAAAAAATGTTTAAATTTTTTAAAGCCAATACATGAACAGAACCGCATACACCTTCTCCAATGATATTTAAATGCATTTTTTATATGCTTCTGTTTCAAAAATGAATCCTTTAACTTTATTTTTCATTACAAATACCTGAAATTTTAGTGACCTATACGGGTACCCATATGCTATTGATAATAATCCATCTTTGAATAGATGTTCTTAGTATAATTACTTTACTGTGTTCTGCACAATAATTACATATAGTAATTATAATTAATATCTACAAAAGTTTAGACATTAGATTCCTTTCAATAAGCCATCTTTATAGGACAGGAGTCTTTTCTCTCCACCGCATCAAAGCGCATGCTAAAACAAGAAACTCGTAATTCATAGAACAGGATGTCATGGGAAATGTCTAATTATGATCCTACACATGTCATAACAGATGCTTGGCTTTTTTTCCCAAGGCATTGATATAAATGCTGACGCATTTGGCGTTCAAATATTTCAAAGCGGGAGAAAAGTGTGCATGGAATTTATCATGAATTATTTTTTGAATTGTGACAAGCACAGAAAGTATAGAAAGCTTGCTTACTGTTTCACAAATGAAGAAGTGTTTAACGGAGGGATAAATTATCAAGGTTTTTATTTACTGGCAAGTGTAAACGATAAGCTTCAGAATGTTTCAAAACTTCAAATTAATTATAATGAATACTATTATGAATTTATGTAAGGAGTTTCAAATTTGTTAATCTCTTATTAGTCAATGGATACTACGAAACTCTCCTTAATAAAATGATTAAAAATGGTTTGCATTCAGGTCCTTACTCTATTGATTTAACAAACTCTTCATCTAACAAAATTATCTCTCAATATAGGAATTCAGAAAGTATTTGTTTGTCAAATTAAGAACGAAGTAAAAACCCTTTGGGCCTGTTTTCATTTCTATTCATTCAATTCCAACAACAGATGCTTTCAAGAATATTCAGGATTCAATTTTTTCTTTCAAATGTGTGAACGAAGAATTCATTGTGTTTCCGACTCACTGAGGGAATTGTATAAAGATAATGTACCTGGGTATCTTCCAAAACAAGCATTATCACTCAATTAAATATTTTTTGAATTAAATGGAGGACGTTTTGGGCACCTCGAAATGAGGATGAGATACTGCCAGCATGGTGGTTGGATCTCGCCACCCTGGAGGGTACACAAATAGGTGGGGTATCTGACTCCTCCCATCGATGACGGGACTCACTTCTTTCGGGGAGGGTTGTACCGTTGCCGGTGATGGCCCTTAAGACTCAACCACAGTTCCCGCCAGTGTTGCTGTTGTGGCAGTCCGGTCATTCAGTTTTTATGATTTAAATCCGTGTGCCTTCGTGACGGGTCGGAGAGTCAGATCCATGACTTACTGAATTTTTCTATTCCCACGGGGGGGGGCACCTCGAAATGAGGATGAGAAGCTTCTGGCACGGTGGTTGGTTCTCGCCATTCTGGAGCTTACAAGAAAAGGTGGGGATCTGGCTCCTCCCATCGATGACGGGGTGTACTTCCTTAGGGAAGGGTTGTACCATGGCCGGTGATGGCCCTTAGGAGTCAACAACAGTTATCGCCAGTGTTGCTGTGGCACTGGTCCAGTCATTCAGTTTTTTTTTTATTTTTTTATCCGTGTGCTTTCTAGGCGGATCGGACAGTCAGTGATATGACTTACTGAATGTTGCCTCATCTTCTTAATAGATATCGCATGGACACAGATCGGTCATTTGGATTATATGCAGATAAGATAAAATGTTAATCCATTTGCTGCTAATAGTCTAACTTCAAATGGTTTTAATGTACAAATTAATTTTTGATACATAGGTGGCTAAAATGTGACTGCTCAATAAAGTTAATTAACGTGACGTCCGTCTGATATGACAAGAGTTATCTTACGAGCAGCTGCGAAATTAAATTCTTTTTTTTTAACGAAATTCGAAATGGATTCCAAAATCAGAACGGCATAAACATGAATAACTGCCATGAAAATTTTTCTTAAGCATATTAAAACAGGACATCTTAAAGTTTTACATTCTAGATAATCAACATCCCCTTTATAGCTGAAAAAAATATCAGGCTGCCAAATATTAACACAAAATAAATAATAATAATGAACAAACGCAATAAACAAATGAAATAATTATTAATAGCAAATAAAAATAATTATTTAAAGCAGTTTTCAAGGCGTACTTCATCAGTATACTGAAAAGAAGAAATTTCTTTGGTTTTAATTATTTTCTTCATCTTAATCTTGAGGTCTAATGTTTTCAAATCCATTTCCAGGTGCCGCGGCTTGTATAGAGGGAAACTTTGTTTTTATCAACTCTTAACTGATATGGTTAAGTTTTGAAAATATTAAAATAGTGTCGTCAATAATGCACAAAAGTGAAAAAATCCCAACCTCTAGCGCAGCAGGAAATGAAATTAAAATTCGATTAAAATATTCAACCTTTAGACACAGGAAACAAATATTTCCTTATCATTTTCGTGCACAGGTATTTTTAAAAAACCAGAAGAAAAAATACAAATGAAGTAGTTTTGATATCCCATTCTAATATGCATAATAACCTTGTTCAAAATGAATTTCTTAATGAACTGGTTTGTATATTAGGGTGGTCGAAACAATCTATTTTTGCATTTTCAAATGGATGTGTCACAGAAAAAGTTGCGAAATAGGGGGAAATATAATGAGGCGAAAAAATAAAATTGTCTTCCATAATTATCTTATAATTGTATTCTTTTCCCGCATGGCATTTAAAAGCTGCAACAAGTGCAAAAATTCGACTGTTTTTCATTTTAAAATTTCTCTCGATCCATTTATTATAACATTAGTTGTTAAATGCTCAGCTTCGTAAAAATATTCAAACTTGCTTTATGTAAATCGGTTTATCACTTGCAGTTGTAAATATAGACAAAAATGACATAAACATGCAAGTTTTGAATTCCCAGTTCTTAGTATATTCAAAGCAGAATGTTTATAGCTGAAATGTTTTCTTAAAAGCTTTTTAGTTTTTGCTATTTTCTTAAAATTCGTTGATTGCTAACAAATGATGTGATACTTTTGGAACTTCCCTTTGAAATGTGTTATCATAAACAAAGCAAATGAATGAAGTTGATTTGTTTTTTTTTAGATTGAAATAACTTCATACTATTCATATCCATCGAACAACAGTAATTCATCTGCAAAATGGCGATTATTAGGAACTAATATTGGCTTACCGAACTTACTTCTGTAGTTTTGTCTACTTTTCAAGGAACGCTCAATCGGAAGTTATAAAACTATTTTTATTAATAAATTTGAATCTTTAATGACTGGTACTTAACTATTTAATCATTCTTAAGTAGTTAAGTATTTAATGAATAATGCTATAACAAGTAAGTAGAGAAAAATTTAAAAAATAGTGTTCTTGCTACTTTGAAACCCTTCCATGTAATAGCGACATGAAAAAAAAAAATTTTTTTTTCTTCATGCACTCGACATTTCAAGAGGTTGAAAATATCCATTCTGTATATAAAAGATGTTTCCATGAATTTTCATTGTTCTGTATATTTCTTTAAAAAATTAATATTTCATTTTCAAATGCATTCTTATTTCAGTTTGTAGAAAGGAAAATTCTTTTTCTATTAAGTCTTCACAAATGAAAATTCTGTCTTTAATGAATAATTCCATTTTGTTCTAACAGCATAATTAAGCAAACAGTAGACAGATAAATTCCTAATACTATCCAAATTCTATCAATGACAAATTAGAAAATCCACTTCGTTGTCGCAAACACGAATCAGTACAAGTATCTATCACGCAATGGAGACTGGAATCTCTTTTTTACAAATATTTTTCTTTTTCACACGCATTACCCCATCTGCAAACTTCTCAAATAATGTTCCTGATTATTATGCTTCCATTAGAAAGCCTCTCAAGTTTGAAATTTCTGGATTTGGGATATATCGATTCATTATCGTTCTCAAATATTTTAGAAAAATTATAATTTCCAGAGATTAATATTATAACTTCCAGTGATTAATTTTATGAGTGATATCATGAAGAAATATTAAACATACTTAAATTTTGTTATTCTTGAACAGAAAGTAATATTTTGTTATTCAGGACAGAAAGTAATATTTTGTTATTCAGAACAGAAAGTAATATTTTGTTATTCTGAACAGAAAGTAATATTTTGTTATTCAGGACAGAAAGTAATATTTTGTTATTCAGAACAGAAAGTAATATTTTGTTATTCAGAACAGAAAGTAATATTTTGTTATTCAGAACAGAAAGTAATATTTTGTTATTCAGAACTTTAAATAATATTTATTCTCATTTAACAAAATCACAGTTTTGGGATCAGAAAATCTCTCTGCAGACCTTATTGGTAAATATTTTAAGATTTTTTTATTAAATAACTGTCCATCTTAGAGAAATTGTTCACATTCTATGAACCATTCATCCTATATTTGCTAGTATCTAAAAAAACCTGTTAATCTGCATATAGGAGGTTCTAATCTTCTATTTGAAAGTTATATCAAATTTGTCTTGCTTATCTTAATGAACTTTCTGCTGTTTATGAAGAAAAATATAAATAAAGCTATTTACTTTTTTTCAAAGCACATAACAAAGTTGCCAATAACGATATAACTTAAAGAAATGATATAATGAAATATTATTTTTTAAAATAAACTTTAAAAAATGAATTTTTATTTACTTCGGTAATGTGATTGTTTGAAAATTTGTATATATCTAACCAGTTTTAGTATAGGTATGTTTGTGCATTGCATTCAACGTCGAATTGGGCCACATTCAATTGGACTTTTCAGTAGCATTTTTTGAAACATCGCTGCCTTAAAATAAAACTCCTCTGATACTAAGTTCTTACACACAAAAAATGTTTCTGATGTTTAAGTCCCGACTCCGATGCAAGAGGTTCCAAATTTGAAACTTGATTTCGTTAAAGGCAAGCATCCGTAATTGGTGTCTGTTGAATCTATTATAGAAAGCCAGTTGTCCTCCTTTAGGTTATACGTTGGCAGAGATGTCTTCCTCGTCATCTTACAAGGTGTAAAACTACGAGATCCAACTCCAAAAAGTCTTCATGTTGCTTCAAAATCGGAGCATTAAAAAATAGAATTAAACCAATAAAAATATTATTTCGCTCTGAATTTTTATTTCAAGTCGTTTCCTCTGAAAATGCATAACTTTCCATTTAAACACGTGTAAAGAGCAGAGCTTTTCCTTATTTTTTACATCTGTGAAATCTCCCATGTGGTATCCATATATTTTAATTCTATATCTAGAAATTCTTTCAACACAAATTTTCTTCTATGAAGTTATAACAGAAGCTTAAAATATATACAGAAGTGTATTGTGAATTTCTGTAATATTTGTCCTTTACATGCGATGTGGAATAATACTGATTTCAACTTATCACAGAATATTGTTTTTTATAGACTTCAAAAAATATTTAATTTTGATATGCATTTCTCAACAATTTTCGGTAAAATTTGATCTAAGGACGCGTTATTGCAAGCCTTAAACAGATATTTTTAGCTTTTAATGAGGGCAGTTCATCTAAATTTAGAGCGGCCAATCAGTTTTAATAAAAGAAAGAAAGAAAACGACTTCTGTATATCGGGATGCAGGAAGTCACTCACCGCTCGCTTTCCACATCAAGTGAAGGGCCGCAGGTCGTGTTCTTCCCCTTATTACCGTTGGAACCGGTTTCTCTTCTTCTCGTCGCGTTGGCAATTTTTCCGCGCTAGTGGTGAGCCTCTACAGGAGCCCCCCACCAGCGACAGCGAGATTTTACGAGTACCGACGATGGAACCGAACACGCCGTCCGGAGCGGCTGACAGTCTCTGGTCGGGTAACCCTCTCTGGTATCTCTGCTGATGTACTTTGCTGAGCCGGGGACTCTGACGCTGGATATCGAGTGCTGTCGAAATCGTGCAAAACACAGGCATGTTTCACACATTCGATGTTCACTGTGAGTCCTTTCCCATGTTTGTCGATTTTGAAGCTTTTCTCGGTCGTATGGAGAAGCCGAAATTGACCCTCATAAGGAGGTTGGAGGCTTTTCGTGAGTGCATCCGTCCGGAGGAACACATGTGTGCACGACCCAGGATCCTTGCTTACAAACACTGTCTGCGGACCGTGTAGCTGTGGTTTAGGAGGCAACAGTCGTTGCATTACCTCTCTCAGTTTCCCCACAAAGGTAGATGGATCGGGACTGTCCACTTTTGGACTTAAAATTTCCCCTGGAATTCTAAGGGGAGCACCATATAATATCTCTGCAGTTGTCGCTTCCAGATCCTCCTTACATGTTGCTCTGAATCCCAAGAGGATTGTCGGCATTGCTAAGGACCATTGCACTTTTTCATGTGCCATGATGGCTGCTTTTAGTTGCCGGTGGTATCTTTCAACTTGTCCATTCGCAGCTGGATGGTATGGTGTTGTGCACTGCCGAAAAGTACCCAGGAACTTGGTTACGGCTTGAAAAAGTGCAGACTCAAATTGTATACCTTGGTCCGTTGTTAATCTGTATGGTGGTCCAAATATGGCTATCCATCCCGAGTAAAAAGCTGTTTCTATCGTGTGAGCCGATATATACACCAAAGGGAATGCCTCTGGCCATTTAGAAAAGCAATCAATGCAGACAAGACAATTCTAAAGCTTTCAGAAGGGGGAAGAGGTCCCACTATATCAATGTGAACATGCTCAAATCTAGCACTAGGTGGTACAAAACCACCATGTTTGCTTCTAGTATGTCGTGACACTTTTGCTTGTTGACACTGTAAGCACGTACGAGCCCACAACGTCACGTCTGCTCTCATGGAAGGCCAAACATATATTTCGCTGATCATCTTTACCGATGCGAGTATACCTGTGACAGTGAATGCAAATATCTAAAAATCTCACGACTAAAATTCTCTGGTACGAATGGGCGGATACGACCAAGGGACACATCACAATGCACAATTACTGGAGACTCACCTACAGGAAGAAGTTGCAATACCAATGAAGTTCCATTTGAAGACAGAATCTCTCGCAACTCGGGATCCGTCTGTTACTCCTCAACCATCTTTCGGAAATCAATTGCAGTTGGCATTTCAATTGTATAGATGTTTATCCTTGAAAGCGCATCTGCAACCACATCGTCAGCTCCTTTTAAGTGACGGACGTCCGTTGTGAATTGGCCAATGAAATCTAGCTGCCTCATCTGTCGAGGTGAGCATTTGTCTTCTTTTTGCCGAAAGGCAAACGTCAACAGTTTGTGGTTGGTAAATAGGATGAAATTTCGACCTTACACCATGTGACGAAAATATTTAATGGCCATGTAGGCTGCTAGAAGCTCTCTGTCGTACGCGCTATAATTCTGTTCGGCAGGAGAAAGTGATTTGGAATAAAATACAAGGGGTTGCTAGCCAGTACTAACCTTCTGTTGGAGAGCAGCACCCACGGCATTGTCTGAGACATCCCCTACTATGGCAAGCGTGGCATTAACAGAAGAATAGAACAAAACCGTAGGCTGCGCCAAGTCCTGTTTACACCTTTCAAATGCATTTCTGGCTTCCTCCGTCCAGAGGATTGTGTTTTGTTATTCTTCTTGGCTCCCTTTAAGAAGGCATTCAGAACCGCCTGCGTTCTAGCTGCCTGTGGCACGAAACGCCGATAGAAATTAATGAATGCCTGGAATCTCCGGAGCTCTTTCATCGTACTTGGTTCAGGGAATTCCGTAATAGCTTATACCTTTTCTGGGGGTGGGATAATGCTATCAGGCGTGACAATGTGGCCCAGAAATTTCACGGATGATTTCCTCAGGAAGGGTTGGAAAGTCCAAACGGCATGTACAAAAATTCAAAAAGTCCAAAGGGCGTAGCAACGGCTGTCTTCGGCACGTCCTCTTCTTGCACTGGAATCTGATGATAGGCCTTTGCAAGATCCATAGTTGATAAAATCTTCTTCCCATAGACCACCTGCAAGCAGTCTTGGATATGCAGCACTGGATAGCGATCTGGAATTGTCACAATATTCAGCTTCCTGAAATGCCCACACGGACGCCAATCTCCATTGCTTTTGGGAAACATGTGACATGTGAAGAGGTGAGGCCCAGAAGCTTTTCGAATGCCTACAAACCCTTGTTGCCACCAGAAATTCAAACTCATGTTTCGCAGCCCTTAGCTTGTCAAGGGGGTGGGGGGGAATCTTCGCTGTCTTGAGAATACTGGGGGTCCCATAGTTTGATTGCAGTGCTTGGCATTATGTTTAGCCTGGGGCGTCGAACTAGCTTCAGTGAGAGAAAGAAACTAAGACAGCAGTTGGTGGAACTCTGTATCTCCCTTGATTGTTTTGATGTTGGTACTCTGACCACTGTTCACTATTCCTCGTGACTGAAGTTTTGTAAGAGGGTCGACAAACAGTCCAAAGTGACGAAGAAAATCTGCACCAAGAATTGGTTGTGAAACTGCTGCAATTACAAAAGGCCAATGGAAAGCTCTACGCAGGCCTAAATCTAAATTGGGGAGAAGCTGACCAAAGGTAGGTATTTCAGTGCCATTTGCTGCAAAAAGTTGAAGTTTCGCCTTTTCAGAGCGTTGTTTGGATGATGAGGGTGGAATAGCAGATATATCTGCACCTGTATCGATCAGGAAGTTTGAAGATGTTGATCTATCAGACAGGTACAAACGATGAATTTCAGTTGAGCCGTCACCCGATAGTCCGAGTGACGGCCGTTTTAGTTTTCCATCGAGAAAGAGCAAGGTGATCTTCACTGCTGAGCTCTCCGCTTGAAACGCTGATGATACCAGCAGTGGGAAGGATTTCCCTCTTCTCTGTTAGCCTCTCTCTGGCGAAATCGTCTACCAGACTCTCATGAGCGGGACCTGGGACGTGCTTCTAGACGAGATAGGCGGGATGAAATCTCCATCAGAGTGGCTTGAATGGATGTTTCCTCCGATGACAGCCTGGATCGAAATAGTATCTGTTGCTGCTGCCATGATTCCGTCGGCCAACTCCGCTAACCTCTCCAATTTGTCGTTCGTGATAGCCAAGATCTGCTGCACGTGGGTAGGCAGGCAGCCTTTGAAGAAACTAGGACTTCAATACCTCTTCGCTGATCTTATTGCCGACCTTATTCCTCATTTCTACCAACAATCGGGAAGGTTTCTATCCCCGAGCTGCATCCCGGAAATAACGTCCTTTAACTTTTGCTCCTCACTTTGCGCATACTGAGAACACAATCTCCTTCGCAGCGCTTTATAGGGTCTTTCTGCCGGCGGATCTTGCATAATGTCGCCGACGACCTCCAATTCTTCCGGTTGCAAAACCGACATAATATGGTGAAATTTCGCAATTTCAGCTGTCACATTGGCGTGAATGAATTGGCTCTCCATTTGCTTGAAACATAGTTCCGGATTAGCAGGCCAAAATGGAGGGGTTTTGACGGCGACACGTGCTATATTTCCACTTTCTTCGTTCTGCATAATTGATAACGATAAGCAATAAAAATAACGAAGAGTTTTGTACTAGCTCAGTTCAAGGATATCGCTACACAAAACTTTAGTCACTTTTCTGTTAAAATATTTTCGATGGTGATGGATTTTCACAAGAAGTACATGTTTCGTTCAAGTCCAAAGGTCACCAATATCGGGATGCACGAAGTCGCTCACCGCTCGCTTTCCACAGATCAAGTGAAGGGCCAATGGTCGTGTTCTTCTCCTTATCTCCGCTGGAACCGGTTTCTCTTCTCCTCGCCGTGTTGGTCCTTTTTCCGCGCTAGTGGTGAGCCGCTACATGTATAGGGCTCTTTTTACCGATTCAATTGATTGAGAAAAGTATCATGTTCCGTATAAAATCACGTAGAAAATGATTTATTTATACTGGGCCGGCGTCCTGGCATAGGGTTACCGCGTCTTCCCCGTGATCTGGGCGTCCTGGGTTAGAGTCCCCGTTCGCGCAGGGTTGTTCTTCATCTGTTCTGTCTGTGAGACGTGTGAATGTACCCTCTTGTAAAAAGGGGTTGTGCAAGCAAATGGGATGCATGAGTAGCTAAGACGCACTCTTGGCCCTAGTTGGCGCTACTAAAACAAGAGACGCTCCCTTATCTTAAAATCGCTGACTTCGTCTGCGAGCGTGTCCATGGCAAGTGTCATTATAAACAGCAACAAATTGAACTGAACAATTAAGAAACTTTAAAATTATAACGATCTACCTAACATCATCAAATGCAATCGTTGGTAAAACGTCTTCAGAGAAATATCAACGTAAAATGGAGTTCTTGAAAATTTTTGATATCTCAGTAATAGATGTAATAAATAATTTTATTTACCTTTCTATGGTAAAATTTATACGTGTAAAGAAACTGAGAAATCTGAACGTCATCCATACCAACAATGGTGAATTTCCAACTAGGCATTTGGGCTTTTGGCAAGGCGATTAAAAAATGTCATTAGCTTATCTGCGAAAAAATATACTAGTAAGAAAAAGGAAAGGATCTTCATTATACAATGTTAAGATAATATTAGCAGGTTCCAATGTGTTTAATTAATTATTGCCGCATTTATAAACATCTCCAAATGGGACCAGTTTCGCACAATAAAAGTGGAAAGTACGATGTCTGCTAATGTCATTAGGAATATGTAGGAAACTGTCAGTGAGAAAGCCATAAATTATTTTGCAGAAACATTCAACCTCTTGAGGCGAAGTTGCGTAATATCTTTCGCACATGTGTCTCGGTAATACAGATGAATACCCATATTTACCCTTTTCTATCTACTTCTAGTTTGTTTGTTTTTCGAAATATATTATTCCTGATCAGGTAAACATTAATAACTTTTAATTATATATTATTATTTTTTTATTTGTTTTATGTTATATTTTAATGGCATTTTTCCCTTCAATTTTAAAGACATTGCTCTATTTTGCAGATCACTGCATACAAACACCGATTTTTCACTAGAATATCCGTTTTTAAAATCATTAAATTTCTGACTAAGTAAAGTCCAGAATTATACATTTTATTATTTAGAATCAACTATGACCATGAAAAATTTTGACATTTCCTTTCAATTGCACAAAAACAAATCTCTAAGTAAAAATGCGTACTGGAATATTAAATTTACTTCTTCTGTCGAAATTTCATCTGAGGAAAAATATTGAATATAAGTGGCTAGGTAGGCAATCTAAAATGCATTAATTTTTTTAGAGAGATGGACATTAAAGGGCTTGAATCGTATTTTACAATTGTTTATTATTTAATACTTGATTTAAATACAACAAAGACACGAAAGTATTTTGGCAGTGCAGAACGGTAATGAAATTTTGAACGAGAGTTAATAACAACCTCTCAGGTTTTCTATGCAGAAACGGTTACAAGGTCGAACGAATTAGGAAAAGGCTCCGTGAATATTTTTTTTCTAATAATAAAAGCCATAATTTACACAATGAAAAGAGTTACTCTCATTACCCTTAAAAATGACTATTAAGATGATTTAGACACAAATCTTTCTAGTAACTGAATTCTCTTATTTTTTTTCGAAAAAAATTCGGCGATTTAGGTCACAAAAATCAGTTTTTTTTCCCATGATATACATATGGCATTTATAAAGTACTGATGAAATTCGCTTTTTAACCGTTTTACTAGCGTTGCGATTTATCCCAAAAGCATTGACGAATATTTGAAATGTTAGCAATAAAAAAATATCTATCATAATTTCATTAAAATTCTACAGATCTTATATTTAGAATATTTTCTTCCTATAGTAAAATTTTCCTGAATAATTTAATGTTTTCTAATTTTAATTCTTGCGTAGATTTTAACAGTTTCCGCCCTAGAGAATATTTTAGATTAATTAAAAAATTACTGAAAAATTGTAATTAAGAAATTATTTAAGTTGAGATTAATTAAATAATGCTACAAATTGCAAAATATCCAACCGAATGTTATGAAATTTTATGGAAACCCAATTTAGCTCTATGGTTTAAAGTGCTCATATTTCAAGGTCAGCTGTTTTTAGTTTTGGCGACATGATTTTTGTTTCGCTAGAGAACGTAATTAAACCTTTGAGTATAGGCTTAGATGCAATTGCGAATAAACTGAAATGCCGCGCAATCATGAGTCTAAATAAATTTAATAATTAAAAGTAGATAAATTTTCACAAAATTAGAGAACCTAATCTAAAATAAAATAAATGTCCATATCGATTAAGACATGATATTGTTGCATATTGATTAAGACAAAAATGTGTCAAAATGTGAAATTTAATAGATCAGTTCATTAAAAAAGCAGCCATGTAGCGTGCATATAGCTCAGAGCAACAATATGCTTAAATCCTCCACTGCATGCTAAAGCACTTTATTCACACATAATACGAAAAATACTTTTTAAACACAAAGATGCGGAAAGGTATGTTTCCCGTTCTTTATTTCTTGAAAATGATTGGGAAAGAGGAGGAGGGGAAAATCAACATTGTTTTCTCATCGTCATTTATCCACTGTTTGATATTTTTTTTACAATCGTTCATCGAACTTTATAAAAATTTTAGGTGACAAGTTCTTTCTATTATATATCAAATGACATTTCCTTAAAAGAAATTAAATATCGAAACAAGAATAGTTCTTACTCGTACTTTTTCTGTACAATAGAGATTTTTCCTGTTATTGACTGCTCCAAAATTAAAATTAAGAATAAGTACTTTATCCTCCTGTAGAAGTATCTAAAATTAATTCTACGCAGAAAGATATGATGCCGTATATGAGAAAATAGAAGAAGTTTTAAAAGCACCTATTGTAATTATATTTGACTAATTTCAGAATAAAATTAGTTTAAGTCGTAATCCATTTATTCCATACTGATACTTTACTAAGTTTGACTTTTTTGTACTGAACTGCAATTATAGAAATTATATATTTCTTGTTAGTATTCTGTTCATTAAATAAAAATTTTGAAATTGTTCTATAGTGAAAACTATTTTATTTAACTATAATTAAAAAAATAATGGTGAATGAATGCATAACGTATAATCCACACTACAAAATTTTAATTTAACCTAGAAATCTTGAAGGGAAATGAAAGAGAAGGAAATCAAATAGTTGAAAGGTTTTTGAGGAAACATTTTAAGATATTTATATATTCAGGACTGCAAAACACAACTTCATTCTCTCTATTTATGAGAAAAATACATTCGTTTTTTTTTACGCTTGGAATTTCTAAAAATGCTTCATCAAATAGTTTTAAAAAAAGACGATTTAATCGATTATCGGGCATGTTACATACAATGTTTAAAGGGGGGGGGGGGGAATTATGTACTTTACTTTCCAACCTTTAAGAATGCCACATCCGTTTTTGTTATTGAGATTTGCCATCAAATATATAATGAATATTGCAGGAAGATGAATAGGATTGATTACTCAGTATCAAGTAGTTTCTAGTCTGAAAGTCTTCAAATTTCCATAAAATATTTGTAAATTCATGATTCCTTCAATAATCATGACGTGATGAAAATCCCTGTTGTCTCGTTTTTCATAAATGATGTTACATTTTTATACCGCAGCCTGGATGCTCATTTCCAGTTATCCGTCTAATTGTTCCTTGAGTAGAAATTTTTAATCATTTGCTTAATCATGATTCCATCATATTTCAGTAGAATTTTAGCATGAGAAGTTTCATCTCAATCAGTTCCTATGGATGCATGAGTGTGATGAGATTCTTTTACATTTTGTGCAAGGTACAAAGTTTTTAGTTTAATTTTTCTTTGCTTCTATATGCCTATTTTCTGTGCTTTTTTGGAAATCAAGGCTGATTACTCTCTCAGAGAACGTAAAATTTGGTTGCAATTGATAATTTGTTGTTCTTATTTAAGTTTTCAAATATTAGTCCTAATTCAAAGCTTCCTTATATTATTTTCAATCAAAAACGAAACATTGGAATATACAAAATCGAAGCATGCAACCTCATATTTGATCAAACAGAAATATTTACAGAAAATTAAATTACGAATACTAACTATATTAGAATTCATATAATGTATTAAGTGAAGAAAATAAATGATGACTCCAAATTTAACTGTTTTTCCGCCTCCACTGAGGTAGCCATTCCCTAGACAGAATCGATCTGACGCAACTACAGTGGTTGGATTTCTACGTACTTTCTGTGGACTGGAGTTAATGATAGAGCAGGTACAAGCACGGAAACATAATGGATGAATTGATTTGTGATTCAGGAAAAGCTATGCAAACTCATTACCGGCGCAAAGATTGTGAACTTAGAGATCGAATGACCATGTCTCTGGATGGTCATTCTTTGACAGATAATTTATCTTGAGCAACTTTACATTCATTCGCAATTTAAACATAATAGTATCGTTCTCTATAGCCTGTCTTTTCAAGGAAGAGTATTAAAAAAATGAAAGTTGTTATTTTTAAACTAATAATTTTTTTTCTTTGTGCTTGCGATTAATGCCTCCATTTGTGACTTTAATACTTATACTTACAAATATTTTGTTTCTATTTACCTTCCGATTCTATTGTACAAATAATTTCTGAAATGTAATATCGTTATATTCTTACTTCTCCAATTTAAACCTCCATTAAGTATTTTGTATTTTTAACAGGAATAGGTGGCGTAACGACTCTTCATTGAACAATTAGAGCATATGTTCAAATGACAGCAAACTGCTTCTTTAATATGATAAAGCATCTGTGGAACTGACTTAAAAGATCGTCAGCTGCTTTATCTGAGGGCAGTCAACAACAGTTGCCTAATGAATAATCTTTGTTTTTCATTTTGATATCAGACAATTTAACTGCCAGAACAGAGTGGTTATAATTAAATTGACCCTATTCAGATTTATATAGAGACCGTTCTGATTCATGCATTATTTTAAAACTTGGTATATACGTTATATAAATTTGTTATCAAAATTAATGATTTAATTTTCCATCACCAGGCATATAACGAAAAAAAAAACGCAAATTTGAAACTCAGAACTTTATTTATGCACAGCGTTAGAATGGGCAGTACCCCATATACCTGGAAATTAACATTATAAATCATTGGTATAAAAGAGTTGTTGAAAAATCTCTGCTATATGAAGCAAGTGGAATGGAGCACAAAAGAAGTACCAAATTTCCAAGCTTCATATTATACAAAGATTATTTTTATTAAAATCAACGTGAATCGACAAAACAGTAACTACTAAAGTACTGAATATTCTAACCGGAATCAATTCCCTTCATATCGTGCCCAAAGCTTAAAATATTAGATTTAAGATCTAAGTTATGTGCTCTGTAGACACTAATATAAGCATCGATATTTCTGATCTGAATAAAAATATACCAACCATAAATATCACTTCTGAAACATGCAAAAACGGACGAAACACATGCAAAGTTAAACGCCGCAATTCAAAGAACGCCGTGGAAATAAAGAATGAATCATTATTAAAAAGTATAAAATTTGCACACAAAAAGAAACACATTAATTTGCTCACCGGCGGATAAAATCATGCAGATCGCAAAAAAAAAAAAGCATTATCTGCAGACAGTGTCGGATGATTAAGTAATATGTTATTGTCTCCACTCCGAATGCTATAACAGACCACAGCCATAGAGATGGAAAAACGACATAAATCTGAGATACAAAATAAATAATAAAAAATAGTAATATAAATTCAAAAGTAAGTACTCATTGAAACAAGGATATAAACAAAAAGGAAACAAACAAAGGTAAATAATGAAGAAAATGATTTTCAAAACTTTTAGCTCTTCCAGTAAGTGTAAAACCCTTTTCCCTTGGACTGTGTGCGCCTTCTCTGAGGGAGACATATTTTACCCTGTTTCTCCTCATCTGTGGTTATCCTGAATCCGACCAATAGCACCGTTCCCATGGTTCGTAATCTGTTGGGAATCGCTTCTTGTCATATACCATTTTTAGATGTTCTCCTTCAGATTTCCATTTTTCAATTTTTTGAAAATAATTTTCATGAAAAATAGATCAAGTATATGATTCGGATAGTAATGAGGAAATTTCCTATGTTACAGCAGTTTATATGCTGTTAAATGACTAATTCTTGAAAAAGAATACAGATAAGCGCATTTCTTTCACTGATTATTTCTCGAAAAGCAACAAATTATCCTATTAGCTCAGGTATTGTTAACGAAAATGTATGTTAGGACTTTAAAAAAAAATTGTGTAACTGGTTCTTACTACATATGACATTATTTTTGAATAAATCAAGGAGGAGAAATGTGTGCTTTCTTGTACAAATACATTTACTTTAAATTTCAGCCTCTTTTTTTAGACATAAATTTATACTAACATTCTTGCAATTTCTATGAATAATTACTAGAAAAATCTATCTTAAGAGAGCAAGAAAATATCATTTATTCTATTATGCAAAATTAGCTATCGCTCATCTTTTTCTCTCTAACTTGATTAATAACAGAAGTTCATACAAATAATAAATATTTTATTAAATTTCAAATTAAGTTTAAAATTTCTTAGTGGCAGGTAACCGTTAATCATCTTTATACATTATTAAATGAGTCATTTCAAATATTTAAAAAATTGGGATAAGTTAATAAGAAAAAGCCATATATAAAAGTCAAAGATTTTAATTTTCCTCGGTGTGAAAAAGAATGCAAAAAAAAAAGACATCATACTTTTTGTATGTAAAACCATTCCGGTTTGGATCTTTCATTAATTTCTTGCACTGTTCCTGACTTTCATTGCCAACTTCATGTAAGTATTTTCATTCTTCTTCTTTATTACATTCAAAGAGCACTCAGTACTTCAGCTGATTTGAATTCCTCTCCAAGCATTATAAACCTGAATCCGATCCTTATAGCATTGGTGTGAATTCCGTATGAAAATTCTAAAAATTTCAATATTATCTCATTATTCCACTCCATGTATTATTCTTGAAACTATAAGTTTTCAAAAAAATTGAGTAGCGATTTCGGATGACACTGGCGTTTGGAACGAATGCACTGCTGGACTTAGATGCGTTCAGGTCTTAGATGCGTTCATTTTGCAGACAATTTGCTGGAAATTC
>JAPMOR010015793.1:967885-998428 GCA_026543865.1 Argiope aurantia
AGTGAGCAATATCGAGTTGAATGAGTTAACTCCCTCGGTGTCAACGCGCCTAGGGGCCGGGTTACATGGGAACCATACTCGGGGCAGGGTGGTATTATATATTTATACTTTTCATTATTATACTGTAGGTATTTATCTAAAAGAAAAAAATATATTTTTTAACTTGGAACTTTTATTGAACTAAAGTTTAAATAATTAAATTTAACTAAAAATTGCACATTTTTTTTCGGATTTAAGAACATTTTACCAAGGTACAACTAACTCAGATGGACTTAACATTGCAAAAGTGTTTTTGTCTCTTTGTACCTCCAATGTTTTCTTTCTCTGCATTTCGTCTTTGGTCACTTTCCTGTTTTTGGTCTTTCTTTCTTCATTTTTATTGTGTAGGACATTAGTCTTGGTTTTCACAATTGTTTTTAATCTTTTTCTCTTAACGGCTTGTTTTTTTGCCGGAAGTGTGTTCTTCATAGAAGTATCTGTCAAAATAGCAGCCTGCTTCTGCTTTTGGCCTTTTCTTGTTTCTTGTCTTATGCCAGCCTTTGTTAATGGATATACTTCTTGCAACGGTGAAACACTATGTGGGATCAAAATTTCGGAATCTGGGAATGATAAAATCTGCAGTAGTTGAGTGCCATTTCTTTCATGCTCTGCTTCGGAAATTTCATCTGGATCAGTAAGCATCAGATTAGAACAAATGCCATCCAGAGCTGAAGAATCACTCTGAGATATATTAGATGTGGCTTGAGGACGGTCTGTTACGTAACTGGGAAGAAATTCCGAATCAGGAAATATGTCTGGATTCAGTGGACGTATTCCAGTCGGCTGTTATATTGTTCTCGGTGGTAGTCAGTGAAAGAGGAGTCGCTATGATACCTGGAATATCGAAAATCTTCATTGTTTTCCCAGATTATTTCTATGACATGAATTACATGCACTGTTCACGTATTTCTTTAGCAAGCCGTACACACTGCTATCCAAAGGTTGCAGCCTATGACTGCAGGGAGGGGGAAAACTCAGCACCACAACTCCTTTCGCTTTCAAATAATTGAGTGCTGAAATCGAAAGATGAGACATGATTGTCCAGTAGCAGTAGTGCAGGTCTTTCCTTTGTCGACTTCATGTACAGGACGAAATGCTCATCAAAGTGCATAAAAGGCTTTCCTTCATCCATCTTGATGAATTTCAACATATAGTGCTGTCTGTAGGTGCCACATTGAGGAAGTGATCGTTGAAATTTACACGTGGAAAAATGAAGAGGGAGGAATCTTGTTTCCTATAGCAGATACAGCAACAACCAACGTGAGAAGAGCTTCTCTTTCTGCAGATGTCATTTTGCCAATCTGTTTAAATCCCCTCCGAGCCACCATCCGTTCGGGTTTTGAACAGTTGAGATCCCTGTCTTATCCATATCCGCAGGTCCGAAACTGTACTTGTCGTAACACTGCTTCAAAAGTTTACAAAATGAGACAACGTTTGTTTTATTAAAGGAGGTTGCCCGGCTGAGAGTCGTTGCTTCTGGTCTTCTGATGGATAAAGAAGAATTCCTTTTTTAAAAATAAGCTGAACCTGTCCTCGCTTGCTTGTTGATTTTCCTCCCATGAAATAGACACTTTCCGTTTTAATGAAATAGCAAACTGGTACGCAAATTTCCGTACTTCTTTCGGACTAAGACCAAAATAAACATCTGACGCTCGTTTTATATATTCTGCGATATCTGCTTCCTCCTGAAAGCTGAAAATTTTTCTTGTTGGTAGATAGCTGAAAGTCAAAGGATAATCACCCCCGGCTTTTGAAGCTTTTTGGCGGTATCGTTTTAGGGAACACAAAGGTATCCCATACTTTTCAGCTGCCTTTGAATACGACAATTCTCTATGCAATATCGCTTTTACTGCTTACACAATAACGACTCGGGGGGTCGAAGCTCGGTTTGTAGTCCACTTTCTGTTTCTAACCATGGCTCTGAAAAAAATATTAGACAAGTCATTAAAAACGCAAGGCCAACCTGCCCCGCTTGGCTTGGTGTCAACATGCCCTGTCATGCCATTTTGATTTTGATTCCATTTTTGATTCAGAAATATTAAATTAATTAAAAGATGCTTTCTCACAAATGCGTTCATGGATATAAAAATACTAAATGTAACATGCGAGAATTTTCATTGCTAATATTGTATATTTTAGAAGAAAATCAAGTGAGGAGTAATACTTACTTTTCGAAGAAAAAAAAGTCACCTCTAGAATCTGTAGATCCAAATGAAACTGACCGAAAACTCCTGAGCGTATGAAGTTATACTTCCTGTTTACTCTGTTCCTGTTTCTACTGCCATCTAGTGTTTTTTACCTGCGCTATTAGTAAAATGTCAACTTGCCCCGAGTGCCTGTCTCCCCTACTTAAAAAATCCGATGTAATCAAAAGTGCAATGATTTAATAAGTAGGATTTTTTATCCTTCGTTTCCGATTCGTAATACTGCTGTTGGAACCAAACACTATTTTTATTGAATAAATTTATCTTTCACATCTAGTACGTAATGCCGCTATCCGATCTAGGTAAATATTTATTTCTTATTGAAATGCCTAAATGAGAACTTAAATCAGGCACTCTAATGCAAGGGGCATATAAGTTTTGACTATGCTGAATTAGTTTATAAAACAAAATTGTTTTTTTATACTTAACTACTTCAAACATTAATGGTAAAGATGCTATACTTTTCTTTTTAATTATTTTTTTTACTTTTTAATCTTGAGACGTATGGTTTCTCAAAAAAAAATCATTTAATTTACGGTTATCTTATAATTAAGTTCTTGAAAAGATTAGTTTCATCGAGAATATATGCCACTCAACTTTATTTATTTAGTTTGAAACAGATCTACAATTCTTTTGTTGTCGTTTGTTTCTGTCTATTGTTGTTATTCTTAAAGACCTTTCTCAACGTGCAGTTTCTTTCCATTCTTTTCAGGCATGGTGTGGGCAGAATGCAAGCAATTATGGGAAGAAGGACTCAAAGCATATGTTCGGCAGTGGTGGAACTGGCTAGACTTCATAATGTTAAGTTTATATTTAACCACCTTCTCACTGAAAGGTGTCGCTTACATTCAGGTTCAGAGTGGACGATACGGACCAAGAGTTCTCCAGCGTGCGTTATGGCCAGGCAATGATCCTTCTCTTATAGCGGAAGGTGTGTTTGCTGTGGCCAATGTCTTCAGTTTTGCAAGAATTATCTATTTATTTCAAACCAATCCTCATCTTGGGCCTCTCCAGATATCACTGGGATGCATGATCATCGATATTGCCAAATTTCTCTTCATATTTTTCCTCGTGTTGACTTCTTTTGCTTGCGGCCTTAATCAACTGTATTGGTATTATGATTCCAATACCGAGTTTTGTGAAACGAAAGTGGTCGCAGGCGAAAACATAACATTTAATTGCCAGTATAACCCAGATGCATTCATGACGTAAGTGCCTTTGCATTCCTTGTTTCCTTTTGCATAAAAAATTTCTCGTGCGCTATTTATAATAATGGAAATATTTTTAATGTCATTTAAAATTAGTAATCCTATCATATGTACCTTTTGTTATGATTTTCTTTAATAAGATTGTACTGGAGCAAGTTATAACTCTATTTAATACTAAGACATCAATTCTTTTTAATTCTTTCAGCAAAAAGTTAATTTAAAAAGATATTATTTGTGAAAGATGAAAAATAATGTCCTTGTCTAAAGGATATTAGATTAATTCCAACTTATATCTGTAGTATATTTCTTCTTATTGTAAGATTCAATAACATGAAATGTTATAATGACCATTCCAGAAGAAAGTCTAAACTTCTAATCAACAAAAGAGAAATGTTTTTTCCATGGTAACTTTGTATGTTGAAGAGACAGTTATACTTTAAAGCCCTTGTGAAAGTTAGCTTCTTATAAAACAGTAGAAAAGAAACAGTAACTTGATTTGAGGAAAAATATGTGCCCTGATATAAATCATGCGAGAGAGATAATATTAGTGATTTCAACTTTTTTGTTTGTTTGCCTAAAACCATGTGTAAACATATAATGAAAGTATAATGAGGGATTTACAGCAAAACTCTGTTCATCCTTTAAAAAAATATGCGGTATATAAGATATATTATACCAATTCATTTGTAGCACACACACATATATATATTCGGATCACTGATTAAGTAGGCTAACTCACCAGAAGAAATTTACTCTATCAATATATCATGTGTGGACAAATCATGAGAGTAACAAAATAATCTAGTTTGTTTCATTTTACTTAATGAATGCATAGTTTTTTTAGAAAATTTTATTAATAGGAAGATGGAAACTTCGAATGGATGTTGTGTGATTGAAAATATATATATAAATTAAATCAGAAAATAATATTATATTTTAAAATACAAAATGAAAATCTATAATTTCTTTTTATATCTATCTCTTAAATAAGATGAATTGATTATGTCATATTATTAGAACGTTATAACCATGGAAACGTTTATATATCATATAAACATTTCATATAAGTAACTGATAAGTGTCATTCCAGTATATCTGAAAACTGGAAATACTTATTATATTAAGAATATTGTATCATTGGATAGACGTTACAGAGAACAAGTTATCGTTGTTGGAAAATTTATTACTATTTTTCAAATATATATATATACAGTGGTAGCCAAAATTATGGACACTTTAGTAAATTTTTGTTTTCTAACTTTGTATTCTTATAAAAGATGTAAAATTTCACACAATACAAAATTTGCATATCATTTTAAAGATAATTTAATGCTGATTTCAATACAAAAAGCAAAATTCAAATATTTGCAATATTAAAAAAGTTGAGAGGCAATAATTCTCGGTACATTAGATGCCGATGACTACACTAAGTTATCAGTACTTAGTAGAGCATCTTCATTTTTTATTGCAGCTTCATATGGATGATGCAATGAGTTGCCGAGAGTTTTCAGCTCTTCCTTCAATATTGCCAAGAAACAATTATAGCCTCAATTAACTCTTTTACTTGATGAACACTTCATATGTATAAGGGTTTTCAAATGGTGCCATCAGTTCTCACTAATTTTGAGGTCAGACCTGTTTTCTGGCCATTATAGCAATTCAATGCTCTTTGTACTAAACCACACTTTCGATATTTTTGCTGTGTGTCAAGGAGCTGAATTAAGCAGAAAAATAAATTATGTGTTGTTGAGAAAGAGATAACTGATGGAAAGTTTAAGTTTTGGTTCTCGAATAGTGTCAATGTATTTTCTAGCATTTAATATCCCATCGATAACATGAATGAGACCAATACCGACTGCTGACATCCATGACCCAATCATAACACTAATTGAGTTTTTCATAGTTGCCTAAATACCATCAGGATGTCACTCTTCGCCTATTTTATGTCTTATATATTTTTGCCATCACTACCGAATAACAATATCATTGTTTCATCACTCCGTGTAACTTGTGACCACTGATCATCTGCCAGATTAATGCATTCCTTTGCCCCCTGTAATAGTTTTATACACTGCTGTAAATTGAAATAAGAAATTTTTCGTTGAATTCTACCTCTTAGTCCAACATCTAATAATCTTCTCTTGGTTGTTCTGGAACTGACAAAAACGCCAGCACCATTAAATTGACTTCTGATGGCTGCTGATGACATTCTTCTATCTTGGAGACATAGTATTTTTATTCTTCTGTCATCAACAGATGTGGTGCACCTTTTTTCAGCCATTTCCTGCTTGGTTTTTATTGAATTTGTCTCCTGATATCGTAAAAAAAATTTCATACTCCAGACGCAGTCACTGAACCACCCACCTGTCTTGCAATTTCTGCATAGGAAAGACCACATTCATGTAACGCAATTATCTTAGTTCTCTTTCTAGGTGCCCAATCTATTATTTTATTTGATGTCATTTCTTCTTGACTAAATATTAGAAATATTTACAAAAACTCCAATTACATATTAAAAAGTTTAACAAAATTTCTAACTTGCAATTTGATTACATAAAAAACAGTCTTCCTTATACAGAAAAAAAGCACAATAATGACTTCTTTCAACTTTAAACATGATCTCAGCTTCTGCTAGAAGTTCTTAACATTTGAATGGTTCCCAGAACAAGAACAGTAGTTTGTCAGGAAAGTTAGAAATTACAATCTACTTCATCGATGTGTTCGTTATTCAGATTAAAGTAAGAATTACATTTTTGTAAAGCAAATTTTGAATTTTGATTTTTGCATTCAAATCAGCATTACATGCTCTTTAAAATGATATGTAAGAGTTTTCTATAATCATACAAAGTTTGAAAACATAACGATTTTCAAAAGTGTCCACAATTTTGGCCACCACTGTATATAAACTGGTCATAATATGCCAGTTAAGTAAGCTATATCTGCCCAAAACCAGTCGTAAGTAATCTTGGTTATTGCATGTTACCACAAAATGCCGCATGTAGCTATCGGTTCAAACTGTAACATCAAAATATGTAGATTTTTACATACGGATTTTATTACAACTTCCAATAATAAGTTTAAAAACTGATTGTTTTTATATACTTTTCTTATTTTCGATATCCTCAAACAAGAAAAAAATTATTGCATCTAGACTTTCACAAGATAAAATACAAGCAATTCTAATGCCACAATAAAGTATAATCATACCGAACAAATCTGAGTGTCTGATTACAATTTATTGGCTGATATTATAATTTATTATATTGCTGCAAAAATGAAACGATATTTTTAAATTCCTCCACATAGAATCAAAAAAATGTGTCATGTAATAGAATAATTATTTGTGAATATATAGGAATATTTTACTGAGGTAAGGTATATTGTCTTATATTTCAGATATATGAACTATTTGTTTTATTTATCTGCAATTTTTGGAAGCCCAAATTTTTCTTCTAAATATTTTTCTTTCAAGTGTAATCCATTTAGATGCGCTTGTAGTTTTCTATACAAAGCTATGGCTTCACTTTCTGCATTAGCATTACATTGGAAGATTTATTTAAATGGCTTAGAAAATAGCATTAATTGAATATTTGGTTTCAAAATTTTTTCTAGGTATACACATTGATTATCGTTTTACCGTTTAATGTTTAAAGATAAAGATGCACTGTAAATTGCAAAAGTTCTCAAAGTAAGGTATGAATTTAGTTTATGTTAAAGAAATAGCTCGCCAATTAACTTACAAGAAATCCTACCTTTTAAATTTTTTATTGGCAAAATAGTTCAATTTGATAAAAAATGTCTTGCAACTACATCATTATTAAAAAGTGCATATGTGTATCTTTAAAATTGGTTAAATAATAAACAAGCAAAAAAGATGATTTTCAGTATTTTCTCGTACCATTTACATCAGCGAAACAATATAGAGGTCTGTAATGGAGTTATATTGGTTGGTTTCATTATATTGGTTTCAAATTTGTTGAAAGTATTTGATAAGTACCTTTATAAATGATTTGACAAAGGAATTTTCCATTTCCGCCACATGGAAACGGCAATGATCTTTGAATGGTTTATCTCAAACAACGAGATATTCTCGTTGTTCCAATAATAATCTTTGTGTATTCTTATTGCCCCACTAATCGTTTATCTAAAAAATAGAATGTTGAAATTTTGATGTTTGAATATCTGCCGGATATTACAACTCCCCAAATCTTCACCACTCATTAATCAATGGTTTGCTCGCATATTGAATGGTTCGCTCGGAATCATATAAGAGTACAAACTGACAGTGATTTCAAGTCCTTTGCTTTTTTAGCATTTGGAAAAATTGTATTTTGGTGAATATTATAAGTGTGAATAAGCAAATGTTTTAAAAATTGAATCGTTTGTAATTCTGTGTTTTAGAAATGATGTTCTTACAAATACTTAAAATAAAGCTAACTCCTGCGAAGTCACAAAACGTTGCTGCACATGAGGGTGGAACGAAAATGGCCTTCATTTTTTTTAGAGTTTAGTTGGTAAGAGTGAAGAAAAGTTGCCTTTTAGGTTCAAAAAGAATTTTTCAAAATTTGGTTCCAATGCTACACATTTTAAGGCGACTCAAAGAGCTAACTGTTTGTAAAAAAATTTAAAAGTTATAAACTTTGATTAAATATTTTTTATGGATTTTTCGCACATATAATGTTACAAAAGATGGTTTTTAAATACATATATAAGCATTACAGTAGGAAAAAATTATTAATTATAGCATATAATAATAAAATATTTTTTAGTGTTTCTTACTTCTGAATTCTTAATGATTACAAATGTTACAGCTGCGAAATGTTTGTTCCTATTTCGTTTCTACATTAAACTGGCTTTTTTAAATTAAATTTTAACTTATTCCCACTTGAGTCAATTTTTGTTCTTTTGTATCACGATTGAACCACAGACATTTTGAGCCGATTCGTTCATCAGTTTCACAGCTCTTTCTAATACTTACGTGTGATAAAGAAGACGGGGAAAGTCGAATCCAGGTCTATTATACTTTTTGGTTCAGCTTCAGATGCCTTCTGTTATAAAGTTTTTGAGAGAGTCACTGGAAACATGTTTTAAGAAGGGGGTTTTCAGTTACGGCATTTTCAAGCCATGAGATGTAATCCTTTGCATCGAATTATATCTTTGGAACTTTAATTCTTGACTCCCCCTCTACTTTCTGTTATTGCTTTTAAAACAAGTTGTAAACCCTGTTCTCTTTGAATTTTACGTCCATCACTTCGCATGGTAAAATCCATATTTTCTGGAGCAGCAAAGTACCATTTCTTTGAATCTCGTCAGAGAGATATCGTGAAACTTATCTGACCCTTTTCTTCTTTCAGACTTTAATAAATTCATGTGCTTAGCATGATAGGTTTTTATCATTTGTAAAATTCTTTTGCCAGAAACAATGGGAATAGAAGCTCTTGACCATGTTTATTCTATTTTGGGAACTATAATGTGACATATTACACTTAAAAAAGAATCCTTCTATAAAGAGTTTTGAGGTTATGTCTAATATTACAGTAGCACTTCATAACATATTCGTAAGAAAACAGTTCAACTTCAAGCAAGCACTAAATAAATTTCTCCAAAATAGGACATTCCTACATTTGTCTTGTCTTCATTAATTTAGTCTGAGCCATTTTTACTCACAACAAAGCACATAAATGGACAATTTAGTTACACAATAGGTGAAGTGGAGACACCAACTCAACAGAACTCAGCAAAACTACTGACATGACACCAACTCCGTCATTGTCACCAGACACAGACAAATATCCATTTCCTCTCAATAACAGTAATTCCAGCAATGATTCAGTGTCCTGAAAGCCATGGCAATGCAATAGTAAAACTGTTTTTATATTTCGATTCATATTATAACGTCTATTAACAACTTTTTATTAAATAATCGATACACCCAAAAATCTTTGAAAAAGCTCCAAAAAGTGTGTATTTATGAAACTTCTTTAATGTCCTTGCGGCACCTCAAGTCGTTCTCCAATATTTTCCATATTTATAATTTATTTTATCTGCACAAAACAGACAACTTTTCCGCGCTGTTACAAAATTAAAATCCAAAATTGATTCTTCTTTCCACCATACTGCACATGTCGTTAACAAATGCATCAACATTATTTATTCGAGACGACGTTTTCTGTTATTTTGAATAATCTTTTTGGGTAGAAGAAATGTGTTTTCTTTTTTAATTTTAACTGCAGTGACGTGAAAGAGGAATATAATTGTCATACAAAACATTTTACGTTTCTCTCATTACATCTCTGAATGAAAACAGACTTTGAAATTTCTTAAATCTACCTCATATTATAAACTATGCTCTTTTAAGCCCAAATATAATAATTTTAACTGGCACACTGTTATATACATGCATAGTTATTAATTGTAAAAATAAAAATTAGTCTTTTAAAAATTTAATTAAAATTACTTATGTATACTTTATTAATTAAAACAGCGATTCACAACCTGTGGCACACTAGAGGGGGGTCGCAACAATATCCAAGATAAAATATTATTTAAAAAAACTGATCAACTGACTGAAACGAAGAAAGCACACATACACATAGAAAACAAAATACATTTCGACATATTTAATAACTTATTAAAGAAAAACAACTTAATAAATAAAAACATACTAAATTAAAAACAAATTTAATAATTATTAGTGACTTCCTTGGGCCTGTCTTTCAGAGCAAAATTTTTCGAAGGAAGGCTTAATATCAGAAATAGCCCATCTCAGTTCTGTTTCTATATTTAGCCGAAATCTGTATTTTGTCTTCAAAAAAGCCACAGCAAAAAATCCAGTTTCACAAAGGTAGGATGTTGAAAATGGCAATAGAATACGCAATGCCTTTATTTTTAGTGCAGAAAAATCATCCTCTACTCCTGCCCAAAATTCAAATAGTGATTTATTACTAAATTGTCTTTTACTTTCGCCACTTGTAGGGAACTCTATGAATTTTTTTCCCTCATCAATTGAGAGTCCTTAGGATGTCTTATGAAATGAATCCCTAACCCACTCGTAACTTGCTCTCAGTTTGTCGTCAACAAGAAAATACCTTTTAAAATTCTTTGCCAGCATGGCTAAGTGATTTTCAATGGTTACAAAAACAACTTTTACATGTTCTTCTTCAGCCTTGTAAGTTTTAGTACAGTCATCCACATTTGCAAACATTGTTAGGTTTTTTGCTTTAAATTTCTATTCCACAATTCCACATTTCTACAAAAGGCATTAAATTTATCACTCGTATCCAACAATGTCAAAATCAAGAATGGTTATTACGCCACAAAACTCCACTAAATCAAATCAAATTAAACCAACATATGTCTATTTGCTCCTTGGAGTTGATTCAAGTTATTTAATTTCTCGAATATGTCGACCCAGTAGTTCAATATCATCACAAATAAACCATCTCGAAAATTCTCGGCCTCCGGTCTGTTTTCTTCTTCTAGGAAAATGGCGAATTCTTCTCTTAATTCATAAACATGTTGCAAAAATTTCACACTCGATAACCATCTTGCCTCACAGTAAAATAGTAACGCTGAATGTACTGAACCCATGTCTTTACAAAGTGCGGATAAGATTCTCGATTTCAGGGGTCTCATTTTTATATTACTACGGTTACAACCGTAGTTAACACAATATTCAGACCAGGACTCATTTCTTTCGAAACTAAAGCTTCTCTGTGGATCATGCAATGTATCAAGACCCAATGAGGCGATTTTTGTTTTACAAGTGCTTGCATACCTTGGAATCTTCCGGACATTGAACGAGCACCATCGGTGCATATTCCGACGCAATTTTTCCATTCTACGTTTGCCTCATTCATAAAATCATTTAAAATAGCAAATAATGCGAGCGCTGTTGTTTTGAGTTCTATTGGTTTGCAGAAAAGTAGTTCTACTACTGACATATTATCACAAAATCGAACATAGGCAATTAAATGAGCATCTTCATTACTATCTGCTGCTTCATCAAGCTGTACTGAAAACAATTTGTCACGCAACTTCGAGATAAGCTGACACTACATCTTTAGCTATATCACCAATTCGACGAGCAACAGTATCATTTGAAAGAGGTATGGACTGCAATTGTTTTGAAAAATTATCTCCAAACATAGTTTCTGCAATCTCAATTGCTTCTGGCAAAATAACCTTTTCACTAATGGCGTGAGGGGTTTTACATCTAGCTATTTTATATGAAACTTTGTAAGATGCAATTAAAGCTATTTTATTCACAAAGTTTTTTTAAAAGTAATTTTAGCTTTTTATGTGATTTTAATTTTAATTCGAAGAATTATCTGGGTTTGTTGTACTTACTATGAAGCGTTTCCAAATGTCGTCGTTTAAGTTTATTAGGTTTCATGCTGTCTGCAGCCAACATTTTTGAGCAAATTATACACATGGGCCTTTCTTCTTCATTTACTTCAGTGCTGATAAACCCAAAATTTAAGTATTCTTGAGAATATTTTCTTGGTTTTATTTTCGGAACCATGGTCTTCTGTGTATTTGTTGGTGCTTGACTATCTTTAAATTCCCGCATACTTCCGCTTAAAAATTTATCCACCAGTCTGCATAAATCTACTGCCATGAATATTTAATAATGCAATTAACACGAAAACATATATAACATACATATTCACGATAGATTTGATAGCGATAGAAGGATTGACTCGAATGAGACTGGTAGGAATTGAAACTTGCGTTATCGAACATTTTCCTTCTTTCTATGAGAAAACATTTGCTCTGCGCCTGCTAGACGGCATCGGTCGTGTGGATTCTCTTTCACAAACATAACTTTTTTTCTTTCTTTTTTGTTTCGTCATGCTTCTGTCTTATTTCTTTTATTATTTGAAAGAATATATTCCAAGTTTCTAAATTTAGCTCACACCGTCTAGGTTAACTTTAATTAATGAATTTTCTACTTTCATATTCTTTTAACGTTATCTCCATGTTTGGCTTTCATTTCAAATATGATATTTAAATTTTCTCCGCTTTCATTCGCTTCATCTGTTCAACCCTGCTTGTCCAAAATGCGAGATGTGGTTTATCGCCAACGTTGACTCGCTTTTACTCTTCCTTTGGCAATTAGTTAAAAATAATTTAAAAACAGAATCCAAAATACTCAATATGCATTATTGTTGTATACATTTTATTGTAAGTGGGGGGCGCGATGAAAATTATGATTGAAAACTGGGCCGCGAATACTGAAAGGTTGAGAAACGCTGAATTAAAACAATGCCAATACAATTTAAATAGACTTATTCTGGTAATGTGAATGAAACGAATGATTCCAATGTAAACCGAAAACTATCTTTGAAAAACTAGACAAAGACTTAAAGAAAGTTTGAGAACTAATTAATACCAACAAAACTTAATCAGAATTATTTTATTCAAATGAAATTCAATTGCATAAATGAGTAGAAATAAAACAAATCAATAATTTTACTGCCGCAATAGGAACGATCTGCAGTAGACGGTCACTTGACATTATTATCAAAGGACTCCATTCCATTTTGAAAAATTCGTCAAATAACTGAATGTATTGTGATTTTCAAAATGAATGCAGAATTTATTTATTTATTGTTGTTGTTATCGCATACCTCAATGTGAAAGTGCAAAAAATGTATTGGAGTCCAGCATAATTATTTTTCTTCCCCTTTGATACCAGTTCCTGTTCCTACTTCATTTCTAATTCAATATATAACCCCCCATAGTTTTCACTTAACCATAATTCATTTAATTTAAAAGATACAGATACGCAGTGTTTTTCATATAATAATGTAGTTGTAAGAAGAGGAACATTTTTCTAATTGGCCAGTTTTATCTAGAAAATCATATCTTAAGTGTAACTTTTTGTAAATCAATAAACGAGTCATAAATCAAAATCTTACTTTATTTTGAATACTTTTGGATGCCTATTTATTTCCAACAGACTAAAGGTTAAAGAGCGTTTTAAGAGTTTTCTAATAATCCTTGTGCTTCAGTAGCTACAAAAATGAGATGTTGAACGATGACTAAAAAGATTGCTAACAGCAATATTTAGTGTTTTTCTTTCAGCAAAACTATCATAAGTATGAAGTGAATTATCTTTATTAAGTAAATAAAATCGCTTTAAGTTTGTCATAAAATTCTATAGACATTGAAATATTTTATTTTGTGGTGAAACTTTTCACGAGGAAGAAAATTTTCAGATATTTAATACAGATTTTTTCCCATGTAGATCGGCATAAATAAATAAAAAATCATATATTCTTTATAAGTAATATCTCCAAATCAGTGAAAGTTTCTAATACAATAAATTATATTTTGTTCAGTGCTAAAAATGTAATAGTTTGAGTTAAAGCGTATAAAAAATTTTGAGAGTATATTTTAAGAAAAACATTTTTTAGAATGGAATTAATATTTCTTTGTTTATTCGCTCCTAAACATGTTTTACTTTTACCAACTTTTAATCTCGAGCTGATATTCCATTTTTTGTTTGTGTGTTGCGAATCAATTTGCAAAATGTAATTTGCGAAAGATTCACTTTAAATTTCTTTTTTTTCCTTTAAATGCTGATAAATGGTTAATGATCGTATTCATCACAATAAAATTTTCAAATTTATCAAGCTGTCAACTGCTCTAAGAAGCTATGTATTTGCAAAAAATGCAGAATAATTTTACAGCTGAGAAAAATCAAAAAGTTTAACAGTCGAAAGTAGAGAGAACGATTTCAAATATATGTTTAAACATTTACCTTCTAAATAGTATTTTTTCCAGCTTTTGAAACATTGAAGTTTAAAAATATTAAAGAACAGAAAAAAAGAAAACAATTTTTTTTAATATTTACACAGAGCTGGAATTCAAACAAATATTTGACCTACAGATATTCAAAACTGACACTTATATTTTTGAAATATTATGAAAAATTGAGTATGCTACTTTATTTCGATAAAGTTCCCAAGCAGCAAAAAACCGTTGGCCACTCATTGACCAAACATCGCCCGAAGGTCGGGGTGAAGTCGCCGACATTGGGCATGTCCCCCTGCAGAACCCCGGCTTCTTTCCGACCAATTGGTCGATAATTTTCCGACGTGTATTATCATGGGTGACTTTATACCAAGTATTTCACTCATATACTGACAATGGGCGACCCAATACCATCATGTATTTTAGCAATGGGTGACCCAATACCAGTCATTATTATTAAACATTTGCCGGCTTCATACTGAAATATTGATTATTAAGTTTTCTTAAAATTTATGAAGTAATGTCACAATATTTCAAATGATGGTATTTTCAAAATTCAATACTCCGTAAAAGACTTGCTTGCTTTTGATAGAATGGCGCTTCCCGTTATTTCCATTTTAACTTTCCTTCAACTTTGTAAACTATTATTATAGCATATATTCTACCATATTTTTACCTTATGCAATTTTTAAATGACAAAATTATTTTTTATTGCTTTTATGGAAAAATAAACAAATGTTAAAATAATCTGAAATAAATTTAAATTTAATCATCTGCATATCTATCTATATGTAAGATTTATTTCTTTCATTTATATTTCCTGTTTATTTTATTTCATTGTTTAATGCATGGAAAAATGTTAACACATTCATCGTGTCAATTTTGTAACTAATCAGTACAATTTTACTGATATATCTATAATACATAAACTTTTAAATTTCTAATATTATCTATACCATCTGCGAATTTAAAAAATTATTTCATGAAAACTCAAAACAGAAAAATATATAATTCTTAAAAAAATATTTTCTTTACTGCATACTTTTATTCAAAACAGAAAATATATAATTCTTATAAAAAAATATTTTTGTTACTATATATTTTTATATTTTTAATGTGAGCAATAAACAAACAATATCTAAAAAACAATGAATAAAATTAAACTAAAATTCCTATTTTAACATGTTTCACACCCACCAATCCTTTTCTTAATGCACAGGTTAAAAATTCTGTAAAATATTCAATTATATATTTCCCATTATATATTTATTCAATAGAAAACATTTTACAAGCACAAATTAATAATTTACTTCAAGTTTGTAATATTTTCCTGATTTACAATTAACTTTGAATATTTTAAAAATGCGTTTCATAAAAATTCCATACACAAAAATAAAACAATTTTTTAAATGATACGAAATTTTTTATATTCTTGATATTTCCTATTAACTTATAAAGTTGTTTCATGTTATAGAAATTTTATACTTCATTATAAATGTGGAAAGAAAATTGCTTTTCTCTTGATCTTAATTTGAGTAATAGACAAATATTTTTAAAAATTATCCTCCCCCTTTTATTTTTTGAAGACAAGGAAAAACAACAATTTATTTGTAACGACCTTCATTAAATAATATTTTACTATTATAAAGTAAAATAATAATTAACTTCAAATTTTTGACTGAATTTTCTGCAATGACTTATATATCCAAGCAGTATCCAGAAACTATGACTTTCAAGAATAAATAATATTGTCACAAACTTATTTATAAACAAAATTTATTTTAACTTTATTTACAATATTTATAATACTTGAAGAGTTGGAAATTTCTAAAACACCACCCACATTTTATATATAATGATTGAGCTTTCACTTCTTTTAAAAGCCCAAATAAAATATTTGTTGACAATTGGAGATGTGTAATTAATAAGCAAAAGTCTTATGAAATTTCATAAGCATGATAATGTTTTCAATCTGATAATGGACAAATTTTATAATAACGTTTAGGATAACAAAGAAAAAGAAAAAGAACTGAAACTAATGGGACTAAACTTTATGTTACTATTTTATGAAATGTGAAATAATTAGAAACTATTCATATAAAAGTATTCAAATATACCTAAATAATCACAAGTTTTAAAGAATTTTTTTTTAAGCTTACAATGAATATATTCTGCTAAACTATTTTTTTTTAGCCTCATGTCAAAATAAAAATAATTACGCAAATGTTATTACAAAACCAAAACATAAGAATGTAATTTAATACTTTTTAAAACTTCTTTCATTTGAAGAATTGAAATGATTGTTAACAAAAAAGAAAAAATTATAAAGTAAAATAAAAAATAACTGCAATAATTTTAGAACACTCGAAATAAAAGGCTAAAAAGAATTAAAATTAAAATCACTTGAAGAAAACGAAAAAGAAAAGAAATGATGATAACTCAATGAACAGAGTTACGTTTCAACGTCTAATAAAATAGAAAGATTAACAAATAATTGTTAACTTAAATATTTATACCGGTTTATGGTCGCTTACATCTAACGCTAATAATATCATGTGCAACTCCATGTTTCAGGTAATCTGCAAGTTCGAATAGCTTTAACAAAAATAAACTTTTTTTATTCACTGTTTAGAATAAACACTATACTATTTGCAAATATATAATAATAAATAATTTTCACTTACCGCGTTTCTTAAAATTATAACATGCGTTGTTGGATGAATACCAAAATCCAATAAACGCCAGATTGTTTATGGGAAATTCCTAAAATATATTCTCATAGCATCACCTGAGAAAAGACACTTTCCGGACATCACGCCGACTATGGGTCGATTACTTTGAAACTATTGTTTGCACAAAATCGCCGTGGGAGTTCGGCCCGATGAAAAGGCTACCTTCAGAGGCGACAGAAAAAAATATAGTCAGAATCCGACATCACGTCAACTCGATGGCGACGTCTTGGAAATACGGAAGAGTTTTATCCGATCATTACGATCTTTGGCCAATCAGTTAGCAAACACTCTTGCTACTTGGGTTACCTTCCTATCACACTATGTTTTGTGATATCACTTGTGGCCCCAGACGATTAAAATCGCTTATCATTGTGTTAGAGATAATTAGAAACATAATACTGAATAATACTGATCAGCCAAAATACTAAGAACACACTGCTACTTGAATTCCTTCTGCTAATTGAATATCTTCTTGATTTGATGATAGCATACATTCTTGTAAGTATAGATTCTACAGATTGCTGAAAGCATAAAGAGGAAATATTAGCTCCCTAAAAAATTGTCACTCTTGAGTTGCTCAAAACATGCATCACCCGCGGACCCTGTCATTAACACGAAGGAGAATAAATATAGATTGCTAATCCGGATAATCTTATTCCGCTCACCAAAAGTCCAAATGTGGTGTTCTTTAGCCCACAAATGCAACTATCCATTTTTGCAGGAAATCGAAGAAACTCTTTTTGTTTGCCTGCAATTAAAACCTATTCTTTTGCGAGATCCATCTTAAAGAGATCATATTTATGCTTTGCGATGATCTATAATTGTATTGCCCTGCTCTTTGTTATGTTGTACTGTTACTAATGCAAGCAATCTCACACCTCCTTCACTCACAAGCAATTTCTATCCAATTTTCTGCTTTTCACTCTGAGGGGGGGGGGGTTCTGATTTTGCTGATATTCTTTGAAGGTGCGAATCATTGAAGGATAAAAAGAATAGATTTTTCTGTAATAACCTCAAAAGAGCTACCTCCCCCTCTGCTGTAGCGTCCAAAGGTAACTAACTGAATGACCTGCATCGTCACGCTAGTTTTCTAGCAAGAACTATGGCTGTATCCTGAGTAAATCCCCCCCCCCCCATCGACATGGAGGTAACCAGTTTCATATCATTACTTTACCTAACAGGGAGGCGAGAACTAAACATTATGCTGGAAATTTCTCATCCTCATTTCTGAGTTGCCCCCTCCCACCTAGTGGGAGAGATTTCAGGGATAAGTTAAGCTCACTCTTTTGGCACCTCTAATCCTGCAATGAAAATTACTCATTTGTCTTATTTTCCCAATGGTTAGAAATGCAGCATTTACTGATATTTCTGGCTGAATCTCGGGAAGGATTCTTAACAATATATTCGATTTATGTTTTCTGCACTTTCGCTGCAGAAAACGAGTTGAAGTTTTAGTGACTGATGTTTTTAATATTTTGGTGATTCAAGTTAAGTCATTGAGAATATCACTAATAGGAGTGATCTATCTAATTCCCTCACCTATTAGATTTATTTTCATCACATTCTGTGATCATGGCTAGGCCTTCAATAAATGTAATTTTTGAGGCACGCTTTGCCAAAATTCCAAGAGTAATTGTCTGAAAAATTTAGTTGTATTTATATATTATGTTGGTTTAATATTTTCTACGCAGCCCATGGCACAAGTCTATAGATAAGAATTCGCAGTTGGTTTTCATCCTACATATAATTCTAAAAACAGAAGCATTATGAGTGTGCTAATTATTAATGTAATAAATTTGATCATAACAAAAAGTCAGCTTGTAAATTTCACAGTCTATCTCCTCAAAGCTCAGACTTAATTCAGAAATAAATAATTATTCAAATTAAATATCAATGCCAAATTAATAAGTGGAGCTATAAATAAATTAATGCAAGTAAGTGAAAATATAGATTTTGCGAAAGATCTTGTATATACTTTTTTTGCCCAATCTCCTCACAAAAAATTATTCCCAGTTGTGTGCTATCATCTGGTTTAGAAAATAATAATCAACTATAAATTTAATATTTAAAACTATTTATGCTCAATACGATTAAAATATTTTATATGCTAATATTAAGTCCGATGACTTAGGAGAGAGAATTTAAAAGCAACAAACTGATTTTTGGATCAAATTTGCATCGTCAATATTAATAATTTCAATCAAAATATATCCGTTTTTAGAATTACATAGAAAAGAAAAAAGTGTCAACTGTTCAGAGACCTCGCCTTTAATAAAAGAACCGTTCCATCGCAGGTTGTGTAAAGAAAAGCGAACATGTCTGAATTTCAAACTTAAAGTCACAGGAATGCTTTTTATTATCATAATAAGAGTTTTATTATAATTCAGTCGTAAAATCAAAACTATCAATTTCCTACTGTTTCATTAAATCTTAATGAATCCAACAACCGTCCTGTTTATTTCCTTACAAAATAATGCTTTTTGACGATATATGCCATCTGTAAAATTAACGGAAGTAGTAGCTTAACTAATATTTTGATTTTGAATGAGAAAACTAAAAAGAGATTCGAAAATTTACGGTCCCCTACGGGAAAATTGAAAAGTTACAAGTTATGAATGAAAATTTTATATTCATTCATAACTTGTAGACCAAATTTTAGTGTGCTAATAACCTTATGTCTACATTCTGAAATCGCAACGGATAGAATATTTTAAATTAAAAAAAATATAGAAAATTCCTCAAATAACCATCAATGCAGCAATGATAGTCAAAAGAATTCCTTCCAATCAAAGATAAATCATTCTCATTAGCTTATTAATAACATATATAATTAAATTAGTTATGCATGATTCTGCTTATTTGCAATATTTAGTAAAAGGGTTGAGATATGCAATCAATGCGAACTACAGTGAAATATGGGCACATCGTCATTTCAAAAAAATGCATCGAGACGGAAGTGCAGTTCATATTAATACATTTTGGACACTGTGAATAAAATACATGATATGTTGAATACTGCATTCCAAAAATATTTGTGTAACTTTATAAGAATGCAATTTCGTGCAATAAAAAATAAAGTTGGTACGGTTGTAGGATTTAAACTAAATGTTTTAAATTTTTTTTCTTTTTTCAATTCATAACTCTATATTGGAAGAAATTTCATTCAATATCTCAAAGAATTTACGAAAATATTTGTTTATTTACTTAAAAGAAGAAGAATTAATTTGTTACATTTACTTATTTAAACTAGTATAATTATTTAAGCCAAATAATTTTGATGAATCAAGCAAAATCACCTGCTATCAAATTTTTGCTTTCTTCGATGTCACCAGGAATAAAGCTGTCTATACCATAACTTCAAGAAGGTCTGTTTGAAACGATGATAACGCTGTTATTCTAAAAGAAATTCTTGTCAAATCGTCAATTTCCATTGGATAGGATAAAGACGATTCCCTAAAATAGATCATTATCATAAAACTATGCTAGTTATTTTATAAAGCCTTTTTATAACTATATTATTTAACTATTTTTAACTATATTATTTAAATAATAGCGTATATTTTTATTTATGCTATTTTTAAAAGTTTTTAGAACAGTGAATTCCCGATAGATTTATAAATTAATCACTTTGAGATTACAACTGCAATATTAAAATTAAATTTGGGAAATGGATAGTGTTAAATTCATTATGTCTTTGTATACGCTCGCTTTCATAAAACTATTTTTCATAACTCACATGAAAAAATTCTTAAAATACATACTTTTGAGAAAAATTGTACCATTATCATAAATACAATTTAAGAAGTACATCTTCTTTGGTATGTATAATTTTTAAAACTGAAAGTACATTTTTAAGATAACATTTCTACTTCATTATAAGCAGGAAGAGTTTTTATAGATTTTTCTCTTTCAAAATTTGACCTAAAAAATAAGAAAATCTGAATAATATACTATCGAATCTTTGCATCAATTGTTTTTCTTCAGTCCAGATTATTTGTTGCATTAGCATAAAAAAATAAATATATCATAGTTAGTATTACATCATCTTTTTTAACAAATTTTCCAAAAACTAGTAATTAGTCATTTTCAGTATTTCTGTATCGTCATTAGTGGCACTGACATGAACAATTTATCAGAAGTAATAATATTTATAATAGTTAATGAGTGTTAATATGCAAGAATAAAAATTCCTCCAACTGGTAAAATCATGTGTCAAAGACCAAATCACAATTACACGCTTTCAGATATTGAATCAAATATTTAAAATTTTTTATTAGTAATTTATCTTCCGTTATCATACAATAGAATAGGGAATTTTTTGGTGAAATGATTCGTATGAAAGATAACTATATAAATAAATAAAGTAAATACAAAATACAAACTAAAGGAAATAAAACTAAATCCTCATCTTGTTTCTAAGAAAATTGACATTCATCTTTGTCCATGAAAATATCATCTTTCCTATCTCTAAATGAAATTTTAATAGCTCTCTTCATTTTTTCTTTATTTTAATAACAACTATTAGATTCCTTTTGAATTTCTTTCTGGCACTTAAAATCAATAAATGATTGCCTCCGTCTAGTCACCCCTGCAAACGGGTTCGAATTAAAAGGCCCTCTAGATTTGAAAAGTCAGATTTATTCATCTCATCAGAATTCTCAAATCAATTGATTTGCGTTCAAATTGCGGAAATCTCCAAAAGGGTAAATAATTATTTTCATTTCATATCTAAAGAATAATCTTTATGACAGTTTGTAAAAGCAAGAATGTGAAAATATATGATCTTAAGGAGTGCAAATATATAAGGTTTAATATTTGACAGTTTTCCACTTTTAACTGCTTTTTCTGAAAATTTTCTATATTTCTGGAGTAAAAATTTTTATTATAGTTCCTGAATTGAAACTCTATTTAAAATTTAGTTAGTTTTGTTTGCATAGATTAATGTCCCAGTTTGAAATTATGATATGGCTATTTTGGAACGCTAACAGTGTGAAAATTTGGAAACTCAGATCGTCATTTGCTCAAAAACTCGGAGCTTATCCCGAGACATCTTCAAAACAGCCTGTTAATCTAAACTTTTGATCGGTTGAAAAGGTTTATATGTAAAAATACTTATTCTAAAATAACATTTTTATTTTCATTTTAGCTCTCAACTATTCAATCCCTTTATTTAATTATACTCTTCAAAATTCTTTGCAATATTTTTTCCGAGAAATCATCAGATGATACTCAGTAGATTACATTGAGAATGAAATAGCAGTCGTTTCTTTTATAGCTGATATATTTTATTTAATAAACGGGATTCAATAGAAGTTTTAAATACGTTCTAGATTTTTATTTGAGAACAGCTTTATTTCATTTTAGTAGTTCAGAAATCAAATACCATATTATCTTGTTTAATCGGATTGCATTCAAAAATTCAGACTGCAGTCTTCAAGAGCAATCTAAAAAAACGATGCTTAGTAGATAGATAGTTGCATTTATAATCGAACGGTGGACTGAAACTTACTGATAGTGCTTAAAGTCAGTGCTGGAATATTTATTTGAAGAGTTTCTCACAAAGCCCTTTTCTTTGTTCCCTCAGTGGTGAAACAGAAAAGTCTCTCAGAAATCTTACATAAAAGATTCTACTTTCTGATGAGCATCTTTTATTTCTTTTGAGCACCATCATTTTTCCAACTGTTTTATAATTGCGAGATACTACTACTAATATGAGAATTAGCTCCTGCAGAAAAATCAACAATTACTGATCTCTATTTTAATAATCTGTGAATTCAACAAATAAAAATTGCTTTCTACGATGCATCCTATAATCTGAAGTATTCCAGCAGCAAAATGAATGTCCTTTTAACAAGAAAAAAAAAAGGTTTAAGCATTCTTTTATACAAGATCATGTCAAATCTCATAAAGATAAGTAAAAAAATTCTGCTAGTTAAAAGCTCCTGCCTTCCACAATCAGAACTCAAAGCAGAAAAAAAGATTTCTGCTCTGCTGGATCTTACTCAGAATTTGTCAAGTGATAACTTTCTGTCTTGCATTGTAGTGTTAAAACCGTAGGGAAATAAAACAGGATTTGTTAATAGTTCAAAATTCTAAATAGACGTTTGTTTAAACAATTGTACGTTTTTTTCTGAATTATCTATTTACTTTCTTGCAGTATAGAGTGATTGTATAACATATCAGGAAAATAAAATAAAATTGTCCGTTGAACTGCGTATAAGATCTTTCTGAAATGCACTTTCGGCTAAATTTTTCCTATTGCAGTAAGAAGATAAAGTAATCTAATAGAGTAATGCACCAAACTTAAACAAGCTTCTTGGAGTCTGTACAGAAATTACTGGAGAACATGTGTTAAGGACAAAATTCTTTGTTTGATGCACTGCAATTGTGCATTGTTCTTTTCCATTTGAAACTTATTGACTATATTATTTTTTCCCATTTGTAGTCTAAAAAGTCTTATGTATCTTTCATGAGAAATAAAAATCATATTCAATTTTTAGTGTAGCAGAATTAATAACATTTTATGTGGTAACTAATATAAAGGGCAACACTAGTATAATTATTTTGAATAACTCAAATAAATGCTCAATTATTTACAGAAAGCAAACTTTTGCCATTTTTTTGGCTTTCAATTTTTCTGAAAAGTTTCCTAAACCATCATAACGCTTTTTAGAGACTTTAAGGGTCATCTACTGATATTAGCAAAAATGTCATATAAAATGGAATGGATACTAAAACAACCAGTTTTTGAGGGGGATATTTACTTTTATATTTATCAATTTTTAAATTATTACTTTTCTTTGAAGTTAATCTAATATAAAATTTCGAGACAAAAAATTATATTGCACTTATTTCTTTTTGTATTAAATAATGTTTATATATATATATATATATATATACGGATATTTTAAGCTCTTAATTTAAAACTAATTAATTTTCAAAACTTTATCTTAATTTAGCCCATAGTAATTTCATTCTCTTATTTCTTGAAACAATTCCATTTTCTGTTTAATTAATTCCTTGGTAAAAGTAACGCCACATCAGTACTACGTATAGAGTGAAAGTGATACTTCCGTTGCCCTTCTCAAGGTCAACACATGTATTCCATTGGCGCGTGGCTGGAAATCCCATGTTATATAAGATTAGTGATCATTTGTTTAGGCGCTCTTTCTTACTTCTGCTTTTGAGCGCGCTGCGCCTTCTTGTAAATAATCATGCCTGCCGAGAGAGAATAAAACGAAATTAAAAATACAACGCCTCATCTATGTCTTCGAATCTGCATTCTGCTTCACCAAAATAATGTTACATATTATTTTAATAATATGTAATTTCGTTTTATTTTCGTTATATCATTACATTATATATATATATATATACACAAAAGTATTAAAATATAGATAATAGAAATATCAAATAAACCAAATAAAAATTAAACCAAATTAAAAATTAAAACAAATAAAAAAGAATCCGATATGAAGACTTTTTCAAGGGTCACCCTCAGGCAGGAATTCAAAAAAAGGTATTTTTTCTGTGAAGAAAATACAGACAAGAAAGTCTAATAATGATTCCTCGTGACCCGAAAATCCCCTGAAATTAGGCCCAAGAGATATACCATTTTAACAGAAAGGAAAATACAAATACTTTTAAATTTTTTATTTCGTTTTTCAATGTTTTACTAAAATAAATCCCACGTTCTTTAGATCTGTCATAATCAGTATTCATTTTTATTTTAAATTCCTTTAAAATTCTCACTTTCCATTCTCTGAAACCTTCCGCAGGCCAATGGTATTTTCTAGATAATTTGGCAATAAAAACATCCAAATCATTACCAATAGAAGTCAAGATTTTATCATGGTTGATTTTTTCTCTTAATCTAAATTTTGTTCCTCTTCCCATTAAATCTCTTAAAGAGTTGGATTCAATAATTTTTTAATTACCTGTAATAATATGACCTTAATCAACATCTATAAAATCTTTATAGTTTTCTTTGTTACAGTAACAATCTGTAATATTTATTTTATCTAAATTTTTGCCATAGTAATTATAATTACAATTTTTTTCTTTAAAGTTGAAGTGTAACTAAATGCTATTGAAACAGTTGTTTTATCAGATAGGGGAAAAAATATATTATTATTATGCACAATTTTGGGCAATTTTAGATATTCGAAGTAAATATCCAAGAATTTAATCACACAGAATTCTTTGTAAACATTATTTTTATTATTAAAAAGTAAATCGTTTTTTCCAATGTTAAGCTTACATTTAATTAGATCTAGAACAATACATTTTGTGTACGAATTTTTAAACTCTAATTCCCCGAATTTATTATTTAATAACCATTTAATTTTATTATTTCTAAGACCAAAAATGTATTTTCTAATTTTGTGAATGTTTTCACTATTGTGTTCCAGATAACAGTAATTCTGAAATTCCTCAAATATAATTTGAAAATTGCCCCCTTTTTCTTTACCTCTTTTAAATCTTTCAGAATAGTTATCTTTATTTAGAAATTTTTTAAATATGTTAAATTTGTTATAAATGCAATTATTGTTTAAATCTGCATAGCCTTCCCCATTTAATTTACTATTGAGACCATAGGGAAATAAAGTTTTCAGGTTCCAAATATAAATGTTTTCCAGATCCAATCTTTTGCTTAATTCGTTAACATTGTCTTCTAGAATGTAGATATTAATATTGTTAAAGTTATGGTCTGAATTGTCTGAATTTCCTTAACAGAAAAAATCCCTTTTTTTGAATCCTTGCCTGAGGGTGACCCTTGAAAAAGTCTTCAGGCAGGATTCTTTTTTATTTTTTATTTTTTTATTTGGTTTATTTGTTTTTCCTATTAACTTGATTTTATACTTTTATATATATATATATATATACTAATTAGTAATAAAAACCGAGTTAAAAGGAAAAAAATAGAAAATTAAACCAAACAAAATAAGAATCCGGCCTGAAGACTTTCTCAAGGGCCACCCTCAGGCAGGGATTCAAAATAAGGGATTTTTTTTGTGAGGAGTCTGACCTAAGTCCAACAGTATTGATCCCTCGTGATCCGAAAATCCCCTGAAATTAAGAAATTAAGGCCTAAGTGATACACCATTTTTTACAGAAATGAAACAAATCAATAAATAATAAATTCGGAGATTTAAAGTTTAAAAATTCGTACACTAAATGTGTAATTCTTGATCTAATTAAATGTAATCTTAATATTGGAATAAACGATTTATTAATTAATAATAAAAATAAGTAAAATAAAGAATTCTGTGTGATAAAATTTTTGGATATTAACTTCGAAAAACAAAAATTTACCTAAAATTGTGCATAACAATAATATATATATATATTTTCCTTTAACGCATAAAGCCACTGTTTCAATGACATTTAGTTATACATCAACTTTAAGGAAATAAATTTGTAATTATAATTACTATAGCAAAAATTTAGATAAAATAAATAAAACAGATTGTAACTGTAACAAAGAACGATATAAAGATTTTTTAGATGTGGATAAAGGTCATATTATTACAGGAAATTTAAAAATTATTGAATCCAGCTCTTTAAGAGAGTTAATTTGAAGAGGAACTAAATTTAGATTAAGAGAAAAAACAAACAATAATAAAATCTGAATTTTCATTGGGAAAGATTTGGATATTTTTATTGCTGAAGTATCTATATAATACCAATGGCCTGTGGAAGGTTTCGGAAAAAGGAAAGTGAGAATTTTAGAGAAAATTAAAATTAAAAAATGAATACAGATATAGACAGATCTAAAGAACGAGGGATTTATTTTAGCAAAATATTAAAAAAAATGAAAAATTTAAAAGAAAAATTTGTTATTACAGTAATAGATAAATAAACAACTAATTTCTTTTTAATTTGCAAATACTAGTATTATAAAGAACTATTAATTAATGAATATAACTCTAATGCAACTTATATTTTAAAGAACACGGGGGAAAAGGAATTAGATAAAAGAATGCTAGCTTTCGTGAAAGAAAACCAAAATTAAGATTTGCTCTCTAAACTAACCTTATTTGTTCCCAACAGTTAAATTTCATAAAAAAAAACCCAATAAAATTCAGATTCGTGACTTGTAGCACTAGCAGTTATAATTACTATACGGGAAAACATTCCTTTAAGTACTTAAAAATTATCCTGGACAAAATCAAAGATGAAGATAACTTTATAATTTATGGTAACAAAGAAATTTTGGATTTTCTTAAAGATAACAATATTAATAAACTTAATACTTACGATTTCGAGAATTTATACATCAATCTGCCTCATGAAAAATTAATAAATGTCTGTACTTTTATATATGACGAATATTTAAATGAAGATATTATTACAAAAATAACTGGCTAGAATTATTTAAATTTAATATTACAGAAAATTACGTTTTTAATGGAATTAATTTTTATAAACAAGTAAAGGACATTCCAATGGGAACAGCTTTCTGAAGTGCATTAGCCAATATTTTTCTACATTACGATGAGAAAAAAAATTAAATATAATTTAATAAACGGTTCGAGATATATTGATGACTTGCTTTTGATAAACTTAGATAATACTAATATTGTGACTAATTGCTATCCAAAAGATTTAATTCTAACAGAAAAAAATAAAAATCAAAATGAAGCTATCTTTCTGGATTTAAAAATCGAAATTGCTAATGATAAAACAATTGGTGGTACATACGATAAAAGGAATGGATTCAACTTTAAAATAACGAAACTGCAATTACCGTTCTAATCTAAACTCCAAAATTTTCAAAAATTTAATTTTCTCAAAATTCAACAGGATGAAAAGAGTTTGTAATAACAAAATTTCCTGTATTGAAGCAACAAATAATCTCATTAAAAATGTAACTAATAATAAATTTCCCAGAAACGTCTGCAATATTGATTTTTTAATAAAAAAAGAGATGATTCGGTATTAATCATTTGCCAAAAATAAAAATAGACTTTCCGTTGCATATTAACTAACTCAATAGATGGCGCTAAGAACCTTCAATTATTTATCACATTGAATGGCATTAGCAGAAATAAAATGAACAAGATGGGGCATTTTTTATAAAAATTTGTACCTGCCGCTGGTATGTTGTTTCCTTTGTCTTTCAATAACTGGTTATAAGAGTTTTTATGTTTTTGTATTTTTGGCTTAGTTAGGAGTGTATTCTTTTGTAATTTTTTGATTGGTTTCATTTCTGTAAAAAATGGTGTCTTCTTAGGCCTTAATTTCTTAATTTCAGGGGATTTTCGGGTCACGAGGAGTCAATACTGTTGAAACTCCTCACAGAAAAAATCTCTTATTTTGAATTCCTGCCTGAGGATGACCCTTGAGAAAGTCTTCAGGCAGGATTCTCATTTTATTTGGTTTAACTTTGTTTCTATTTTTTCTCCTTTTAACTGGGTTTTTATTATTAATTAGTCTAAATTCATCGGTGTTTTAGCAGTAGTTGCATTTGCGCTGTCTAAATACAACGATGTTTTTTCTACTTTTTTTAGTTTTGAATTCTTTAGTTTGATTCTGAAATAATTTTTTAGTTTAGCTTTCGAAATATATTTTAGTTTCGTTTCCGAAATAATTTAGATTGTTTCGGAAATAGGTTCTAATTTCATATTGCTTATATTTTTGATTTCTTTATATATATATATATATATATATATATATATAAATATTTATATATATATATATATATATATATATATATATATATACTACTGTTATGAGAAAAATTCAAAAGTAATATTTTGCAATTGATGGAGTTGTAGTTAATATTTATCCATTCAATATTAATTTAGCTACTTACAAAATTTTAAATTTGATTCAATTTGTATGAAGATGAAAGTTCAAATATTTTTATATTTTATTTGACATTCTAGCTTGAAATTTATAAGTGTAATTGTAATCATTAAAAAATTTTCCTCATTTATTTCGTTATTGATAGTTACTGGTTTGAATCTTCCGTTTTATCTTTACCCATTGCACATATATGTTAATAATTTTATTTTGAAACTTTATCTAAGGATATTTTAACTTAAAACAATGAATCCATTTTCTTTCAATTTGACAAAAAGGTCTTTTATACTTTTGACATCAATAGGAAGATGAAAACCAGATTCTTTTAATATCATCATTTCTTGTGATAACAACAAATGATAATGAATTTTCCATGCAAGCAGTCTCTTCAGTAATTGGAATTCTTTGGATACTCAGCTCAGACATGCACGTCAAATTACAGAGTCCTTTTTAAAAATGGGGCGTCATTTTAGGAAGTCAATTAAAAATTGCATTTTTTTTTAATGAATACAATTTTTACATTTTTATTCTTTCTCTACACAGAAATTCTTTCAAATTGTAAAATGATTCACAGGCACAAATTAGGTGATTTATGAAACTTGAATATCATATTAAAAAGACGTCCACTAGGTATAAAATGACAAAATATTGATAACTCCTAGAATTTAATTTATGTCTATTAAGAACTCTCAGAGGTTCTACACTATTTTTAGAGAGAAAATATCAAATCCTCCTTCTGTATCTAATGAATTATATATATGTAACAGAGTTTTCCATTCAGGTCAATCCAAACACGTTTGGGGCTGCGGTGGCCTGGTGATAAGGTCTCGGCTCGTGAGCCGCAGGTTTTCATGTTCGAGATCCGGTTCCACCGAAGAACAGCCTTGTAAGGGGATCTGTTGCACGTTAAATCCGTCGGGGCCAAACGTCCTTCCGCTGGTGTGGTGTGGAGAGGGGGAGGCCAGCTCAGGTGTCGCCCTCGTCATCTGACTGCGGTTTAAAATTACTAGGTCCGTCTCAAAATAGCCCTAGTGTTGCTTTACAACGGGACGTTAATATAACTAAACTAAACCAAAAACATTTGATAACGCTTCATTGCACACCCAAAGGGAGAAATGATTTGTATTTCGACAGTGGGATAGTTGATTCGGAAAATATTTTGTACAATTTTGAGACTGATGCTCAGGATATTATAATTTTTAATTTTGATGAATCTTTCGAGAGAACCTTCTTTTTCCAAAGAACAAATATGGAGTCATCAAAAAATTCGATCTCAGATTATGACCAATCACCGCTTTTCAGAACTCCCCGCTATCTGTGAACATGAAAACGCAATAACGCTTTGAGCTCTATGGATGGAATTTCCTATATTGACTTTCATCTGCTGGTAAATCCATTCAGATGAAATTTATCCATCCGAGTACAAATGAATACGATAACTACAAAACGGAAATTAGATAAATAAATTTTGGGGTGGAGTTTAGGGCTAATTGTAACGGGAATAAGTTGTACCATGCACGTTACACAATGGTTTTTAAAATTTTCAGTCCAAATGTTTGCCGAACATGATTCTTATTGTGGGTCCTATTATATTAGCACAGTCAGTACTCAGTGGAAATTGGTAGTGAGATGTTGCGAACCCATGCACCGTTTTAGCTAATAAATGGGGAAAATATCGCTTAACTTTTGATGTAAGCTAATCTAATTGATCTCTTAAAATGTTTTTAATTATTTGAGTGGTCTTTCTGTAAAGTTTTAAGAAGCTACTTTAATACTAAGCTTAATATATAT
>JAPMOR010015793.1:998828-1064199 GCA_026543865.1 Argiope aurantia
ATACGAAATAAAGGATAAGGAATATAAAGGAGAAATAAGAAGAAGAAATAATGGATAAGAAAATGTTTAAGGAAAAAATCTAAAAGAGGAAACAAAAGGAAAAAAGAAGGTACAATAAAAGTTCAATGATCAAAAAGAGAAATGGTTTCCCTCCAGCTTTCAGAGATGCGTATAGCAACTCTAATGATATTTTGTATTACATTAACATATCATTATTAAGTAACATTATGTTTATTTTCGGACAGATCACGTCATTTTGAACAGTAGTCAAAAGACGATGACATTTGAACTAGCGCCCCTTCTTTCGAAACTACTCTACACCAAGGGGGGGGGCGGTTTGTCGTACACTCAGACCGCTTACACAGTGATTCAACGCCGTCATCGGGTTAGGAACACTCCGATCCCGAATCCAAGATGTTCTAAACAGGCATGCAATTCTGTTGAAGGGCTCATTGCTTCATTTGTTTGCGATAACTGATGCAGAGTGACTTTTATGTTGATTCAATCATTTTACCTTTATTTCGCTTTCATTGAATATCATTTATTACCACTCATTGTAAAATACCTCTCCCCTGCAAAGATAAAAAGATTTGTAAGAATAAATTCATTTTAGTTATAGTTGTTTTTATTGTTACAACTTGCTTCATATCAGAGACAAGAGGGAATAAACCAATAAATTTGGAAAATATTTCTGATACTAAAATGAGCAAAATGGTGGAAATGTTTTAAAGCATATTATGAATGAATGCCTTAACTATAAAAAAAAGTAGTTGTAGTCAAAAATAGCCATTTAACATTAGCATTTATACAATATTCAAAAATTATTACTATTCGCCCCGATCTCCCCTACAGATCTATTAACAAGAGTTTAACATCTATCTTATCCAATTTAGAATCCCATCTGTCAAAAAATCGAGCGTCTGTCAGTCTGACTGTACGTGATCGGTTACTCAAGTTGTAGCTCTGTTTTAAATTTTCGCTTTCGGAAAAAAATGGGGTCCAAACCACCTATTCTGTTATTTGTTTAGAGCCAATGATTAATCGCCCCCAAAAATTGTTGAGGATTCAAGGCTAAAGATCGATATTTCGTCACTATTGTTCGCTAATGCTATGCAAAAGTATCCATTTTTTTTTACTATATTATGAAGCACACAACTCTGAAAATAAAAACCTCGTGGTGATCCCAACCTTACCCCGGGGGATAGTCGTTTTGTTTGAGGACCAAGTTTTGAGGAGTTCTGGTTATTAATTCTGTCACTTTTCGGAGATTTGGCACATCCCGAAAACAGTATATAAAGATCATTTTATTAAATAAAAGATTTTGTGCAAAGGAAATAAAAATGGTCATTTTCAATTTTTCGAAACGTAATATTTTATTAATTAAGAATTTTAAGAGAATTTTTCAATTCTTTAATAAATCTGCACAGTTTCAATCTAAAAGAGAAAGAAAATCACATAATATTTATCAATTATCTCATTCCATTGATGAAAAAATTGGAATGAACTTTAAGGAAAACAACAGGCATATATGGTGATAATTAAAAAAATCAGCATTATTTTTATGGAATATGAATTAGAACTATGTCTCCGTTGTTTCTCATTTCTTTCATAATACGAATGACTCGTTCTTCACTGTGATTCTCGTACAAGTATGGATGAATCAAATGCCTTTTATTCAATTGCAGATAAACCTTACCAAAACTTCAAACTGTTTTGATCGCGATCGTTAGGTTTTAGTTAGCATGATTATTGGGCTTTCATTCTTTTTTCTTAACTGATATAAAGATATGCATTGGATACAATTTGAAAGATATGCGTTAGGTTTCATTTCTAGACGTACAAAGTTCTAGAGGAAGTAGAATAGTCAAGAATAAATCGAAGATAGTAAAACAACGCAAGTTATAAAACATCACCATGAACACTAAAGAATATTCATACTTCAAAAATACTAGAAAAAATGTTTAGTCCAGAAGTCTAGGGAAGCATAGGTTTTCATCTCAAACACGCACGGAGTTATGGAATATTTCAGAGAAAAGCTTCTCAAAATCTTTTAAGAGAACAAAAAATCTAGGATCGTTCTTTGAAAGTAAAAACTGATTTTAGTGCCATAGGGCCTTTATCTATTTCAGCTCTGATGTTCATTCAGGACTAAAACGTGACATTTAGAGGGAGTGATGTGATGGGTGAATATATTGACTGTTTCGAACGCCAGGTGAATTCTGTTTTGAATCCTTTTCTTTCGTCTTTTCAGGGTCACCTGAAAATTTCCCTGTTTAGCATCCCTATGGACAATGCTATGAATGACGTCCTATGCATGTATTTAATAATCTCGACCCTTTAAGATACAGTAAGAAAATGCTAGAAGTTCATGATTCGTTCAAACAATGATAGTAAGTAGCTCGGGGACATATCTATGTTATCCATTCATTTACTTCATTTCATACATTTTCTGCATGTGGATCAGTAATGCATTTTTTATCAAATGCGTTGTCGATGAGGTTTCTGACCATGTTATTGTTACGATACATCTGTGGATGATTCGACTCTACGTTTCCCAAGAGTTTATGTACAGGATAATGAAAATAGCCAATATTCTGGCAGTAAGGAAACAATTTTTATGTAAACAGATAAAAAATCACTGTTGCTAATTAATTATAATGATAATATGCATGTCATAGGAAGGCATGCATTTTTCGCATTAAGGAAGCTTGGAACTCAACTGACAGACATTCCATCTTTTACTTTTGCCATGAAATTTTCATTGAATATCATTTCATAAATGGAATAAGAATTTTACATTAAAAAATAATGAAAGATCCTCATCCTTTATTTATATTCAGATGAAGAATCTTTTTTGAAGCACTCTGTTTTGCAATGACAAGTCAATCCAATGATTCAAGGACACAATAGCAAATTGATTTGCAGAGTGATAGAAGATAAACGGTGTAGAATTGCAAAATCTCTTCCATACATCAATTCCATAACTCATAAATCCCCCACAACGAAATAGAAGCACAACATTCAATCGACTAAAAATCGCTAAAGAGTGTCAGCTCTAGTTATATCATAAGTGAAAAATTTGGAACCGATTATGACTCTCAACTCAAAAGAGGTTTCGCAAATCGTCCTCCTGAGAACTGTAGTGAAAACTTCAGAAGGAATTGAGAGAATTCATCACACACCAGCCTTTATAAGCGCCATTCAAAATTATCTTTAAACGCTCATCATTATCAGTTACAATGACAATTGAAAGCAAATAAATATAATTGGAAACTTAATAAAAGTGACGATTATTTAAAAAAAAATAACTTTTAAAACTTTTATAGCTGCTTAGAAACATAGAAATAATATATTTTGTTGCAAATCTTTATCTATTTCTCTTTATCTAGTTCCTTCATCTTTTTCTCATATCTATTCTGCTAAAACTTTCTTTTCTCATTTCAAAAAGCTATTGTGTGCTAAAAGCTTGCCAAAAGGTTCAATTCCTCTCCTAATATTCCTTAGTTACATCTTACTTCACCCTTATGTTTCGATCAGCCAGTTGAAACATAAGTTTTACTTCATCCTATTTCCATGTAGCCTATTTTGAACTGCTTCTTGTGCTACTCCCATGCGTGATCATGATTGCCACGGCTATTAATAAATGCTTTTTGGCAAACACCGTTTATAAACTGTTGATGGTGACTCATCCTTTACTTTACAGTATGGGAGGTAGCTATATGCAGCTTCTGTGGTCTCTGTTTGGTGTCATCCCTATCAAAGACATAAGCGAACTGGGTTACCACAAATTCACCAAATGGACTGGTCACATTCTTCTTGGAGCTTACATGGTAACGGCGATGACTGTCATGATTAACATGCTCATCGCCATGATGAGTCGATCTTTTGAGGATATTGAGGTACTTCTGTTTTCTGAAGCATCTCTAAACTTTATCAACTGTTGATACATTCAGTAATGATAAACTCCGTCGATTGGCAAAAGGTTGCGATAAACAAAATTCAATTTAAAAGAAAAGAGTTAATAATTTGCATCCTATCTTAAATCATAAGAATATTTTTTACAAAAGAATATAATTAAATTTTAGGATGCATCTCTGTCTTTTGAATAAAATTTAATTTTCACTTTTTTTAAAATAATATGATTCGTATAAATTTAGTATGCTACATTTTTTGATAAAAAAAATACTTTTTTTAAATCGAATATTTAGTACTCGAGAAATTCTAAAATAGCCTTTTACAATGTTCGAGTTCAGTGTTTAAGTAAATAAATTTTGTTCTATATGTAAAAAAGTGTTGAAAATGACTCGGATAATAACACTTTCTAACAAATGAGGACTTGAATGCTAATACTTCCTTTGATAAAATCTGACTTCCGCTGAAAGAAATGCTACCCCAATCTATTAAAACAAATCTCTGAAACAACCGATTTCTCTTAGAGCCTGAAAAATGAAGCAAATCAGAAATTTGGTTTACTGTGTACATTCTTCTATTTGGGTTTCTGCTATAATTCATTCTATCCCAGCAGTTGAGATAGCAAACTTAAAAATATTAATATCGTAGAGTTTTCCTTCTTTCCAGACCTTTTTTTTTCACTTTAAGATATTGCAATCAATTATTGGTACACTCGCCCTGATTCATCAACAGTATAAACAGCTGTCCTAGGCACTATCAGAGAAATAGAAAGTAATTATTATCCGCCTAATTACTAACCATAGAAATATTTTTATTGTCTTTTGAAGCCTTTACTTTGCATTTTATTGACTTGAAAGTTATTTAATCTAACTTACCTATTGATTTTGAATTCAAAAAATATTACAAATATTTTTAATTAATTTGTCCAATCCACTACTAGGCAAGTTTTTAAAATTTTCTTGGAATCATACAAGAAATTATTAAAACTGCTAGCACCTAGCACCCAATAAATCATTTTTAGCTATATACTGATTAAGTTTGTTCAACTACAATAAAAGTCTGAAAGCGTTCAGATAACAAATCAAAATTTGATGAGGTTCACATTTCAGTTGCAAAAATTATGATCCACGTGTTTCGTTTTCAGAAAATCTTAGCAGATTTATAATCTTTTTAACCCTAACAATCCTGCCAGATAGTCTTTTTGTCTCACAGATCAAGAAATTCAGCAAAGCAAGTGTCGGAATTTAAATACCATTTGTAATTTAAAATATTTGGTTTAATATGTCATATTGCTTAGTAGTACATATCAAGGAAAACAACTACGAACAGACATACTGTTCCCGAAATTCTCCATATTCATTCTTTATAAAATATGATGGATGCATACAATTCAGTCTAAATATTCGAATTAATTTGAAATTATCCTCTAAATTATGGGCTGATTGATATTTTTTAATTATTGTAGAAAACTATTTAATTCTATCATCTGCTTCATCAGAACAGAAAGATTTCTCGAACGGATTCTATTAACATCCTAGAAGCAATGAAATTCCCGTTACAATGCGCATTCAAACACATCGTATAAAGGAACAGCGCTAAAGTTTAATGCATTATTTTAGTATTTTTACAATCTGAAATGAGCTGAAATATTAGGTGGAATATGGATAAGAATTAATACAAAGGTTTATAAATTTGAAAGTAATGAAAACAGTTTATGACCATAGAATAAAATTCAACTCATCTTCGTCTTTTTGCATATAAGTGTATAGCTCGGCTCTATTTAATATTCAAATAAATAAAGCACCTTTACCTGTTTCCAAAATGTTAAAAAAAGAATAAGTCAGACTATTTCTTACCAGAAGCTTCAGCATTCTTATAGTTGTCAAACAAGTGAATAACGTGAAGAAATATAACTAATTATTTTGAATTCATCCATTCATCCATTTTGATTTGGATATTCTGAGCTGCTCTCCATGTCCCAAAATAAATGGCAATTTAAAGGGAAAAGATCTGAGGAATACAGTTAAATATGGAGCGTTTTTGGAGTTCTCGTAACTGTAAATGGGGTCGAGCATTCTCATGTTAAAATATTACTTTGTCATATATTTCAATACAATATATTTTCCCTCTTCAGATACAATTCCAATTTTTATTTGGTGAGGATCTTCATTTAATCTTCCAATCATCCATTCGGTTCCATTTTTTGATATGCGAGTGTTTGTGTTCTTTCTCATGTGTATCGAAATCATTTACTTCTTTAGCATCGAATTCAATTTTGGGAAGCTATAATAAATGGAATATTTTCATCTAAAAACAGTAAACGATGAGTTCCTGGACAAGTTTGGTTTTTTTATCAGTAAAATAACATTCATTTCTCAAACATTGCTCTTTTTGTGGCATAAAGTGACATATTTCCTTTTAGGTATAAGCCACCTTCTGATTATGAAGAGTTGTGAAAACTTTCACAACGCCACAGTTCCTAGATTCAGTTGCATACAAATAATTCCATTTGTTAAATGAAGGCGAAAGTACACCTTTACATATAACATTAGAATATGATTTACAGAACTATAAGAGATAAAATATTTGGAAATCACTTCATGACAGTTCTACTATTTTAGACTCTTTCAATATTTTTGCAGTAGAGATTTCATTGAAAATGCTCTTTTCCTTCTAATAAAGGACTGACATCATGATTTTCTCTAAAATGTATTTCTTCAATCGGAATTAGTATACCAGTTCATTTTTTGGCAATTTATTTCAATTTTTTATTCATTTTCCGCACACTATCATTATCATGATTCATGCAATAACTACGTTTATGAATGCTAGATGCAAAAAGGCTAATGTTTCTTCTTAATTAATATGACATTATGTGTTCAAAAGTATTCGAATTGACACCCATTTCAAATTTCTCCAGAAAATTTGGACGAAGTTACCTTGAATTTCCGTCCTTGAGAAAATATATTTGAACTCGCCTTTTGCAGTGAAGATTCGGTCAGAATGGAAGAAGCAGAAAATGATGTGCACTCACCCGTTTCACAGAAAGCCAATAATGCTTTGGAAATTTCATCAAAGGTTTTGTTTGTTGTATGAGACATTTTGTAAAAATACTATGCCTATTCAAAAAGATGCAAACCAGTCCCAAATCTTTTTTGCTTATAACAAATTGGAATTGTATAAAAGTATCAGAAATCAAATTTATTAAATTATTCCTATTAGCACTCACACTCGGATGTCAAATGTACAATCAAAGCTTCCGATTCTTTATCACTAATATAAGACAAAGAAGGATCAGTTCATACTCAATGAGACGGAGAACCGCAATACGAGCAAAGCAGTCAAATTTCGCATGAAATGGAACATCGAATTCAATACCTCACATCAGTAACCACTCTTACTTTCAGAGGAAAATTCTGAAAACGAGTGGATAGCCTTACCTAGTACAACTGTCACTGTGGCAAAAGGTTCAGATTAGTAAATAACGCCTCTGCTGGATTAGCAGGGGTTCAAGAGATCAAAATGCAACAACATAGATTCCATTACATATATGAGCATAATAAATTTGACTCCAATTGATCCTGCCTAAATTATTAAAATTTAAATTATGAAACTAATTTATAAATATGAATGGTATTTATTGTATTTTGAATCGTTGTACAGTTCAATATAACTAATCAGAGACTCTATTTTAAATAAATATCAAATTTAGAGAAACCTTTCATCATTAGTTGTCTTTTATATCTCGCTTTGAAATTAAGAAAGAAGAAATATGCCATGTTTCGCATATATGCAGTTAAAAATTATTTACTAGAAATAGCCATATTTCCTTAAATATTCATGATAGTCACTTTCGTTTAAACATAAGGCTAGAATATTGTCATATATTCTGTAAGTTTCGTATAATTTGGTTGAAAACTCCGTAGATTATAAGCAATAAACACGCAGGGAAATATGGGATTAAGAAAACTTTATACAATAACTAATTATCAATAACTAACGCATATATAATTTTTTTTCGTGATACGAAATTATTTAATAAAACTTTGAATGATCACAATTGAGGCTGGGTGATGACCGAACTCCATTACCGCGATATATCCTCCAACGTATAGCGATATTTCTCGATATAGAATATTTTAATATACTTGATATTATATCAGCATACTCTTAATATACTTATTAATCAGGACGACTTTAAATTAAAGGAATTTTCATTTTATATGATAAAAATATTCTTATATTTTTCAATAAAAATAATTAGAAATAATTTTGTTAAATCTCCTTCAAGAATGTGTATCAATGTCAAAGCAATATTTGCATTTTATCACATTCTTTTTTTTTTCAATAGTGTGATTTTTTTTTAAATCTTACCTTTTTTACTGCTAATTCAGAAAACGTCAGTTTCTTTCATTCTTCGTTAAAAAAACGACAGAATAATGCCTTTAATAGGTAAAATTAAGTAGCTTTAATAAAAATAGAATTCTAAATCTGAAGAAAAAAGTAATTCCTTATATGCATTACATAAATTTTTATTCTTATTTTTAAAATATTATTGGCAAATTTAGTTTAAATCTACTCTAGAATTTTAGTTGGAGATAGATTAGATCATTCAAATCAAAAAGCCGGTCATATCATTTACTTTTTCAAAAATCGAAAAGAGACGAAAAATATTAATTAATGAGTAAAACATGAATAACAAATATTATGGAGTATGAGTTTATATACGGATGAATGGTGCAATACATTAAAAACTTTAAGAAAGTTCTTTCAATTTTCGTTCAATTATAAAAGAATGTGGTTAAAAAAAAAGAAAAATACGCTATTATATATTATCATTAATAAAAATATCAATGAAAAAAACAAGCAACACTCAAACAAAAAAGCTATATTTCTGAATATTAAACCCATTTCCGGTTATTTTATCAATATGTTTACATATTATAAAATTCAAAATAAAATAAAAATTTGGAAAATTAAAATGGAGTAAAATCAAATAAAAATTGGTTATATGAGAAACAATTATAGATTGAAAAATTATCACTGAAATAATCTTTATATTAAAAGCAGAAAATAATAATAATAATTCCATTTCTTAAGACTATCAAATGCACTATTTTTTTTAAAATTCAAAATACTATATATTCGAAAGTTAAAAGAGCAAAGGAATGAAAATAGAGAAAGAAAAGAGAACATTCTTAAACTGCGTGGGGATTTGAAAAAATTGCAACATATATTCCAATCATATAAACTAAAATAAATTGGAGTAATAAATATTATCCATTAAAAATAATTTTCATCTTAAATAAAATAATTTAATAGTAATAATTTAATAATAATTTTTGAAAATATAAAATTATAAAAATTATAAATTCTTAAAAATGTAAAAGTGCATATTTCAAGAAAGCATGTGAATTTAAAAAAAAACATTTTTACAGATGTACAAAAAAAAAAAATGCCTTGAAATCCAGTTGCAAAATATTGCCAGGCTTGATTCTCGACGATCATTAAAATTCAATCATGATCGAAAGCTCAATAATTATAGAAAGTTCGATGATTACCAAAAGTTCAGTCAGCACCGATATCTCAGTAATTAAAACATGTACGATCAAGTCCGATCAGTAAGGAGAAATCTATCCCTTTCCATGAGAATCGAAATTTACATAACTATGAAAATGAAATTGAATCATTCTACCATATGAAATAATCTTAACTTAAATGCAAAATAACATATTCTAATAAAAAATGTATTTTATATAATATAAATAAAACTTAAAAAGGCAATTTCTTGGATATAAAAGTCATTAAAAACCTATATTAAAAATATAAAAGTGCATACGGCAAATATGCGGATTAAAAAGTTCTAAAAAATCCAACACACTTTCTACTGATATACAAAACAATTCCTCGAAATCCTGCTGTAAAATACTATCATGACTGAATTTTCGAAACTCCGATGATTATCGAAAATTTAATAATTATCAGAAGGTCGATCCATTTTCAAATCTCGAACTAGTTTTGAAAAGAGAGAAATTCTAAAAGTCACTAATGATAGGAAGGCTTCATTTCTTCATGTGGTGGAGATGAGATTCCCATTCACAAAAACCATTTATGTAAAAACTTATATTAGAGCAAGTGCGTCGAAAGGATTTTCATTTGTAATCCTCTTTTGTGTTAGAAACGTTCAATCAGGTATATGATAGCTCCGAAACAGCAAAATGGATAAAAGTTGGTATCACGTTTGATCAGAAAGATCTGTATCAAAATGTGGACCATTTCTATCAAATAGTTGACTGCCTGTGATTCTATCCCTTCCTGACTGTCAGCGCAAAGAAGCAACAAGTATATATAGAATTGGGTGTGCATTTTTGGCACTAAAATGATGTAACAATTATTATCGGAAAAACGTGTTTTTATCACTGTAAAATAACTTAAACACAAGCTGTCATTTCGAATATTTTCAGTAGTAGTATTCATCTGCAATACAGACATAATATGTATGCAACCAGGAGGGAAATCTTAGTAAAAAAATAAAATAAAATAAAGGAATCAAGTGACCATTCATTTGCGTATGAAGTTTGCGGTATCGCTGCTATCCATTCACAGACACCAAAAACCATAATAAGAACTAAGAAACATGAGAATGCAATTAGCAGGATTATATGAAATATGAATGACAAATATGTCATGGGATATTTTGAAAATGTTTTTGTACTGCGGTAATATAATTTTCGTATATTTTTCATTTTGTTTTAGTTCTCTTCATACAATAAGGTTGTGTGAGGAGAACAAGCGATTTATTATCTGCGAATGATATTGGTGTTGCTATTTCTAATCAAATTCACTTGTACGACTAAAGGACAGTTATTTATTAATATAAAATGAGGGATTTTAGTAGAATGGAGGGCTGAATCAGCCTCTTGAAAAGTGAGAACATGTGAAAGAAAAGCAGTCCACATTCGCTTCAGAAGAGAAGAAAATTATTATAAAACTCGTTATTCAATATCGACTTTGACGGCCCCCTTCTGTGTACCAAATTTCTACAATGAGGGTGTATATAAATGCGATTTAGCACTGGCTCATGTCGCTGCGATAAAAAAAATGAAGATACATTTTATTTACTTCAATCTTTGTAATAATGGATTGACCACAATTCAACTTAGATTTAATTATTTAATTTCTTTGAAGTACAGAGCCTTCATTTACATATTTTAGGAAAAATATAAAACCATGTTTAAAGCACACAGAAGAGGGTTATTCCAACTAATGGAATATCTTTAAGAAATATAAGATAGCCTTCGTTTGAATTCTTTTATAAAAAATGTTTTTCAATATGAAAAATAGAAATTTGTATCTATATTTTATTGTCATTTATAAATAGCGTAGCTTTTATAAGGTCCTTATTTGAAATCCTTATGTCCAATGAAATCTAAAATATTTGAACTATAGGATTTGAACTAAATATTTGAACTGATCCTTAAATGATACTTAAAAATTCATAAATATGTATTATTTGCACATCTAGTCATTGATCATTAAATCTTGGAGAGACAGACAATAGATTATAATTTTTTTTAACAATCGGGATCCAGCAGCATAAATATTCTTTCTTCTTATGAGAATTATTCTTAATGTTCTCCGTCTTTTATATCAATTGATAAAATATATTTATTTTTGACAGGAAAGGAAATACCACTTCATCAAAAAAATCATCTGTTCTTCAAATTATCCAATGCGGATTTTATAATAGTAGTTAAAGCTCATGTATTACGACGAGTAGATCGACAGAAATAATTAGAAATATCATTCAACAAGAGAACGTGTCAAGATCTTTCCAAATAACATGGAAATTTTGTAGGTTTTTTTTTTCGAAATATTTAAAAAGCTATTGCAAATTTGCAAGTAATTTTTAGGATTCCGAAATTTTAGTATTCCTGCTTTGCTGTCATTTAAAACATTTTAATACGTTACAATTCATTTTTTTATTTCAACAGTGTTTTAAAATTTGTAAAAATTATTAACTTTTTTAAATTTAAAAATTAATTTCATACATTTGTGTACTACATTTATGTCCTTTAAGTGAATAAAAAAATTTAATATATTATAGTTTTCAAGATATCGCCAAAAGTTTTCATGATAAATTTAGCATTGGATGCGCCAGTTTTTAAAATTTATGACTATTGAAATTTCCATCAGGTGCTCAAAAAACCTGTTTTTTAGGAATGGAGAGAGACTAATTTTATGACAAGCAATCGATTAAGTGAAGAAAAAAAAACTGGTAGATGTAATGGGAAAATTTCGAGATACTAATTAATTAACAATGTTAATTAGTCCAATTAATTAACATCTCTATCTAAACAAATTCGTCCGGTTGAACCATTTCTATCGACACTAGTGGTGTGAAGTTACATAGATATCCCATCGTTTATTGACGACTGTACAAACATTGTTAATAAATTCCTTGGTTTGTTACATCTAGAATAAGGTATTATAAAAGCAAAAATGTTTTTTATATCAGAATCATGTTTCAACAATTGAATTTATTGAATTCTCTAAGCTTCAGATTACCAATTTTTCAAAAAAGGACGAACATTACAGAGTTTTTTAATTATTATTTTATTTCAAAATCGTTTGTCTCTTTTCTTTTTGTTAAGATTGTTCTAAATAAATCTCTTGCTGTCCCCTATTGATCAGGACAGATACTAAATGTTAGCAGCAATGATTTTTGGTGCTTGGCTTAATTTGAGAATTCATGTATTATGTGCTATTATTTGATCAAAAACTCATTTGGGTAATAAGTATTCAACAATAACTGCCATCTATTGATTTATTTGAAAATATTATAAATTAAAACGCTACTCAATTCTTCCATATTACGTCAATTTTACTCATAACACAGTAGTTTACCATATGCTTTAATTGTATAACTGTCAATTAAGAAATGAAATACGTTTGATCTCAACATTCATGCTTTTTCGAAAATTGAAATCTGAGCTACCATTTTTTGGAGACACTTGAATGGTCTCGTCCTTAACAGACTGACCATTCCGGATATCAGAGAAAAGAAAAGTTAGAATGGGAAAAGTAGAAGTTTTTAAATGTGAAATGAATAAGAAAAGATACTTTTACTTCTTTCTCCCAATTTTCCATTTGTAGAAATAAAAATGTAAGTTTTCTACCTTTTCTAATGTTACATTGTGATTTGCTAATATCCATAAAGTCAAGACGTTACTTTGATTTTATAAAGTTCAAATTACGACTTGATTTACTGATAAAGGTTCAGATTACTAAAACGGCAAAAACCACCATGAAATATATTAAACTTTTTAAAAATTCCAAGGAGTTAAACACTTCAGATTGGAATATCGAGCAACAAAGATTTAAATGCTATCTGAAGTGTTCACGAGCATTTCGGTATTGTATTATAGTTTAAAGCAGAAAAAAAATTATCGAATTTAAAACCGATATTGATTGCAGTAAAAATGTAAATTGTCAAATGATTGAAAATATCTTATATATTTTATTGAAAAATGCAACTTTTAAGGAATATCAGGGCCTACAGAATGCAGCTCATATCTCATAGAGATATATTAAATCTAAAAAAAATAATATATTTAAGCAGGGAGAAATCAACAGTGATAAAAAGAGAGAGTTTATCCTTTTAATAATCCAATAATATTTTAGTGTTGATGCTAATATATTCTCATAAATAATTTAAACATATTTTTAAATGAAACAAGCCAATGAAATTGATCTAAATGACATAAAAAATCTTTGAAATGATATTATTTCAATGCAACTTTACTGTATCTTAAAACGTATACAAATAATAATTGTATCTTTAGCTTCTTAACACCAATATATTATAAAATCTCTTAGCAGAAACATCCTTTTTGCACCTGCATAAGTATCTGAATTATTTTCCTTCAGGATCGGAAACACATTCGCAACATTATTTTGGTCTCTGTTTGGTATAAGTTCCCCCAAAAGTACAGATTTGGTGGAAGATGACTTCTTTATCGAAACCGTTGGCCAAGGTCTCTTTATGTCGTATCATGTGACTGCCATCGTCGTACTCATTAATATGCTCATTGCTATGATGACTAAATCCTTTCAAGTGATTGAGGTAGGGAACCTTTCAACCAAATCGTCTTAGTTTGCATGAATAGCACCAAAAGAATTAGCATAAACCATTAGAGAGAATACTGCAAATAAATAGGAATTCAATTGCCTTTTGAAATGTTGTCACCATTTCATTTTTAATATACTTCAAAACAAACGAATCATAAGCTATAGATATATATAAGGTACTGCATGCTTTTGCTTGGGAACAAATCAATTGATATATAAAACATACCGTGTCTTAATTGTAAAACATTTATGTACCCTGGTCCTTTGAGCTATTACAAGTGTTCATTTTTATTCAATATTGGTACAAATGAGTTGTTTTTGTATACCCCACAAATTCCTCATATAATTTTGTAAAATAATTACGATTTTGAATTTTTTTTGATCTTTTACGTTTTAAATTTAAAAACTATCAGTTTGTTAAAAATATATTTAAAGAAAACCTGACGTCCGATTTCAAATTGTGAAATTATATCCAAATTACAAATAGAGCAGTCCCAAATCTCTGATCAATTTAATTAACGTTTCACTTTTTAAAAAGTAAAATCATTCAAAATATGGATTCGTAAGAGTTAAGTAAACATATTTTTAAGTCAACAAAGTAGTTTAAATTGAAAAATAACTCTTTTATAAAATCAAAGATATATGTTTATTAACAGAATGCATCATTCATGAATTTTACATTTAAATTACAACTTTTAACAGAAAATGCCAAATTCACACTCTTTAAGCGAAATTATAAATATAGAGATGCGTGTTTTTACCAGTGTTGTCTGTTGTGTTCAACATCCTCCCATATGTTGATTATAATCAACTCACAAAACAATCAACATAAATTCAAAATAAAAATACAATATCACATAATAAATTATTTAAATACAAGCAATACAGAGTATAAAAAGACATATTAAAAAAGCAAATAATTAATACCAAAAAGACATCTACAATTCTAATTTTTTTTCTGAAATTTGATCTGTCTTCCTGATCTCGAAGCTCTCCTTTTACATCCCGAAAAACTCTCTTTCATTTGAGTCTATATTAACAGCATAATCTAACCTCATTTGTGGTAGAAAGTCACCATCTGTTGGAATTTCTAAAGGATACGCACACTGAATAAATTCAGATGTGAAGTTTGTAAATTAACGAGTCGAACAATTTCGTCATTTTCAGAAATAATATCTGTTACTCATTCATATGACCAGTTGATTCTTTTGAAGCTGTCTGAGCCAACGCAGTATTCCCAACCACGCCTTTTAAGAGTAGCTTTACCTCTTGTTCTTCATACGAGAACTTTCATGTATTCGTTTCTAAATCTGTTCCGCAATTCCTTTTGTAAATTTTGTCAGTATTTTACTCTTCGATATAGATTTTTATCTAGTTTGAAGCATCCACATATTCCATTCTTTTATAACTTTTAATTTTGCAGAAGGAGCACAGAATGCTCGTTTTCAGACACATAGTGAGAATTTATCAACGTTTCACAGTCACACAGAATTGTTAACATTTCTTCATAACATAGATGTGCCTGACCTAAGACCAACTTTGAGTACCGTTTCTTATTAGAATAAGTCTCTCCCACCAACTTCCTTAAGACGAAGTTTTTGGCGGCCTAAATTTTTAATCGATGGTGTCAACAGTTTCATGCCTTATAATCTTATAGTCCAAGCCGCGGAAATACTTTTGGATTTGGGTTTACATTTAACAAATTCATATCTTTTTCTGAAGAATTCTCTTCTTTTTTCTTGTTTGTATTCTAGAAAATCGGAAGCTGATCACACATAGTAAATCAAACATTTTAAAAACATTCAATTCCTAATGGAAAAGCCAAGAAGAAGGCATGCAAGACAACATTTCATGCCCCTTCCCCTCTAGTAGTAGTTTCTTAGCATTGAAACAATATGGTATATTCTTGAATGCTTGTATACTTGGCGTATGAAAAATGCATTTTGATTTCTTTACTTCCTTTTCTTTTACGGATATAATTAGCATGGATGCAGTTATTTGAAATTTTGATCCTTTCAGTTTATAAGTCATATCACTTTTTCCAGGGCATATTCATATCTTCTTTTGTTACACAAAAACCGGACACCAACATTCTTTACTCTCCGCCCTAGAAAAATAACATCAACTGTAGTTTTGCAGAACTGGAAGCCGGACTTTTATTCCAACCTCTTAGAAATTCCTCATCAAAGCAAGATTCAACCACAGGATAGAGAATGGATTCGCATTTATGTGTTTCAAGAGCTCGCAATTAAAATTCCAGTTTGTCATAAAGGAATAGTGGTAATAATTTTTGGTTAGATTGCACAGAAATTATTGCTTTCAGCCTTTTCCAGGTATAAACTGCCATTAAACGGTCTTCTCTATCAATACTGGCTTTTAAAGTAACAATAGCCTTTGCATAATTTCTGCCTGTTTGTGGGAAAGTTTCTACTACTTATTTTGCTTTTGAACCGACGTAACTTGCATCAAATATTTGAATTTATTTCAGGAGTAATATCATTATCTTTGTCTGTATGCTCAACTTGGCTCCAAAAAGATAACCAGTCTTTCATATCATAGTCAAATTGTGGAAATTGCAGCATAGGAGGAGTCAACTTTTTCTTAGCATTACCAGTTTCGGAAATTTATTGATAATTCACATTTTAGTTTTGATTTTACATTTGAATTCTCGCCAATTCCAATTCACCATATATTTACAACTTTTAAAATTTAAATTCATGCTATTGCTTGATTTCTTCCATTTCCACTCCTTTTTCTTGATCTTTTCCAATTTCAACTGTTTTTTATTCATTTTTTCAAGCTTTCTTTCTTCAGACTCTTCTAATTTTCTGTATGTTTCAAAATTCTCGAAAATTCCTGTAAAGAAATCTGTATCATCTTCATATTCACCGCTGTTTAAAATTACATCTTTCAGAACACAGAGCTTTATCGTATCTGGTAAACATTTTTACCAATTTCTTTGGCCACAAAAATCAAATCTTTTTTTGAAGGACTTCACTGATAAAAACTTATACTGAAAATTTAAGATTACTCCAAAAATCATACAAAATTCTTCCAAGATTTTACTGAAATTTCTGCTAAATCTTTCTAATGTTTCAACTTTTAAAAACTGTTCAAGATATTAAATATAAGAGTTAAACAAACATATTTCTGAGTCCTGATTCAACAGAAAGTAGTTTAAATAAAAAAAATCTTTTATAAAATCAAAGATAGATGCTTATTAACAGAATGCATCATTCATGAATTTTATATCTGAATTATAACTTTTTAATAGAAAGTGTCGGGTTCACAACTTTTAAAACAAAATTATAAATACAGTAAAGTGCGCTTTTACCAGCGCTGTCCTTTGTGTGAGCTCAAAAACAACAATTATTGTTTGTAATTAATTAGTTAACTTACATTCTCTTATGAAAAATTCTTACCTTTTCTTAAGAAAAAAGAAAATGCTTTCCAATACACAAAATTACGATGATAAAATTTCCTCAAGAAAGGGATTTAATAATATAAATTGAATAAAATATTCTGAAATATCAAATAAATAAAAGATTGTAGCAGCTGTTTTAAAGAGTTCAGTCTGAAGTAAGGATTTCTATAAAAAATATTAGATGTTGCTACTTTGAATTATTAAGTACCAGATTAAATAGAATGTTTAAAATCTGAAAGAAAATACTTGTGGTACTTGGTAATTGTATAATCTTGTTTTCTGGAGCAGTATGTTTTTAGAATTTTCGTATAAAACTCTGAAGGTTAAAACTGAAGCATTCAAGAGTTTTTGCATGATGCTCTACAATCTAAAAATCATACACGCTTAAATCAAAGAGTATTATGACTCAAGTGCATGATAAATTGCATGTTATGTGCTTCTGAAATTTAACATTAGAGCTATTTTGATGCATGTGTCATTATGCTTGAAATTGACTTTATCTTGAAATCGTCTTCCCAAATGATGGCTCAATCCTAGGACCATGCTGATCGCGAGTGGAAGTTCGCTCGTTCCAAACTGTGGATGGGTTACTTCGACGAGGGATCTACACTTCCTCCTCCTTTCAACCTTATCATTTCACCAAAAGCCATTTGCTACTTCTTAATGGGAGCCAAGAGAATAGTTTTTCATCTATGCATCCATTTGGCCAACATCTGCAGAAAACAGCATTTGGATAGAAGTTCCGTGAAGGTATGTTACACCTTAGATTATTACTGAACGATCTCGTTGGAATGGTGACCAACATTTAGTAGTCCCTCTTAAGGGCTTCATTTAAATATTGAGAGCTCTTTCAGTGGTAGAAAACATTTTTTCATTATTGAAAGGATATTAGTGGCAGTATAAATTCATAGAGAAAGAATAAAAACTGGAATTACTAACTTTTATCCTTGTTAGTGCTAAATAAGTATTTAATTAAGTAGTTGTCTTGTTCTAATAAGTCATCAAAAGACTATCAGTTTGTTATGAAAAGAAAGTAACTTAAATGGGGCGGTTTTAAAAGAAACCTGAAACTCTTGAAAGAGTTAAGAATTATTTTTAGCTGATAGTTACACTAGCTAGTGAGAAATGAAACTCGGTTATTAAAAAAGTTTTCATCGTAAAGACTACATGTGTCAATAAAATCTATCGACACTATCTTTAACTATGTAACGATCTTAACAGGGTGACCACCCGCATCATGGTCCTATAAGTGATTTCTTAACCATTAGAAAAAGGAATATATTTCCAGTTTGAAAAATGATTTGATTAAGGAAAACAAAATTTTGTTGTTGTTTGCTTCCATAAATGCATTTCTGATAAATTACGTTTTTATTCGTTCTCCGTTCTTATCATCGATATATAAAAAAATTGATATTCTGAAATATATGATAAATCCATCGTTTTATGACTAAAATTGACTATAGAGACTAATTGAGTTATAGTTGTTCAATCTAAATAGGGGTAGCATAAAGATTCGTTTTAATGAACAATTTGAAATAATAGCACAATGATGCATAATTTCAATTTGGAAATATATACAGGATGTTGCTAAATTCGACCGACAAACTCAGAGGGGTGATAGTAGGCATCAAGAGGATAAAGAATCACCGTGCAACATGGGGTCCCAAACGACGTTTAGGGGGTGAAAATCGCAAAAATATAGGAAGTCGGAGAACTGTTGGAAACTGTAAAAAATTAATAAAAAAATAACAAGTGGTGTTTCAAATAAGATTTTTTTTAAGTGAAAGCACATTCTTAAAGGCTGTTTTTCATGTAAGTAACACGCCGATTTGATGAACCAGGGGGTCGTAAATTATTGAAAACGAAAAAGTAGTTTAGAACCCTTATTTTCAAAAATATTTAAACTTTAAGAAAAATAAAAGTTTGAAAATATGAAGAATTTTATATTCTTTAATTTGATATAAGTCTGTAGAGTGAAAACTTAATATATTTAAGAAAAATTTAAATATTTGACGGGAAACATCGCTGCAACATCAGCACCGATGTTTACAGAGGGTGTTGCCAAATTTGAAAGGTGGATTTAGAGAAGTAATAGTAGGCATTAAGGAGATGAAAAATTATCGTAAAACATATGGTCAGAGGAGATTCTGTGAAACTCGCAAAAACAGACATCGAAGAGACAATTAGCCTGGCGAAGAGAATGGCCTTATGAATGCGAGGATTTGGAATAAGGTAGTCGAGAAAAAGACGCTTTCTCTATGTAATTTTTCCATGCGTTCTAGGAATATAAAAGCAGCGAGCATTGCAGATTTGATGGTTCGATAAAAGCAGCTTGTATTCATTAAAGATCAGTGCAGAATTGATAGTCGATAAGTTTCATTCGTAAACAACTTGTCAGATTTAACAATGGCGAATATGCGGATATGCATTTAATTTACGGCGGAGCGCCTAGCAATAAGAATATACCAAGACTTATACGCCTACTTGGATATAGATCCAAGTAGGCGTTATCCACACCACAGCACCTTTGCAAATATTGATCGTCGATTGCTGGAGACAGGATCCTTCAAAATAACGAGGCCAAATGCAGGGTAAGAACGCAATGTGCGCACACCTGAAATAAAAAAAACCGAGTTTAGCAGCGCTTTTACGATACCCCATCGATAAGCACGCGATCAGTTGCAGCTGAATTGTGTTTTCGGTACGCTGGATGCTTGGTGCCACACAGGAAGATGCACTCTTTCCTGCAAGAATTTATTCTCAGATTTTATCTCAGACCTGTTGATTGGTCTCCACGTTCCCCGGATCTCAATCTCTTGGATTTCTTCTTCTGGGTCACATTAAATCTCTTGTTTATCAGACACCTTTGGATACAGTGGAAGATCTCGTAGCACGGATTGTTGTCGCTGCTGGAGAAATCGCAAGAACACTTGGTATGTTTGAGTGCATCCGGCGGTCCTGTAATCGTCGGTGTCGGTTCTGTAATGACATTCGCGGCGGCAACATTGAGTAATTTTTATAAAAGTTTCCCATCGTCTCCTTTCTTATATTATAATGTCTGTGATGTAAATGTATGCTGTATCGGTATTCCACCAAATAAATTTTCACCATCGTTTGCGACTTTATTTCTTTGGAAATTCTTATCGCCTTTGTGCCTACTATCACTCCTTAGAATTTTTCGGTAAAATTTTGCAATATTTTCTGTAAACATTGGTGAAGTTGTTGCAGCGATGTTTACCGGCAAACATTTTAGTTTTTATTGAATATTTTAAAACCTCCTCAGTTTTCACACTATAGACTTATATCAAATTAAAGAGTATAAAATTCCTTATATTTTCAAGCTTTAAGAAAAATAAAAGTTTTAATATTATTGAAGATAAGGGTTCTAAACTACTTTTTCGTTTTCAATAATTTACGAACCCCTGGTTCATCCAATCGGCATGTTACTTACATGAAAAACAGCCTTTATGAATGTGCTTTTACTTAAAAAAAATTATAGTTGAAACACCATTTTTTTATTAATTTTTTACAGTTTCCAACAGTTCTCCGACTCCCTATATTTTTGCGATTTTCACCCCCTAAACGTCGTTTGGGACCCCATATTGTATGGTGATCCTCTTAATGCCTACTATCAATCCTCTGAGTTTGTCGGTCGAATTCGGCAACACCCTGTATATACATATTTCGAAATAATTTATATGTGTGTTTCAAATGTTATAGCATCTTAAATCTTTGACTTCCAGGGAATAAATGGCCTACATCTTCTTCTCAGTTTATTCAGATCCGTAAAGACATGAAATAAATATGGAAGTATTTTCTTTTCTTGGTTCTCAAGCATCATTGAATGAGTCAACATTAATCTGACAAAACAACTTTCTACGTCATTTCATGTTCCGCGACAATCAAACAAAAAAGTTTTTCATATTACATATTACAAAAAAATAGTTTGTTTCAGTAAAAAATATTATTATATTAATTGCAGATTAATCCTTTCCTTTTAAATTTAAAGTATAAATTCTACGAGAGCTAACAGAAAGGCCTTTATAATATTATGAGTGAATTATATGACTATCAAAATTTGAAGTTTTAAAATGTTTTGGTGAAGAAGCTATTAAAGTAGGAATTGCATAAAATATTTAATTATTAAAATTTTAACGAACATTAAGATTGGTGAACCGGCTTGTCGCCAAAGGCGGCTAGTATGAAATATTTTCATGACTTATATACACATCTGGCAAGGTTCAGTATTTGGCATACTGAACTATTCCTATTTCCGTTTGGAAATAAATTAGCTTTGAATGAAATCATACTCTTGTCATTTTTTTGAAAAGGCAAATGTATTTGAACCAAAAATACATGCAATTTTTCAATGCAATTCAATGAAATTTTTGCTACAAAGATATCTGCAATATTATTAAAATCTTTAAAGTCAAGTGTTTATTAAAAACAAGAATATTTAAGTGATATTAAATGATTAAGGAAAGTAGAGAATCCGTCATGAATGAATCACATTCTGATAGATTGTCTACTTATTCTAAACTTCAAAGCAGCGATTATACTAGAGAATTGGTACTTAGACAGTGTCATCAAACAAGTAGAGATATTATTGAACAAGTTGCTATGACGAAAACGATTTCAACTGTAGAGAGGTTACACATGGTTCTTGCACCACGTTATTGCAAAGTGCTATTATTTTCGGAATACCTTTATGTTTAAAAAAAAAATCAACAGATACGGCTCCACAATATTTTTATGATTCATAGTGCAATCTTTTATTTGAATTCATTTTGTATGCGCTTTTACTATTTTAAAAATATTTTTTATTTTTAACCCATGCTTGACTCAGCATGGACAACATTGGCTCTTGCGCCATAAAATCCCACAACAACTTATTGAAAATGCGACTAATAATTGTTGTCTGAAACCAGTTAATCTATCGAATTAGCTGAAAAAATTTTCAATTATATTTTGGAAATCATGAATAAACGGAATTCAATTAATTTATGAACAAGTTTACATTGTTTACTCTCAGTATAAATTCCACCTTGTTATAGGGATACAAAGCTTCTGGTAGGTTGATTGGTTTTCACTTCTTGAATAGGCATATTTACATCAAGTTTCCTTCATTTCAATGACGGGATACACCTCCTACGGGAGGGGCTGTACTGTGGCCATTGACAGCCATTAGGGCTCCATTTTAATTTCTGCTTTCGTGCTGTCGCGAGGATGTTCATTCAATAACTCCGTGGTCAGTTTGAAAGGACGTTGGTAACTCCTTGTGATTCCATTCAGAATAGTGAAATTTGCATAGGCATTTTCATTTGCAGCAGTGATTATTCAAAATGCTCAAATTTAGGTTATTATGTAAACTTTAGAAATTGTTATCATGCATTGTGCGATAACCAGTGAAGTTACTTGCAAAATATTCCTAATTAGCTTATTTTGAAATATTTATTGAATTTTTCTTCTTAATAACTCATGATTTTAATCAACTGTATGCTAAACCATTTATTAGTTGCATTCTATAATCACAGTTAAGATGAAAAAGCCATTTATCATTTCTCGAAATATCGAAATTCCAACCAGGCCAGCACGGAATACTCTGTAGTTCATTGATTCTGTTAGTTTCATTGATTTTATTTCTAACCTCCCCAATAATCCACAAGATATCTTCTATTTCTCCGCCATATTTGTATTCAAAATACGTAGAGTCAACAATATCAGACTTTTTTTATCATTAGTCTCCTCCAAACATTAGTCACTCGAGAACAGAAGAGTGAATAAGAAGAAACTGCAAAGCTTCGTAAACCATCTTGGATATTAGATATTAATTAGGTCCATTCAAAAGGAACACAAAAAATGAGTAAAGAGAGATGATTATTATATTAGCTGAGGAATTGACTTATTCAAAAATATTTTCAATTAATTAACTTTAAAAATGGAATATGGCTTCAGAATTAGAACTAAACTACCAAGTTTCTCAACTCGTGAGACTGGCGGCATTCAGAAAACTCGAACTAGATATGAAATCTAAAATTTGAGTCAAGCTCTCCGACCAACGAAAAATGCAAACAATCATTTCAGTATTTTTATTCTTTTCAGGGTACTGAGTCGTCTTAATCAGTGCCTCAAATCAAATTGTTTAGCATAAAGGGGGATAAACACATTTTGGAGGGGTTTATTGATTAATCCATAACGATGTAACAATTGCCTTGTCGATGCACTCGTCCCCATAGACATTTCGAATTGAAGCATTCAATGCTCTCATTGAATTCTGCTAAAATTCAACAGTGAATTAATAAAAATTAAAAGCAATTTTTACTTTCTTATGACAGGGTTGCAAACACCAAAAAAATTCGATTGCCTATTGAAATGTCCGTGTTTGTGGTCATGCGTTCCGTATTTATTTCAATTTCCGTGAGCGTGTATAGAAACACGATAACTCCAAAACGTAGTGAGCTAAATAGATGAAATCAGGCATGTGATTTTATTATTAGAAAACTAGATCTATATCAAATTTGAAACAAATCTATCAAAGGATTGACTATTTATAAATTTATCTATTCTTTTATATATGTATGCTATAACTCATAATCGCAGCAAGCTAGATGAGTGATTTTTAATATATGATCATTATTGTGGAATTTTAGATGTGTTTATCATGTCGATTCATTGGACAGACTTCACTTGTGTACATGAAGACGTTTACTACAAAATACAATAAGCATTTTAAATCAAATGGAGTCTTAACAGAAGATTTTGAACCCAATATATTGATGGGTCTAAAAGACATATTCGATTCTCTTTACCATCTCAGATCCAGGCACCTGCAACAGTTATGGCGACTGAACGGTTGATTGGGCAGGAAAATTTCACTTTTATTAAGGATCAGAAAAAATACATATTTGCTTATTACATTCTTAAGCAGCTACAATTGAAAAGAGAATTTCACAAATAGAGAAACAAACATTAATAACAAGGAAATGACGCAAAAATGTTTATTGCATTTAGGTTGAAAATAGAAGAGTGATTAAAAAAAAACGGATATTATTTTCACCATTGAATTCTTTTTACGTTAAATATAAAACGCGCCAAAGTAATTTAAAAAGTCGAAGGAAAACATTACCTATGGTTTGGATAAATAATGTATTTCAGACCTTGAGAAATATCTGTTGCTGAATTTTGAGGTGACGATCCGCTAATAGGCACGGCACAGAACTGTTGAACGATGCAACAATTTATGTGCCTACTTTTTTCTTGCACATAATCCAATGTGTTTATTTTAGAGAACATCCTTGGAAGCGGCTACCACGTTTTTCGATCTAACTCCCTTTCATTTTTGACTGTGGGTCCATTTAAAAAATATAGTTTGCAGAGGCAGCATGGATAATTGAGCCATTTTGATGAATCTCACATCGACACATCCTGTTGAAATCACTCTTGAGTAACATATTTTGGATGACCCATCTAACAAATTAAAGTAATAAAAAGGCTGGTGTAGCTGGATGTGTGTGTTTAAGCCAAGGAAAGAGGCTTTCTTGTCTTTTTCTTATTCATTTTTGCACACACACACATATAACAACACACATGGACGATGATCACACATATATAAGGTAACACATAATACTATATACAATTAAAGTAGAAAATGCCGCTAACAAAGAGCGAACGAATACTTCTTTTTGCCGCTAACAAAAGAGCGAGCGGTGCCTGCTTGCACCAGTTTCACACCAACTCTCAGGGAGAAATATTTACAAAAAAAAGCTCAAGTGCGCCTCCCCCACATTCCAAACATACATAGGGTTTAGCGCATACTGCGCCATCTATGTTCAGTATTGATCTTTATTATATGAATAAACATACAAAGAATAAAAAATACAAATAAAATAATTAAATAAAAACAAAATATTATAAATAATAAAATCACATAAACAGCTGGTATATAATTTTTACGCATAAATGTGTATGTATTTTTTCAGCATTTCAATACTTTTCCTGACAATTCTGCTCAATTATTTATTCTGTTGTATTGCTAAGGGTTCGAGCCATTTGCAGGAATTATTTTCAGATTTCCATTCAAATATACCGTAATGAATAATTGAAATAATTATATATTGCAAGATGCATATTAAAAGGAAGTAAAGATGGAAAAAAATTCAAAAAAGCAAATATTTATAAAAAATAACTTTTTTTTTTAATTTTCGAATTATAGGCATACAAAAATTTACATGTATGTCATTTCATCTTTTACAATATGAAATAAAAAAAAAGAATTATTTTTGAAGGTATTTGATTTCCGAAAAGCAGTTGGCATTTTTACATAAACAACAAACTACTAAGGAGATCCGTGTCTGGATGAAGGAGCCGCCACGAAGTCAAAAATGCTCCCTGTCATGATAGCAAAACAGCCTCCTTCGTGTATAGCGTGTTTGCATGAAGAAACTTTTCTACCGATATTGTTAAGGAACCGATATGATTTGATTTGCTGGACTCATATATGTTAATCCTTTTGCATGCATTTGAGAGTTGACTCTTTCCAGCATTTATTTTCTGAATCATTTATATCAAATTGCCTAATGCATACTTGTTCAGTTTTTAAACCATTTAATGAATATTTTTTAAGCTTTAAACCATTATTTCAATACTTGCATGGAACAGTGGCTGAATTCAGAAAACTGAATCGTCATGCAATTGGCAATTTTATATAAATGGTTCAAGAAATAAATCACCATTGGTATAAATGGATTGGAAGAGCTCTTGAAATGCCTAGCAGATTTTTTATATGAAAGAAATAAGAATACATCTTAAAATAATGCATTTTTTCAAATAATTAATAGAGAAAATTTGAGTGACAAGATTTTAAGCATTTGATAGAACAATTATTTGCTTGTTTTAAAGCCTTCAAGTTAAAAAAAAATAATTTAGCTTATTTTTTACATTTTCTCTAACCAAAATAAACAACTCCGAAAGGTTAATAGAATTAATAATATTCAAATAATTAAGATTTTTTTTTTTTACTGTCGAGTTTATAATAATCCAGTGATTTTGGTAAATGTAAAGTTTTCAGACATTTTGACATTATTTTAATGCCTCTATTTTCGTTAAAACATTCCTATAAATTTCAGCATCTAGTTTAAATGAATCTGCTTTTCTTCCTAGCCTGAAAACCAGAATGCTAACTACTTAGGAAGCCCCCCAAGCCGCAAAGTAAGTAAAGCTTAAAAAATGACTTTTTTATTTTTACGGCGAGTAGAGGGCAACGAAATCTCGTTAACGAGAAACGAATAGGTTGCAGAAATTTTTACATATTATTCCTTTCGCTCGATAAGACAAAAGTTTTGTTTCTTTTTCAGTAGAGAATAAAGAAAGCATTTTTACATGACTCTGATATAGCGCAGCCAGGTCTAAACATAAGATTTCTCCGTATATTATCAAAATTCGAGTCACGCCACATCAAATTTTCTGAAAAAAAAATTCTCTCTGTTCCGTAATATTATTTTTTAATGAGTCTCCCTTCTTTCATTACGTGCTCAGTTATTTGAATTAAGTTTTTGCATTGTTTAAATTTTATGAATCTAATCAAACATGAGATCATCAGTGCTTTTCTCATTACTTAATTCAGCAGTCGATTCCCAAATTTTAAATGCATGACTCAGAATCTAGCTATTTAATTTGAAGCTAATTTTTCAGCTGCAAATATAATTGATCTCCTGATAAAAAAAGAGTCAACTTAAAAAATGTTTTCCCTATGTATGCGAAATCAGTATTAATGTATGATTCATTAGTATAATAGTTTATTGAACAAATTATCCTTTGTGACTTGTGTTATTTCCTTTTCCATTTCTGTATATCTTAATTGCTGCTGCTTTTTTTCTCTTTTCAATTATTTCATGCAGTAGTTCATGATAACATTAATTGTGGGTATTTATATTTAAATTTCTCGTTTCGTTGCTCTTTAATATTTTTCACAAAATAATAATTAGCAAGCTTTATTTTTAATCACTCCAACAACAATAAGAAGATAAAAAATTTCTTTTACTTGTATACATTTTCATAGTTTCTGAATATTAGATAAAAAGCCATCTCAATTGTTTTGCTAAAATTATTCTTCTTTTCATACTCTGCAATCCAAACGAAATATAACAGGACTTTGAAGGAAATTTTTTTGAAAAATTGAACATGAAAATTACTGTTTTGGCATTGAGTATTCCTATAACTATCACATGAATGTGACATAACATTTTAAGTGATCTTAATCGTAATCGTGGCTTCATTCATGAGATAATTTCCTTTGCAGATGCCGATTTCCTGATTTCACTGAATAAAATATCCTCTCAAAGTGGTCAAAGTGGCAATTTGAGTGTTTCCTCTAGATATTGAAAATTTAATTTCAGGAAAAAAGATTAGTAGACAAATGGTTTTCATTTATAAAGAATCGTTATGGTTTTTCACCGCAATAAATTCAAATGAAACGCATCAGTTTTGGTAAACACTTCTTTCATTTATAAGGAAAGAGCATGAAATTAAAATTTAATTTTCCAGATATTGCTATAACTTTATGAAAAGACGGTGGCATTGTGAAACACATATTTCTTCTGAATAAAATCGAATAAATATCAATTATTTTTTATACTTCAATTTGATTAATTTAATTTTAAATTAATAACTTAACTTAAAACTCGTGAATTAATTTTGCCTTGTGAATAATTTTCTTTACTAATTATTTATTCATATATTTGAAATTTTTGAAATTAATTAAGACATCTTTCAGCCTAATCGCCAGAATGGGAATCCACATATGGGTTTTAATTTTAGACCAAGTGATATCAACTATCAGGTAAGTGTTTACGGTTCTTTTAAATAATATGTTTTATGTAATGTAAAATATATTTCGGTTATAATATGTTTTTTAACCCTTTAAGGGGCCATTTTTTTCTAGTCATATTATGTTACAATATTTTTAGGCTTGAAATTAGAATATGAAAAGGGATTCATTTAGTTTATTAGATAAATTTAATTTGATTAATTAATTAATTTAGTTAATTAATAATTAAATGACAAACCAAGACACATCATTTTATGTGAGATAAAGAACTGAAGCATCTGTCTTTCTAAAAAAATTTGTCAGAACTTATGCGAACCTACATCATTCCATACAAAGATTGATAAATTTGGTGGGAAGCATACTTCCCACCGCCTTAAAAAGGGTTATGTAATATAACAGAAAAAATAGCCGAACTAATTGGAATCATTCCCGGATTCGAAAATCCTTTTAAACATAGTCAGGAGGAGTTTATTTAATAAAAATAGGAAAGAGTATATGTTCACATTTAACCATAATGGGAACTCGGATTAGTCGCGGATTGATGGGATGAATTCTTGAAATTTTAGCAGCAAAGGATGTCATCTCCTAATGCAGAAATTCAGAGTTAATAAATACCAAAAAACTTCAGTGAACAAGGAAGCTTATGAAAGCTTAGTTTTTTGAATCAGAAGTTTAAGGGATGAAATTTCTTGGTGGTTGAAAGAGAGCTTGTTCCAAAGGTATGTTCTCTGAGTTGAATACTTCAAACAGTGCACAAGAATAAGTTCAATGTCATTTTCTTGGTTACAGGAGAGACAATCAGGATTGTTATAAAGTCCAAATTTATTCAGTAGAAGTGTGGTGATGATCATCCGGGTAATTAGACGTGCTGTTATCACAATTTCATTTCTATTTTTAAGCCATGTAGTAAAGAAAAGAATGGATGGAATATCGTCGAGAGCTTATTGGTGCTTGCTATTTCGATAAATTTGGTACATATTTTGAAGCGAGGTTTTTTTTGATAATAAAAGATTAAATCTTCAATAGCAATCCACTCAAAGTGTGCATAAGACTCCGTGACTGTTTTGGAGAGAAAATCATCCTTTTCAATTCAAGTAATGTTTGAATGTCCTGGAGCTCATAGTAATACGATTTTTTTATTACGATTTTTTTCTAATTAGATTTTTCTTCTTCTTTTGCTATTCTATGAATAACTCTCGGAAATGTGAAAGATAAACTTTTTAAGGCTTAAAAAACATAAAAGCTATCAGTTAACAACAGAAGATTTTTTTCCTAGAATTGCGAGCTCATCAGTGGCAAGGTAGATGGCTGAAGCTTCGGCTGTAAGGGTGGAAGGCTTGCGAGAGATGTGATTTAGATGCATCTGTGGCGATGACAAAATAATCTTTGTTTTCTTGAAAAAGTATTTTGATGATAGGAGGTTGTGCTTTATTTTGGAAATTGAAATCGGAAAGGAATATTTCGAAAATTTTATTCCTACAGATTGGAGGATCAGGAAGGGATATAATTTGGTTAGAAATGTCTATTTCTTGAAGCATGCTAACAATATTTGCTTCACTTTTTTATCAATCTGATGTCGAGTTTATATTTTTGATCATAAATAGGCGACGGAGAATCATTTGCGATTTGTTTGAGAAAGAAGTGAGAAACCAACCTTTTTATTTTATACGAAAGAATTTCTTGATCAGCAATTTTCATCAAAACAACGTTTGGAGTCCATTTGGGAAGATCAAGAGCAATTCTAAAAGTCATTATTTGAATGTTATTTCTGGCTTTGAATTAAGTTTTAGAAAACTTATTAATAATTGCACAACTATAAAAAAATAAACTAGAGATTCTGTTATTGCAGGTATTAATAAGATACTTTATTCTGGGTCCATATGTTTTATAGGCAATAGATTTTAAGTCATTGTTATTTCTAAGGGCTTTGATCTTGAAATTCTTTAAGTTAATCCCACTTTGATTTGTTTTAGAAAAATTTAAACCTAGATACTTGATAGTTTGTTTCCAAAGTAGTGGAAAATCTGCATAAGAGATCCGAAGCAAATAATGGAGCTTTTGTTTTGTGAGGTCGGCTACAGAAAATTTTCTGGACAAATATTGAGTTTCCAGTAGTTGCACAAACTCAAGATGTTTTCCAAATACTGTGAAGTTATCTTAAGATGTAATCTAGTGAAGAGTGAGAGCAAAAAATAAAGATATCGTCAGCAAAAATAGAGCCCTCCACTCCTTCATCGAGGGTTTCAAAAAATCAGCCATATAACAAACAAAGAGAATTGGCGATAAAACGTTGCCTTGAGGAAGACCTTTTTGTATAATTCTAGTGCTAGAAAAGGTATTTCTCCAAAGAACTTGTAGTGTTCTATTGTGAAGAAAATTATGAACGAATTTTAGAGGAAGAAATATCAAGCTGTAGACATTTTAATGTAAGCCCATCAATATACACAGAACCATATGCGCTTTTAATATCCAAACTAACTCTGATGAAGTAATTCTTTTCTTGTTGTGCTATAGAAATATCCGTGTGAATACTATAAACAGCTAGTTGGTTATCCCTAAAATGAAGGAAACCATTAATAAAAGGTTGTATTTTCTTGTTGATTAGCAAATGTTGAATAATACGTTGTGGCATTATTCTTTCAAAATCTTTTGAAAAGACAGATCTGAGGGCGATTGGTTTGTAGGAATTCATCTTCGTTTTATTTTTATGAAGTTTTGGGAATGGGACGATAAGCAAATGTCTCCACAGATCTGAAGTACAAAAGGTTGAAAATACTTCTTGAAAAATTGAGGAAATTTTCATTAGGTCTGCAAGTTTTAAATTTTTGAATCAATTTGCTGGGTTTCCTGGTGAAGAATGTTTTGTTTTTTGTCTAACTTCCTGAAAACGAATCGGTCTCTTAAGAGTGGAATTCGAATCGCCCAAAAAAACGAGAGGAATCGATTCATGCCCATACTATTATCGGAAAAAAATCAGCAAAGAGGTTACTTTGTTAAAGTGAGTTCGAAATGCATTTATGTTTGAAAATGATGAGATTTAAAGAATTCATTTCTTGATTTGAAGGATTATATACTTTATTAAGCATTGAATAATACATACGAGGATTTCGAATTATGCTACACATTTTGTTCCAATAATATAATCTTACTTTTTTAATGTGAAAACGAAATTTTGCCGTGTATTTTTTGTCTTTATTTCCATACGAAACTGACATGTGACGTTGGGCTTTTCTATGAAAAATTGCTTAAGCTTTTTGAAATAATGACAAGAGGTATTCCATCACCTGGGGTAATTTTTAGTAGATAATCTAACAGATTTTGTGTCTGTTACAAATTCTTGATGGATTCTCGTTAATGATTCTTGCTCGTTAATAAATCAAGGCTACCTTTTGTCGATTCTTTCATAATGCCATTCAATCAATCTTTCTGATATATTCTGGATATTTTTCCCCAAACTGATCAGTCTTTACGATTGTACTATGATCGTTTTCAAAACTGGAATCTGGAACATAGCATTGAACTTGATAGGAAATGGATGCTGTGTATTAAGTGAGATCAAGTAAAGAAGTCGTACCGGAATAAACGATACGAGTTGGATTGATTCGAAGAATTGAGGAGGATGAAGCCAATCAACGAAGTAGTTGCTAACTGGAATAGATCTATTTGAACCCCATAAAGGATGTTAAAGTCACCAATATCGAAAAATGGATCAAATAAGGTTTTTGTATTTGTTATATTAAGGCCTTGAGGAGCAAATGAATTTATGTATTATCATTGTGGACTATTTCAATTGTTAACATTTCAAAGCTAATACTAGGAGGAGTTCCTGTCGGAATAATTTTACCAGATGCAGTCTTGGGAATACCTAGAACGAGACCTCCGCCAGGTTAATCTGGAGTATGTAAATAGTAAAAGGTCTTTGTTGAATTCAAAAGATGATCATCTGATCAAGAAGTCTCCTGCAAGATCCAGAATTCTGATGTAGAAAATAGATTAATATTAAGACATTTTTTTAATCTTTATGGCCTCTGCAATTCCACTGAATAAATGCCATGTAGAATTTGTCAAACACACTCAAAATCCAACAAAAAAAAAGAGAAAACTTTAAAAAAAGAAAAAAATTGAAAAAAGAAGTCAAAAAATAAGCTGAAGGAAAGAAAGAATTGAGTCCCAGCTTTTTCACCGCAAATACTTATATCCAATTGCATTGGAACACAATTAGATTCGACAGGGTTTTAAGTGTGTGTTTTTTCTGATCAACAAGTCAACTTTTTCACCCTGTTTAAATACTGTTCGTTTCAGTATTCTGAGACGACCACTTTTCGTCGATTCTATCTCATTAAGGGGAGAGACGCGGAAGGATGAGCGCATTTCCAAAATTCTTCGTCATTCTTTGACCTTGATTTTCGCCCTATTAGATACTTTTTTGAAAAATCTTTTTTTTTTCACGTGTATGTGAGTATCGTGTCGTTTCTAACAGTATTATTTTAATTCAGTCCGTGAATAATCTGATTTTATTTTATTGTTAAATGCAAACATTTCATCCTTTCATCTTCCCTCTCGCTCCTAATTTGAGGAATTAAATCCATCCTAACGCATGCGCACAAGCGCGGAGGATTTTAGTGTCTGTTATCAAACAATACATTAGAAAACTTTTCAAGAAGAGTCTCATCTGTCTTTTCAAGCATTTTGAAGAGATATTTTCATTGCTGTGCCATTTTTTCATTAATAGTTTGAATAGTAGAGTCTATTTTGTTATCCAGGCTTTTTTCGATGTCGATAATTGGCGCATTTGATTTGATGGCTGTAGAATATTTTGCAGATATTGATTGATTAAAAATTCTACGCGCTTCACTTGTTGTTTTGTGATATCGACACTTTACTTCCAATACTTGCTGTCCTTTAACATACTACGGGACAAACCCTCGCCGTACCTTGACGATTAATACATTTTTAATGACTCTGAAATTCACCATCATGAGATGTGCCGCAAACTTTTGCTTTGTCGCAAGCTTCGGGCGGGTGGACGAAACTGGAACATTGCCTTGGACGGTCGACAAAAGGTTGTTTTTTTGTAAACCAGACTTTCATTGAATCTGGCAAGAAAGTTCCAAGGATGGTGATAAGGACAGGTGAATTTTCCCTCATCTCGTTTCGTTTTAAAAATCGACGTATTTCGGTAATTTTTATATCATTTTGTTTGCTTAATTCTTCGGCTATTTTTTCAAGTAGTACTTTAGAAGTCATATCAAATAAAAGAAAACGAGACTCCCATATTGAATCCGCTGTAACAGATATATCCATTCATCTAAGTTGTGCATCACAGACTAGATCCTCCCTCACAAAGATCATCTTCCCTTTTCGGAAAAAATTGATATTTGAAATGATTAAGTGTGCTTAATTTTTTCCTTAATGTATGCTTGCAGTACAAAAGTATTCATTTGAGGAATTTTATACTTAGCGATGGAATTAGATAAGATAATATTTATTTCCTTGAATTGCTTTTGACTCAACAAATTCGTTTGTGGGTTTAGCACTTTTAAAAAACTTTTCAATAACTTGCGAATGCATGTTGAATTTATCACTTTTTTTTAATTAAGTTTACCTACATTTATACCAAATCGGAAAAGGGCCATGTGAACGGTGGTTTGGTGTGGTGTTAAGGTGTTTAGACTGAATTAAATGACAGTTAATTATTATCAAGATCTTTTATAGTCCCAATTCTATGGTTCAGCTTGGCCAAAAGGAAAAAAACCTCAGTTGAAAAAAATGAATAGATCTTAACTGCTTCCTTCACAAAAATTAGAAAACAATCCAGAAGTGATAAAGAAAACAGCAACAATGCTTTTTTCAGAAAAGATAAGTTAACTCGTAAATTTCGTTTATCAGTAAGAAGAACAAACCTTACGAACAAGGATTTAGAAAGCGGAAAATTTGTGGATAACCCGTAATATTGTGGAAAAAAGATTCTAATTCACAATAAAATACTTTAGAACAAATTTTTTTAATTTAAGAGGCTTAAACATTAAATTCTGATGAATAAATGGAAGATTCCTGTTCTTAAAATTTATTTCCCTTTTTACAAAATAATTAAATATTTTATGCTAAAACACTTACTTTTTTAAAAATCTGTTATTGAATTTTTTATAACATTTTGAATTTAACAACAGTTCGTCACATGACACATTTAAGGATACTATATAAAATGTTCTTTGCGCCATTCCTGGAAGCTTTTATGACACTGGAACCATGACCGTCTTCCGACGGCTATGCTTGAACTAGCCATATAAGCAATCAATACGTAATTTTGAGGTAAAATAAAATGGCAGTCAGAAACGACACGACCCTCACATACATATGGGAAAAAAACTGATCGAAAAAGTAGCAAATGGGGCGGAAATCAAGGTCTGAGAATGATGAAGAATTCCGTAAATGCATTCATCCTTCCGCGTCTCACCCTTGAGCGAGGTAGAATCGTTGAGAAGTGTTATTCTCAGGACACTGAAACGAACAATAGCTGATGTTTATCTGCAAAGAAAGCAATTTCGGTGTTTACTTTAACTAAGTGAACTAATGTTTGAAAAATGTTGTAAAGATTAAAATTTTTCTGCCCAAAATTTAATGAAGTTAAAATAAAAAAAATCACAATGTTGTGATTTGGATTTTCTGGATTTTAATGGCACAAGAGCCATGATATTGGCCATGCTGCGCCAAACTGTGTTTTTCATGATTAAAATTTAAAATTTCAGCTATAAAAACAATGTGAAAACTTTTGAGAAAGATGTAGAAAACTTAAATATGTGGATAAAAACTTATTGATTTTAAAAATGCAAAAATTTGAACATGTGGCGTCTTACCAAGTAAGAAAGGTAATGGAGTGTTCGTATTTTGGAAGAAGTGCAAACGTTTAGCATTGAAATTTGGACATTCTGACAATATATGTTGGACAGACATTTGACAGTCACATTGGGAACATAGAGGGGGTTGTTCACCTAGTAACAAGTGGAGATGGGTGAATCTCGTATGTCCAATACGTAAACGGGTTAATAGTGTGTCTGCTTTTCGATTAGGTAATGAAGACCACGGTTGTACATGAGGTTTAATAGCATGTAGTTTATTGTTAGTTTCAAGGTCCCACTGAGCTTGCCATTTGGAATAAAGAAGTGTTTTTGTGTGCTTATTTAAGTCGCTTACAGGAATAGATGCGACTGCTGGAATACTTGCCATTTTAGCTGCCTTGTCTGCCTCCTCATTGCCCAGAATTCCTACATGAGAGGGTACCCAACAGAATAAAATAATAAAATCCCGAAAAGTCAGTTTGTTAAAAATATCTAGAATTTTGAAAACCAAAGGATGATTATGACGATGAAGATAAAATGATTTTAGCGATTGTAACACACTTAGAGAGTCGGTATAAATAATAAACTTTTTCCCCGGTCTCTCAGAAATTTCTTCCAATGCATATAAAACCGCAGTTATTTCTGCCGTAAAAATTGAACAAAAGGAATGAAGTGTAAAAGAAATGACTGTATCTGGTAAGACAACGGCAAAAGAGATATTCTTAGATGATTTTGACCCATCGGTATAAATTGGAAGAAAGTCTTTGTATTGCTGTCTGTGTTCAAGGAAAATTTGCTGATAAATATCTTCTGTTGTCTCAGATTTGTTAAAAGTGCTGAATGGGTTTAAAAATTGCATATTAAGATTTTTCCAAGGTGGAAAGCCAATTACCATCTGTGGAGTAACGTGTAGGTTAAGTAGATTTTCTGAAAGGAAGTTTTGGACTCTTGTAAAAAACACTGGTGTGGACGACTTTCTAGCTTGTTGCAGTCTAACTAAGTAAGGGTGAAGTTTAAAATCATAAAATGGGTGATTTATGTTTGACTGAATTCTAAAATAATAATTCAAAGACAGCATTTGTCTTCTTACATCAAGAGAAGGTTCGTAACATTCGATATAAAGGCTTTTCACAGGGGATGTCCTAAAACCACCGGAACAAAGTCTGAGTGCTGTGTGATTAACAGGGTCCACAATGTTGTGATAATTATAGAGCGTTGGTACAGTTTCAATTTTGAGATTCAAATATTACATATTCTAAAAATTTATTTCACTTAAAAAAAGCTTTGTATTTGAGCTGTCAAAATACGATTTGAATTCAAACGTTCTCGGGTTGAATGTTCATTTCATCAAGAATTTGTGAGCTCGTCCATGTTTTCTTATTTTCAGGTTGCGAAATAAATGGACGAGCTCGCTCCCAGATAGCTTTCTGGTTGCATCTAAACGCTATGAATCGGATGAAACAAATTAACCGACGAAAGTATCAAATATATATTAGAAACGAATAACCAGAATGTATAACTACTGTTGCACAAAAACAATGCTAGATTAAAAACGTGGTTTAATCGTTGTGATTACTATTCAGTAATAACTGATTCTTCTTATTTCCTTCGGTATTTTGAAACCTTCATATTTGTTGAAGCATCATCTCAGTTTCCCTCTCTGGTAAATAGCGGAAAATGTAAAATATCAAAATTACTAGGTTTCAGAATTAGGACTGAGGAATCGGAATCTCGCCCGAAGTGAAATTGTTAAATACTTATATAAAAGGAGAGATGGTGAATTATTTTATTAGATGTCACAGTAAAAACGCATCATTTGATTGATTAAAACAAAATTTTGGAACTACTCGTGTCAAAAATTTCATTATGGAGCATTCATCAAACTTTGAGGAAATAAATTTGATGCATAAAATTCACTTCACTAGTTCATAAAAGCTGAATTCTTTTCATATGTTCCTAATTCTTCAATTGTCTGTCCTCGGAATAGATTAAGAAACAATAGATTAAAATATATAAATATTTCTCTGTTTGTATAATACATTAAACACTAAAAACGCTCGCAAGGATTTTTAAGTTACGATTTCATGGTTCTATTAATATATAACTGTTTTAATTATTATTTACCATAGGATGTAATGAAACGTCTGGTAAGCAGATATATTCATCAAACCAAAAAACAACTGAGGCAAGATGGGGTCAACGAAGATGATTTATTGGAAATCAAACAAGACATATCCAGTTTAAGGTATGTCAGTAGTTTTCGTGTTTCCAGAATATTAGCAATAATTTATTATTCATGCTTTTAAGATTAACTATCTTTTTTTCTAACGTACCATGAAAAAGAGAAAGGAAAGACATTATTTTACTATTTTTATAGGAAGAAAGGATCTTTATTTTACTATTTTCCATTGAACTAAAAATTTATTAGTTTCTTATACAGGCTCTGGAATTCTTTTTTAATTCAATATGTACTAATAATAAAGGTATGTGGTTAAAAATTTTTGATTCATAAATTATTTTAATTTGTCCTTGTGGCATTAGACCCTATAGACTGACCAAGCAATCGACATTCTGTTTCGAAGGTATACAAAGGCTGTTTTAGGACAAGACTCGTGATTTTGAGCGTCGATCAGATTACAAATTATCCACTATATCTCCTGAAAGTATTATTGCCCAAAACCTGTTTCTATACCATTTTAAAATTTGAAAAACTGTGTTTTTATTGACTCTAACTTAGTTGTCGTACAAATTTTTCATAAATTTCAGTAATTAAAAATAAATTGTATAATTTTAACAATAGATTCCATTGATGCAATGAAATTCAAACCGTTTTCATTATTTCTTTAATATTTAATTGCTTTTTTTATTACAACAGAGCGACGGTGGCCTGTATTGTTTATTGGCACAAGAATCATATTTGACCATACTGTGCCAAGAAAGTGGTAAATCCAAAGCGCAAATTATAAAAACACACATGAAAATATAAAAATGAAGGAATTTTGATAAAAACGCATAAAATATTATACAAAGAATAAATTGACGAAATTTAAAATCGCAGCCTCTTAGAAAGAAATAATGATTCTGAAAAGGATGAAACAATGATGCAATACAATTTCAAAATATTTAACATAGAATGTCAAATATAAAATTTAAAAAGTATTAAAAGCAAATGCAAAAGCGCAAGTGTAAAGTAATTTCCCAAACAAAGTCTTTTAAGTTTAATATTGATGAATAAAAAAAAGTGGAGATGACAAAAATAAAAAGATTTAAAATATAGCAGGCTACTATCTAAATCTGAGATGTTTGTTGGTGAAGCGAGTATGTCCTATATGGGGGCGAGTAAATTTGAATTCCCTCTCAAGTATAGGAATAACTGGCCACAAGCCCATGCCCGATTTTATAAATCGCAATTTGTTATAAATCAGCAAATATTATGTTTATTGCCAAGTAAAATAAATGTGATTAATAAAATGCTAACTTTTAAGACGATTGTGTGGAAATCTTTGGCTCAAAAGCGACAGATAAAGGAATCCTCCATTTCTTTTCCGGAAATTCTACTCGACTCGCAACCGAGCAAAAAATGATATCCAAACCATCATTTTGTAGGAAATCCAAAATGTTCATAGAAATCTGATGCATTCGAGTGTGATAGTGAGGAAGTGTTTCCAGAGCACTCCGAGTATCGGTATAAAGAATACATTGATGTTGAATAGAAAATAAAGTACAGGAAATGTCTATCAGCTCAGACAGAAATACTGAGCAACACTTAATTGTACAGGTGTTAGCTCAGTGTATGAGATGAAAAAATGCCTCAGTCCTCGTGATCATCTGATTTAGAGCTATCCATGAAAATAGATACAAATGAAAGATCTGAATAGTAATGATATAAAGAAAGCTGTTGAAAAATACACTGGAAAGTTAAGGATTTATCTAATCCTGAAAAAGATAATTCAAGAAGGACGATTGTAGAAAGAAACAGCAGGTCCAATAGCATCTTGATCAAGTTCCGAGTCATCTTGACACCCTCACTAAATGGAAGGATGTAAGAGGGATGAGCGTCATAGTCTTCGAAGACCATTTGATAGTGTCGTTTGACATAAAGAATACTTTGGGACAGATATTGTTAGGAAATGATTTAAGGCGGAGAATTTATTACGCATTAAATGATGGGATAATGGGTGATAAATAACGTATAACTCACAACTTCAGAAGTACGAAACGCTAGTGAGTAGATTCGTAAAGGACAATATTGGAGAGTTCCTAAATAAAAAAGAATAACGGGTAGATCCATACACCGTATACTTAGAGTCGATGCAGTAAAGTATGACTTCTTGATAAATACGGAGTAGAAAGGTTCGATTTGCATCCCCAAGATGTCTTAAAGAACACGTTGAAAACATGTAATGTTTTTTCACACTTCTTCCGCACGTGTAAAATACGCGGAATTAAAATGAATTTACGATCGAAGATCACTTTCAAAAATTGTATTTCGTTCACTGTGGAAATGTGAATATTCGGATCCTGGTGAATGGCTCTCCTCCAGCAGAAGTGTACATACCGAATTATCTTACCAAAAATAGTGTGTCCATTGTTAATGCATCATGATACTACCTTATTAACTGTATTTTGCAATTGAGTCTCTATTATATTTATATTTCAATATTCATGAGGGATCAGTAAATCATCGAATTAAAAAGTTCCATTATAAGATGATGGAAAATCAGTAAGAATTGGACTGGGATGCATTTCAAAAAACCTGACCCTGAGAACGCCCGCGAACATTCAAATCATTATATATCCATGCCTGTATAAAATGATTTGAGTAAAAATTGCTTATACGAACTCGAAATTTTGGTAAGACAAAAAATTTCCTTAAAAAACGGGCAAATATTCCCTAAAGCAAAGTTTCAAAAGTGTCGAAAGTATGTTTAGCACCATCTAAGACCATATGCATTTTTAATACAGAATAATATAGAGACCAGGTGTTTCTTATACGAAAATTTGTTGAGTATTTGAGTTTCCAGAAAAACGAGGTTATCAAAAGCCTATCGACTTCTACAGAAACCACTATGCAACAGAGAGATGCATCCTTCTATCTCCAATTCAAGGATTAGACAAGTATTTTCCATGCGCTCAGAGGTCTTACAAATAAAATTCGTAAGAGTAGTTTAGAGGATTGAAAGTTTCTTTGTCAAGTTTTAAAAGTGGAATTACTATAGCTTTGTGCAGTAATAAAGAGTTCTTAGCTCAGTCCAGATTCAGTTGAATAACACCACAGATTGAAATACATGGTTTTATTGTACATTTTAGCTAGGTCAAAATACAAAAATATTAAGACAGCATGCTGCGCAGGGACATTTTGAGATCCTGCTTATAAATAACTCTATGCTAAAAAATGGATGAAGTTAGCACTTGGATGAGTTCGATACTTCAATTGATAAGTCTCCAAATTTCAGTTTTTAAAGTATATTTCATTTCTTCGATAAGTGAATAAGCTTATGTACAAGAAACGGAGAAATTTTGGAAATATGTTAGCTGACATGTTAAAGAACTTTGAATTAGCAGTAACTACGATATAATTTGAAGAGACTGTGCAAAACTGAAAGAAGACAGGGGTTCCGACGGCTCTATTAATCCGACAAGGGTAGGCATATCAGGATATTTCCAGCCTTAGCATTTACCTTGGTGCTACACACTCTGAGGAGCCTCCATGAACGTTGATCATCAACCCCCAAAGAAAGACATCTTTGCTTGATCCTTAGCACGAAATTAGAATGCCATACTAACTAACAGTACGCCAATCATTTAATGTATCGATACGCATGCTCACCTCTACCCTCAGACGCTACTGCACCTCCTTTCCATTGGAACACCATCATACAATTATTATCATGTAGGATGCAACAACTTGTAAATGTTTAGTTAAATCAAACCGCAAAAAGAAATAATTCAACTAAAACAGAAAAGCATCACATTTCCTGAGTCAAAGAAAATAAACAGAGAATACTTACAGATAAAAACAATGAAAGCTGTAATATTAATATTTTGTCTGCAATCTTTTAGATATTATCACTGCCTTTAATCATGTAGGCGTAGATGTGACCAGTTTTTTGTTAGTTCGGATCGGATTTTTTTGTCACTCTTCTATGACAATTTGTTTCAACTCTTCCTTAAAAGAAATGGTTCAATTTTCTCAAGATATGCCCCTAAATTTTCAATGGGGTTCAGATCTGGTGACTGTGGAAGGTGGTCCAAAATCTTCTTAACACGATTGAGCAACCATTTTTTCACAATCTTTGATGTATGTTTGGGATCGTTATCAGTTGAAAGATCCAGCTTCGTGACAATCCCAAAGTCGCAACACTAAGGGGAACATTATCTTTTCAAATATTTGGTTAGTCCATTTATTTCATTGTAGATTCAACAAATATTAAATTACCGACTGCTGTTGTCGCCATATACCCCAGGTAATAAGATTCATCCCTATGTTAAATTCTCTTAATTGCATACTTATTACTGGATTGCTCATTCTTTGGTCTCCATATTTTTGCCAACATCTGTGTGCCAAACAATTCAATTTTGTTCTCATCACTAAAAATATTATTTCAAAAATCTAAATCCTTATTAAGGTACTTTTTGACTAACAGTAGACGCTTTTTCTGGTTCTATTTCGTGATATATGATTTCTGACGGAGAATCTTCCATGTAATCCCTGTTCTAGAAGAGTCCTCCTTATAGTGTTTGCACTTATTGCTTTCGCTGATCTTTGAAAGATGCTTCGAGATATTGCCGCATTGAAAAGAGGCAGTAGACTCTCCATGGCCGAATGATCATAGCACTGGTCTCTTAATCAAGAGATCGTAAGTTCGAATCCCGATAGAGACAATGCGATTCATAGTCTGTGTAAATATTGAATTCCTTGATTTTATGTTTTCCCTTATTTCATGTTCCAGAAGATTCTGGACATTTCTTTAGTTCACTAGACAAGTGTTCTGGATTTTTCTTACTGTCTCCAGGAAAGTATTCCTGAACTTTCCCTGCTAGTACAAAAGCAGAAGACCTGTCAGTCACTGGATTCTCATCTTATATTATTGTTCTCACAGAGTTGAGTTAATAAATTGGTTTAGCTCTACTTCTTGTGTGTGTCATTGAGTTCCACACTAAAGAACCTACTTGACAATATTTTAACAGCACTTGCAGTTGAATTAGCTTTGACATCTTATATTATTGTTATCACTTCTACATCAGTAAGTCATCTTGGTCTTCCTGTTCTCGGAATATCTTTAATCAGTCTATATTCGGAATATTTGTCAAAAATCTTCTTAACTGTGTAATGGCTTCTTTCAATTTTTCTTATTTCACGTAAGGATTTGGCATTTTCCTTCACTTCTATTATCAGTTTTCTAGTTTATAATGCTGTTTGTTTCTCCATCGCAAAATCCCTCATATTTTTCTAAAAAAATTCCATAAATTCAGGCAGAAAATAAGACTTTAACTTATATAAAGATTCTCTAAGAAAAAAATGATGGCATCTATAAAATTAAAACAATTGAAGGAGACAGAGTTAGAACGTTAACTTTTTTTTTGACGATTAAAATTGGGTAATCTTTGGTTCAAGTTGAGTTATTTCTTTATATATTTTATTTTAATTCATTGTTTACAAGTTGTTCGAATCTTCTTAAATAAGTTAATAATTGCATATACCTACTATATATTATAAGTCAATAACATATTTAAAATAACACATTTTCTAAATAAATAATGGGTGTTTACTTTTTTTGACTCTCACTGTAGGTTATACTGTACTAATCAAGCTGTATCTCTTCAAAAGTTTAACAGAAAAGCAGTTTTAAATAAAACAATGCAAAGTAATCATCGGAAAAGCGATAATAAAATACAAGAAAAAATAATAAAAACACAAAATTAAGGTATAAATTTCAATGAATTTTAAAGAGGCGAAAACGTTAGTATGTAGAAAAATTATGTCGTGTTTTTAATTATTTAAAAAAGTTAGTTTTTCATGGTAGACTCAGAAGCACGTACTTCATTTAGTGCTTTCAAATCCCATTTAGTTTGCCAGTTGATTCAAAAACAATTTATTATTATTTTTTAAGTTGCATGCAGGTACGAATGTCTTTAAAGAAAAAGGGCTGATTTGGTGAAACCTCTTATTTACGCAGATTCCCATAATAGATGGTATTTGGTAGAATAAAATTGGAAAACCTCGAGAATAATAAAATTCTAAAAACTTAAACATTATTAGATGACTATAATAATGAAAAGATTTTAAGGACTATAAAACGCTTTGCGAATAATATAAATGTAATATAATCTATATCTATACTTATAATAAAGCTCAATGTGTGTGTGTGTGTGTGTGTTTGTTTGTGTGTGTGTGTGTGTGTGTTGGCGCTCTACAGACCAGACCATTCAACCTACAGCTACCAAATTTGGCACGTGTATACCTTGGAGGCCGGGAATGTGCACCTGGGGGTTATTTTTTCGAATTTTTAACTAGAATTTTATTTATTTAAAAATTAAGTGAAATTTTGACGTGTTTCTGCTATAACTGCCGAAAATATTACCGCACAAAAAAGATTTTTACATGAAGTTAAAGATAAAAAATTTATCTTTTAAATGATACTACTGTTTTAATCTTAAAATTAAATTTCTATTTTTAATGAATTTTTAAATAAATATTTTAACTATGTTTTTCAATAATTTTTTTCGTCAAAAATAAAAATGAGGATTAAGCACGTTTCGCATTCATGAGAAAAAAATAGCTTTTTTCAAAGTGTTGCCATCACATTGATTAAAGCTCTAACTGAAAATAAATTAAATCTTTTTGGAAATGAAATCTGCAAATATATAATTTTTGGCAAGTGTCTGTAGGAAATGAAACAAATATGAAATATTATTTTTTCTAAAAAATAAATTCAAGAAAAATTATTTTAGGATCTTTTACACTCTCTATACAGGGTGTTTATTCAGTCCCGGATCCATTTTGATATTTAATGACTCATAAAATAATGAAGATGTAAACAAACTTATGGCATTTATTGATGGAATAACTCATATATTTTCCTTTTCAGGTTTCAATATTTTTACTTTTGTAAATATCATCTGCGCGTGTTTTTAATTTCAGATAATTTCATTTTCCAGTCTAAATATATCTGTAATTTTCTAAATATCGTCTGCTTATTAATTGCATTTTTCTCTCTTTTGTTTTTGGCAACTATTGAAATGTTATGTTTACTTTTGATGTGTTTGTTCTAAATAGTACTTTTGTATGTGATGTTTTATTCGATCGGATATTAAGGAGAATGCATACACCACAAGAGAAAGCACAGATTTTATGGTGGTCATAGAGTTAATTTCCAATCAACTAAATCACTGACTTTTAAGAGTTAATTTAAAATCACTTAAACTGACTGATTTATGAAGATTTGAATATCACTATTCAATAAAAAAAGGATAATTTTAGATTTTTCATCGATCGTTTCAAAGAAAATACGCCAATAAGCGCGCAGGTTTCTCAAGATTAATTGGCCTAAGATTATGAAAATAGTGAGTTTTTCTAAATTTTTAACATTTAAAACTTCATAAATAAGTCTTAGTTGATCGTGGAAAATATAACCATTCATTCATTTATTTAAAATTTGGAGTGTCCAGAATATTTATCAGAATATGATACCTTACTGCATTAAATTTAGACTTGATAATTTTTGAAATATATTTATAAGCAGGAACAAAATATTATTATTGATTTCATTTCAATCCTTTTGAAAGCAAAACTAAAAACTGAATTTTATACTGAATCTCAGAAATTTTTTTTGAATTATTGTTTGAGATATTACATAAACTATGAAAAATATTTTGTAGTTAACATAAGACTTAAATACCGAGCAATTCTGTTTGCAATACTCATATTCAATAATAATAATAATCAATAAATAACAATAAAGATGATAAATAAAATAAAATTCTTGGTTTTATTAAAAAATATCTTAATATTAATTGCAATTTCGTCATTTACATTTTTAATTAAAGTTGAAGTTTTACCGGAAATGGCAACAAATTAGCAAAATATATATAGTAAAACGAAACGAACGAAACGATCTAAACAATATAAGTTTGGTATGACTATCAAAATTTGAAGATTAAAAATGTTTTGTTTGAGAAGCCTTTAAGAGACCAGTTACTTAAAATATTTAATTGAAAATTGTAGCGAGCGGTAATACTGGCGAACCGGCTGGTCGCCAAAGGCGGCTAGTAATAAATAAAGTAAGGTAGTAAATAATATGATATTGTAATCAATATACCTTCCAGAAGGTCTATATAAAATCTCCAACAAAGAATACAAAACTGCAGTGGTCTCAGCAGTAAAAATAGGACAAGAAGTTTAAAGTTGAAAACAAGAAATTTCATTTGGATAAAAAGATAGCAAATGATGAAAGGATGAGTATCTTAGATAGATGTTGTTATGTAATGTTGTAATTTTCCATTTAAATACTTGTGTTGAAGTGGGATGGTAATTTTTTGTGTTAAACGTTAAGATAATATTATTGATTGCAAGAAGAGCATTTCTTTTTCTTTTATGTATATAAATTTCATTGCAATAACAATTTATTATTTCACTTATCCCTTTCACTTCATTAGATCCCAACACTTCCTTTTCAGACACAACGCCATGGCAGAAATTAAATGCTCAATTAACTGTTACATAAACGGTATGGTTTAGAAAATCGTTTGCTTGTTAAAAAATTTTGCGCAGCATATATATATTTCAGTTAGTAGTTTGCCCAATTGAAGCTTTTTGGCTGGCTTTGGATTATCACAAATAGCCTTCCTTGCTTTCTTAATTGCAAAAAGATGAAAAAATTCAGTGTATTTTTCGTTGGCAATAGAGTGAATAATAAAACGGGAAGAATCAGAGAACCGTTAAGTGTGAGAATAAATATTATTATGAGTCAGTTGAAAAACTGAGCGCCGACAACACCACTCACCATGAAGCACAAGGGATAGTAGCCACCGATTCTGGCCATCCCAAAGTTCGGCCCTTACCATAATGCTAACCGAAACCAATAGGCCCAGAGTCATTTCAAGCAACATAAATCACCCTTAACGCCAAAACCTATATAATGAACCTTTCTTATAACCCCTAAGAGATTAACGACAAAATTAAGATACCACGCGAATTGATAGAACATGTACCAACAGTGCACTTCCCGTCAAATGGATCATCACAAATGGCCAACATATTGGTTGTTTACTGTCCCTGAAAAGCAAGATGGTTGATTTGTTGGGTTTTATTGGCACAAGAATCATGTTTGGCTATGCTGCACCAAGCTAATGTTGAATAAACAGTGTCAAGGTGTAAAATATACGGTGTGGTAGTATAAAAGGAGTTAAAGTTCTAAAAACGTTATGAAATTACTCATATTAAATTTTACGGATGATAAAATATATTTTGCAGATTGCCACATTATAAAGTGTTAAATAGAAACATGTATAAATCATTAAAAAATGGGCAAAGAACAATATTCCAATATATACGTAAATCGTGTTGATAAAATGTCAAAACGTAGTATTAGTAAGCAAGTTTGTATAAAAAAACTATGTACTTCTTTCTTTAGGCTAAAGCCCAAACGAAAAAAAAAACAGAATAATAACGTACAATGCTGAAAAGGAAAAAAAAGAAAAATATGCAAGATTGCTTCATGTCCTTGTATTTTATAGGGATAATACATTTTCACTCTTCCTTTTTAGGTTTGGTAGAGCTTTTGATGAGTCTTCTAAGTCTTCAGAAATATTGTATTCTAGTATGTACCCTTCCTGTATGTATATAGTGAAAATCTCGGCATCTGTTTCAGATTCCCGAGAATGTTGTAATTTCGCTAATTCTGAAGAAGGAACGATACTGAGCCCCTATAAATTAGGGGCTCAGTATTGTAAGATAACTGGCTTTTTAATCAACGTGGGTTTCACAGTAAAAACACTCTTTTGCTATGTTGGGAATTTAACGAGACGGGTTATAAAATTGGGATTTTTTTCAATATTGGTAAGAGTTTTTATTTTATCGGGAGACGTTTTCAAATTTTCCTTGTGTGTCACATGATGAAAGCCAGTTAAATATCCGGACTTTACAAACTGATGCAACAGATAGGGACGAGAGAATTGGCGGTTTAACTGGATTATATGTTATCACAATTTTATTTAAAAAGTTGACACACCAGTTATGTTACATTGCTTGGATATTTTAGCAGATACTTTTTTAGGGCAGAGACGTAATTTTCTGCAGTGCAGTAGCAGGGGTTACAGATTTATCGAGCTTACGAGCTTTTTAATAAGAAATTTGGTTTTTAATTTTTATTGAAATCGTTTCTTTTTCTATTTCCGGTCAAGAAAAGAAACTTTCAGAAGAATCAAGTATTTCACAGTTAACACACTTCTCTTTAGCAATTAGTACTGTCATGACTGATTTTTGTACAACGAACACACGTCAATGTGCTACGGCAACAGGATTTAGAATACTCGAAAAGTTGGCATTGGAAGAATCTCAAGGAATTTGGTATATATAGTCTAACAGATAGGCCCATACAACCTCCCTTAATGTACTTCAGTAGTATAGCAAAACTAAATGTTAATATAGGACGTTTATTGTTCAAGAACTGACCATCCTGTTGTATTGTACTACGCCGCACATGAATCAATCCCCGTCGTTTTAGCTTTTCAGTATCCCCTTAAGATGAATTTAATGTTGGATGGCGGCTAACTAAAATAAGAATAGTTGAAAAATATTTCAGATTTACTATTTTTTCAGCTTTTTTAGAGAATCCAACTTTAACCAGCAGGTCACCATACTGAAATTTTTTTTCTGGATTTTATTTCACCAATATTTCTAAATGTTGTATTTTTCTCCGAATACGGAGACAAGCCAAAAAAAGATTCTTTCTTTTCAGAAATCCTTTGAATCAGAAAGAATGTTGGAATGTTATTACCAGAGATGAAACATTGTATTACTCACTGAAGGGAGCACATCTGGATTTACCCACATGAAATTATTAAAATTTCTGGTCCGATGAACTACCTACCATAGAACCCTACAAGGAAAGATAGCCACTGATTCTAGACATTGCAAACTTCAACAATTCTCTTAGTTCTAGCGGGACCCATAAGCTGGGAGCCATCTTCGGAGACAATGATCACCTTTAAATCCAAGTCCTAGAGTGCGATTTCTTCGCTTGATCCATAGCAGACTAACCAAAGGTTAGGATAGCGACTGAATGGATACACTAAGAAGCAAAGTACACAGTATGTCGAAATTTTGGCTGCCCACGAAAATTTAGAAGCAAATAGAGCGGTGACAACTACCCATGGAGAATTACTTTCTTGTCATTGAGGAATGAAAAGCAAAAGGCGAATTGTAAAAGTGAAAAGAGTAAAGATCCAGAGGACCTCAGTATAGGGACACCTATACTCACCTACAGTAGGTAAGCACCTGAAAGGATGAGAAACAAGAAGCAAGCTGAGCTTTTCTTGGAGATTCCCTTGATTGTCGTTGAGGAATCTGGAAGGGAAAGTAAATCTGAAAGGAGGCTAGCTCACAAGAGAACCTCGGAATTGGGAAATCTGCAAAAGAAGGGATAAGTAGGCTTATTACAGAACATTTACGAAAATTAAATCTAGATATGTTTTTAACCGGATACATTTCTCTTGGAATTTTCAAATGAGAAAAATTCATTTGACTTTCTAAAAAGAAAAGACTGTCTTTGATAAATGTCACTTTGAAATGAAATATGAAATATTATTTTAGTTTGTGAAAGCCTTCTGATCTTAAAAACTTATCGTTATATTAAACGCTTGCCTCTCATCCAGATCTTTTCGCGTCAATTCTTTATATTTGAGTAGCAGAAAATATTCTTTAACCAAATACAGATTTATTTTTCGTTTTTAAATTTAAAATACCTTTTTTCCTATTAAAGGCTTTCTTACAAATAAATTATGATTATATATGTTTTGAATTTATTGCTGTTGTTGCCAGGAATATTTGCAAACCAATGTTATATTTAGAAAATTGTTCCACGCTGCTTAAAAAATGAAATTAAGAAATTTTTTGTATGACTATGAATTTTTTTCCCTTTTTTTCTTAAAAGATATCTTGAATGAATCTTCAATTTTAATATGATGATAAATTATTATCTTAGTTTTGAAATGTTCTTTCTTTCACAGGTATGAACTGAGAGAAGACAGGAAAAGAGAAACAGCAAGAAATACTGGCCAAATCGACAGTATCAAGCGTGATATCATCAGATCATTGAGAGGTAACTCAATTCCCCCAGACATACCAAGTCCTATGAGTTCGACTGGCCTCATGACTCCCATAGAATTCGACAACCTCAAGCAAGAACTCGTCTCTTGTCTACGAGAAGAGATGAGAATTTTACTTTCCAGAGAGCCAAATTTATCCCAAGGAACTCCAGTGGTGAACTCTCAACTCTACCAGACCCATCTTTACACACAGTTATAGCAGCTCATCATGGACAAGATTTTAGACCAAAAAGTGAATTTTAGATTCCAAGTACTAGTATACAGATATTTGTTATGTATGAAAATAGAAAATTTGTAATCTTCTGGGAAGTATACATCCCTGTTGCTAATATCTCGAAATGCAATGCAGTCCTTGTAATAAAGTCTGATGTTCTACAAAAATAAGTAAATCTGAAATTTATTTCCTAAATGTTCCCATCAACGAAACCTAAGATAGTTTACTAAAATCCCGGAATAAATTACGATTCAATATTTTATCCACAATTTACCCCTCAGGGGCTTACCTACTATAAGTGAGTACGGGTGTCTCAATCCCGAGGTACCCAGGGATCTTTACTCCCTTCATGTTCAAACTCCCCTGCGCCTTCTGCTTTCTTCTGTTTTTTCCTTCCCTCGACGGCAAGCGAGGGAGCTCTCCATGGGAAGCTGTCGCCGCTCTGTTTGCTTCTTTCTTCTCATGGACAGCCAAAAACCCCACATGTTGGCCGTGCGTGGAGACCCATTAGACGGGTGGTACATTTCGGTCCCCGGTGTATCAATCGACCGGTATCCTAGACGCATTACTGGGCTGCTCAAGGGGATCAAGCGAAGGGGTCACTACTTGGGCTTGGCGTTAAGGGTGGTCACTGTCCCCGGGGGTGACTCCCAGCGTATAGGTTCTGGTCAGCATTATGGCAAGTGCCGAGGTTGGAAAATTTCCAGAGCCGGCAACTATCATCCCTTGTTGGGTTCCTTGGTGGGCGATGCCGCCAGACCTGAATCACTATCAATGTCATATGGGCTCTTTTTCTAACGTCGCTGTAGCATCATCCAATTCTCGTTTCATGATCATTAGCACTCAAAACACCTTTCATAGAGTTTCTCCTTTTTTTGTAAACAAATTAATCCAGTCTACAATTGGTGAGGTACAAAATATAAAAAAACTACGCTCTGGTGACCTTTTGCTGCAGACTTTGGAAAAACAAGCTGTTCTTATTAGCAAACTTACCAAATTAGGAGATTTTCCTATTTAAACAGCTTTGCATAAAACTTTAAATTTTTCACGTGGTGTTATTTCTGAGCCAGATCTCATCGACTTGTTTGATGAAGATCTCGTCACGGAATTTTCCGATCAGCAAGTATGCGCCGCGCGTCGTATTAACGTCCGACGTGACGGTCAACTTATACCAACAAAGCACATTGTCTTAACTTTTCAAACGCCAGTTCTTCCAAAATCAATCAAAGCAGGATACCAGATTTGTAGAGTTCCTAACATACAGAGTTGTAACATACCTAACCCTCTTAGGTGTTTTAAATGTCAAAGGTACGGCCATTTCCAGCAAGCATGTCGCAGTAAAACCACCATGTGTGCGAAATGTGCTGAACCTGGACATGACATAAATAATTGCATTTCAGACACCGTGAAATGTGTCGATTGCTCTGGGTCTCATACCTCTTTCTCAAAGTCTTGCCCTAAATGGACTCTAGAGAAGGAAATGATATCCACGAAAATACGGAAAAACATATCCTTTGCAGAAGCGAAAAAATTAATAAATGACAGAACACCGAAAGTTGGTGTCTCTTTCTCTGGTGTACTTAAAGCAACACTGATATGTAGTAGTGCTCAAACCGATTCTCGGATTACTCAGTTACCACCCACTAGTTCAATTTCAAATCAAACTACTAAATTGCCAGAGGGCTCCACTGTTTCTTCGCTTCCATCCAATTGCCCTGCAATGGATAAAATCACCAAGCGCAATCGTAATAATAAAACAAAAATTTCCACGTCATCATCTCATAAAACTTGGCAAAGAACGAAAAAGAAAGCACTAATGAATCGACATCCTGTAGCAAAAGATTTCTTAAAAACTTATACATCATCTTCTGAATTCTCCGATATGGAGTTAGACCAGTCCACAATCTCTAAAAATCAATCAGGTGGAGAAAAAAGAAAAAACCTCCAGATAAATCCCAATCTTGATGGCTAAATTTGTTTCCTGGAACTGCCGTGGTTTCCGAACCAAGACAACTCATATTAAAGACCTAATTAATGATACCCATCCGATTTGTATAGCTCTGCAAGAAACATATTTGAAACCGTCTGACACTAAGAAAATAAGACGTTATAGCCTTATCCGAAAGGATAACGAATCTGATAGGGCTACCGGAGGTGTTGCTCTTATTGTATCCATAATACGCCCTCGTCTATCATTACATTACATACAAATTTGCAAGATGTTGTCGTTCGAGTCTTGAACCTTTCTTTGACGACAATATGTTGTCTTTATTTGCCACCCAGTACTCCGGTAGAATTAAGAGATCTTAATGTCTTAGTGCAGCATTTCTCAACCTTTCAGTATTCGTGGCCCAGTTTTTAATCATAATTTTCATCGTGCCTCCCACTTACAATTATATGTATACAACAATAATGTATAATGTATATATAATATATATTTTGGATTCTGTTTTTAAATTGCTTTTAACTAACTGCCAAAACAAGAGAAAAAGCGAACCAACGTTGGCGAGAAACCACATCTCGCATTTTGGACAAGCAGGGTTGAACAGATGAAGCGAATGAAAGCCGAGAAAATTTAAATATTATATTTGAAATGAAAGCCAAATATGGATATAACGTTAAAAGAATATGAAAGTAGAAAATTCGTTAATTAAAGTTAACCTAGACGGGGTGAGCTAAATTTAGAAACTTGGAATATATTCTTTCAAATAATAAAAGAAATAAGACAGAAGCATGACGAAACAAAAGTGAAAAAAATAGCAATCTTTGTGGAAGGGAATCCACACGACCGATGCCGTCTCGAGCATGCGCCGAGCAAATGTTTTCTCACAGAAAGACGGAAAATGTTCGAGAACGCAAGTTTCAATTCCAGCCAGTCTCATTGGAGTAGATCCTTTTATCGCTATCGAATCTATCGTGAATTTGTATGTTATATATGTTTTCGTGTTAATTGCAATTCACCATATTAAATATTCACGGCAGCAAATTTATGCAGATTCATGAATAAATTTTCAAGCGGAAGTAAGCAAGCATTAGACTATAGTCAAGCATCAACAAGTACACAGACGAGTGTGGTTCCGAAAGTAAAATCAAGGAACTATTCTCAAGAACATTTAAATTTTGGGTTTACCAGTACTGAAGTAAATGAAGAAAGGCCCTCAAAACTTTTCCTCAAAACTGTTGACCGCAGGCAGCAACTTAATAGTGAATACGTCAACAAACCCAGAGAATTCTTCGAATTAAAATTAAAATCATATAAAAAGTAAAAGTTATTTTTTAAAGAAACTTTGCCTGTGAATATAAAAGCTTTTATTGCAAAGTTCATATAAAATAGCCAGATGTAAAAAACCTCACACCATTGGTGAAGAGTTTATTTTGCCAGCAGTAATTGAGATTGTAGAAACTATGTTTGGAGATAATTTTTCAAAGGAATTGCAATCCATACCTCTTTCAAATGATACTGTAGCTCGTCGAATAGGCGATATAGCTGAAGATGTACATTATCAGCTTCTGTCGAGGTTGCGTGAGAAATTGCTTTCAATACAGCTTGACAAAGCAACAGATAGTAATAAAGATGCTCATTTAATTGCCTATGTTCAAATTTGTGATAATATGTCAGTAAAAGAAGAACTAATTTTCTACAAACCAATAGAACTCATAACATCAACGCTCGCATTATTTGCTATTTTAAATGATTTTATGAACGAGTAAACATTGAATGGAAAAATTGCATCGGAATATGCACCGATGGTGCTCGTTCAATGTCCGGAAGATTCCAAGGTATGCAAGCACTTGTAAAACAAAATTCGCCTCAGTGCACACATTGCATGATCCATAGAGAAGCTTTAGCTTCGAAAGAAATGAGTCCTGGTTTCAATATTGTGTTAACTACAGTTGTAACTTTAGTAAATTATATAAAAATGAGACCCCTGAAATCGAGAATCTTTTCCGCACTTTGTAAAGACATGAGTTCCATACATTCAGCGTTACTATTTTATTGCGAGTCAAGATAATTTTCGTGTGGGAAATTTTTGCAACGTGTTTATGAATTAAGAGAAGAAATCGCATTTTTCTAGAAGAAGAAAACAGACAGGAGGCCGAGAATTGTCGCGATGGTTTATTTGTGATGAAATTGAAGTACTTGGTCGACATATTCTAGAAATTAAATAACTTGAATCTTCAACTCCAAGGAGCAAATACACATATGTTAGATAGGAGTGATAAAGTTAATGCTTTCTGTAGAAAATTGGAATTGTGGAATAGAAATTTAAAGCAAAAAACCTAACAATGTTTACAAATGTGGATGATTGTACTAAAACTTATAAGGCTGAAGAAGAACCTGTAAAAGTTCTTTTTGTAACGATTGAAAATCATTTAACCATGATGCTGGCAAAGAATTTTAAAAAGTAACTGATAGCAAGTTACGAGTGGGTTAGGGATCCATTTCATAAGACTCCTGAAGGACTCTCAATTGATGAGGAAGAAAAATTTGTTAAAAATTTGTTTAATTTGCAAAAACAAATAAATTTGTTTTTTGCACTTCTTGTGATTGAAACACGTTTAGGTACATATAAGTTCCTTTTAATGGTGAAGCTAAGAATTTGGATATGACTGTAACTTCATTATTCACTCAAGAAACTTCTATAATGGATCTATAGAATCTTGATGTCATTGATGTGAGATTCAGTTAAGATAAAATCTAAAAAAGAAGAATATTTTCAAACGAAGTTGAACTTTTTAAGCTCTATTGCAGTAACCAAAGAGGGTCGTTATAAAGTTGCGCTTCCATGGAAAGAGCATTTACCTTTACCCTCTTATAAAGAATTAGCTCTAAAAAGATTAGAAAGGATAACAAAGATTTTGCGCTCCGAAAACCTTTATGATGGCACATTGACGGAATGGCAAAAATTGGGCTTTATTTACCACCAGTAGATAACGAATCAGCAGTCCATTATCTCCCACACAGACCGGTAATAAAACATTAAGGAACCACAAGGATTAGACCTTCTATGATGCATCAACGAGGGAGAAATTCACACCATCATTAAACCAATGTTTAAATGGTGGACCAAACCTCATTGAACCAATCCTATCTCTAATTCTGAAGTTTCGAGGGGGAAAATATGAAGTGTCTGCAGACATAGAAAAAACCTTTTTCAGATTCATGTGAGATTCAGAAATTATCTGAGATTTTTATGGTGCTCTGACGATCAAGAATTAAAACTTTTCTGTCATAAAATAATTGTTTTCGGTGTGAAGAGTAGTCCATACTTACTTGACGCTGTCATAGACTTCCATTTAAACAGATATTGTAAAGATTACATGTATGATATATTGATAAGGACTCTGGAAGATAGATTCTATGAGGACAGTGTAGTTACGAGTGTCGAAACAAAAGAGGAACTATTCGGATTGAAAGAAGAGGCCTGGGATATTATGGAAAAAGGAAAGTTCAATTTAAGAGACTGCAAAGTACTGGAGAAAAGAGTACTACCTCAATATTGGGACTGTCTTGGATGAGAGATCAAGACAAACTACTTTTGAATTTAGAATGTCTAGATCAATTTGAACTAAATGATATTACCAAAAGGAAGATTTTATCCTTATCGCATAAAATTTTCGACCGACAGGATTTGTTTGTCCTGCTTTGCTTTACCCGAAGTTACAACTGCGTAGCCTTTGGAAGAAAAATATACCTTGGGATTCAGAAATTGATATTGAAAGTCAGAAAGGATTTTCAAATATCTGCACTTATTGAAAAACGTAAGCTTAACCTGTTAGATTTACATTTCTTCAACTGAAAAGCAAAAGGTTAGTATCTGCACTTTTTGTGATGCAAGCCAAAATGCTTACGCAACAGTTGTTTTTATCAGAGTGGAAGTGAATCAAATTGTAAAAGATTATCTTTTAGCCACCAAGTCTCGAGTTGCTCTTCCAAAAGTATTCATAATTCCTCTCTTGGAGTTGATAGCAGCGCTCATTGGAGAAAGACTGTATATCACCGTGGTTGAAGGACTTCACTTCTTCTTCTTGCGTACAGCCGACCACCCCGCCACCACTGAACGTAGCAGTATCGACAGGATTTGCTGAAGGACTTCACTATTCGGAAAGGAAGGATATAGACTTTTACTTCTGGACAAATTCTGCCAAAGTATTAGCTTGAATCCAGAATGATGAGATTTAGTCGGTATTTCTAAGTAACCGTGTAAAAGAAATCAAGAGCCTTACTAGGCCGGCACTTTGGAAACATGTACTTGGAGATAATAATCCTTCAGACCTCCCATCCAGGGATTGTTCTATTAGATATCTTATTTCTTCTCGAAGGTAGGAGGGTCCGGCGGGGCTGAGTAGTTCTTCTGGAGATTGGCCGATGGGAGAATCGACTCCTGATCTATAATCAATATTGCAGGAGAGGAGAGAAACGCATTCAATCGCAGGAAGCTGTCTATTCACTCAAAGTTCTGTTTGCGATTGATGTGATACCTCTAGAAAACAAGAAAATGAGCTTTGCAAGTATCATGGACTAATATGGTACAGGTTTTTCTCAGATTACTATAAAATTGCTGGAATGGTTGGCTAGATAAAAAAGATTCATTTTTAATTGCAGACACCCAACCATTAGAAAATTTGAAGAGCTTTCTTGTCAAGAATTAAGAGAAGCAGAGAAAAACGTAATGAATTAATAGAGGACGAAACATTAACGAGTGATGCAGATAAAAAAAACTAAAATCTTTGAACACTTTCAGAGATCTCCAAGGAATTATCCGTGTGAGAACAAAATTAATTCACCGTGAAGATAGTGAGATATTTAAGATTCCTGCACTTTTGCATTCTTGTCATACTGTTGTTGAAAGACTCATTATGAGTGTACACATGAAAAATCTTGATGTAAGGACGCAAATATTGCTGAACATATTGAGAGAGCAATATTGGATATTGAATTCTGGAAGAATCATTGGACGAGTGATTCCAAAGTGCGTCACTTATAAACGTCGGAAAGAAAAACATCTGAATGCTGCAGTAGCGCCTCTCCCACCAGAAAGAGTGAATGATCCTGCTGTTTTTCAGTGCTTTGGAATAGACTTGACTGGGGCAATGTTTATGAAGATTTTTGTTGAGCTGTCCTCTGATACCTGAAGGTGGGAGGATGTTTCGTTCTAATATGACTTTATCAAACTATTATTTACTAAAAACAAGTGACATTATTGACTCTATATGTGTTATACAAGGGGTGTTCGAATGAAAAGGTACGAAACGTCGTAACCATTAACATATTTGTCTATGCCGCTATGGGAGAACGTAGCGAGACATCTAGGAATGCGATTGTAGTCTCCGGCGTAGATCGAAGCATTCGCGGGTGCCTGCATGCGCAGGAGAGCTGAGGCTCTTATAAAGAGCGCCGTCCAATTGACGCGGCAGTGCATGTGAAGATTTTACAGAAGAATCATTGACTCCGATGTGTACTGTGAGACACTCCGAAGACTACGCAGTTCTATAAAAAACAAAAGACCGGGGCTAATCACGCAGGGTGTGGTTCTGATCCATGATAACGCGCGTCACGTCTCTAGGGTCACACACGCGCAACTGGCCAAGTTCAAGTGAGAATAGCTCGACCATCCTCCCTACAGCCCGGACATGTCGCCTTGCGATTTTCATTGGACCTCTAAAAAACATGGATGGTGAACCCGGAGACACTGTGAAGGACTGTGTCTCGTCAAGGCCACAAGAATTCTGGGAACAAGGAATCCTTCGGCTCTCTAATCAATAGGATTGTTGTGCTCAGGCCTATTCTGTATACTTTGAATAAAGTCTTCATTTATATCCACATTGTCGTTCCGTACCTTTTCATTTGAACATCCCTTGTATTATCTTTTTGTAGTATAACATTTTTATTATATATATAGCATTTAGTTTTTCTTGTATGGCAACATTATGTATTGATTTCAGTTTGGAATTCTTGTATTTTGAATAAAACGGAAAATATTAGAGCATACGCTTATCTGAAGACCAAACATTACATCATCCAGTATTAACCCCATTATAGATTTCTTGAAGGTTTAATATGAATATGAAAGCAATCGTTTTTTTAAAACAGTTTCATTTTTTTCAGAAATTATTTTCCAAGACTTTTTATGCGAATCTGATATTACTAAGTTTGCTTTCTATTCTGGTATTCAAGATAGCTGTAAATCTGTCAAGAGGATGGAACTAATAGACTGAATCGTGCATAATAAAGAGAGAAAAAACACAAAATTTTGTAATCAACAGTAAAAAAGAAATTAAGCACAACCTAAAAAAATAATATCTGAGCTTATTTGTTGCAGCTCTTTAATATAAAAAAATAATTTAAATAATTTTTGTAGAAAATCCTTAAATTGCTGAATTTTTATCACGGATGAAATAATAAATGGTGATATGAATTTTGGAAAAATTTAACGATATAGTTTTCATCGTTTTTTCCGTTTAATACATGACCGAATATAGATTTTAATGCAGAATTCAAAATGAAAAACACTTATCTGGTGAAAAATGGGAAAATATTGCAACATTACATTTATATTTCGATATTTCTAAGTAACTAAGATAGATAAAAATCTATTTAACATCATAAAATAATTGAAGCTAATTTCGAAATATGGTTCAAAGAATCTGAACAAATTTTTAGTGTGGAATATATAACAGTTGTCAGTTTTGCATATAATTAGAAATTAAAAGTAAGAATAGTTGACAAATGTGAAAAAAATCTAGTCTATAATTATATTTTACTGCCAATATTTAAGAAATAAGTTCTATCTCTTTACCTGCACACTTTTTTATACCAGAATTCTATCGGGCAATAAAAGTAACCATATGCCTAAATACTCTCTCAAGTATTTTAAAACAGAAAGATATCTATATCATTTTAATATATTTTAATGTTTTCCAATCACCAGATATATCACTCATGGATTTTTGTGTGCTTGGGTTATTGAAAAGAACAAGAACTAATTGTAAACTTAAAACCATTAATAAATTATGGAAATCTGTGAAAGAGAACTGGGGAAAATCTCCTACGTTAACAATATTATTATAGAAACTGAGGCATAGAATATAACTAAAAGCAAACAAGCATCAAAATAAGCCATTTAAAATGTGGAAGTTTTATGTATCCCTTATTTACAGAATATCAATAATATTCGGACAATATACAGTTTCAAAGGCAAGAGGACACTACGATAAGAAAAAATGTTATTAAAACAAGCTTTAAATGTTCCATTAATAACTCTTTAATAGATAATTTATCCTGTGATCCCAATGACGTCTTGGCTTTTTAGAAATATCCATTAACAAGAGACACTATAGAAACCTCACTGAGAAATGGCATTCGCTCGTTCAGTTTAAGAAATCAAGATAAAGCACTTTTCCAAAGCATGCCACCAAATTTCTTGAAGTAGTCTTTCGGTTGAGGTCGAATGCATGCAGAAATTTTTAATTAAAAACAAGATTTCTTTCTGAAATGCTATTCCATTTTAAAGGTTTATAGTGTCGTTAAGCGAAAGTTGTCTTCGTTTTGAGAGCTATCTAAATATATCAAGAAGATTGCACCAAGTCACTTTGATTAATTGACTAATTAGCATCTCCTTTGAAATGCACACTACTACTATTGACAGCTCATTTCGAATTGTGGACAAATACTCAAATGATACTGAAGTGATCATTTCATTTATTCAGCAAAAGTTTAACAATGGTTTGAGCATTTCAGAGGCAGGAATTGAATTTATCTTTGTAGATGTTTATAGATAGTTAATATTTTACACAGAAAAACTATTAAATCTCGTAGAGTGGTTTAAGTTGAAAATTATCTAATTTTATTCCAAACTTATTGATGAGAGTCTTATGAGAGAGAGAGAAAACTTATTCATGTAGGGAGTAAGTATATGGTGCAAAAGTCAGATCAGCCCATGTAGTGCCAATTAGATGGAAAAGATAGAATTCAATTTAAAACTATTAAAATGTTTTCATGATGATAAATAAAATGGGGTTAAAATTGAAATTAAAAGTAGTTTTCGTAAAACATTTAAAGCCGAAAAAATGTAAAAAATAGTTCGAATATCCAAGAATTGAAAAATTCAAAAACAATACAAAATTCAAAATAATACAAAAAAATACAAAAATTCAAAATAATTTCAGGTACTAAAGCGGGCCCAAAGACAAAATTTATTCCCTGTCACTAGGAGAACAGGACCATTGTAGATGTTTGACAGTGTGTCGTTTTACATATTTGTCAAGTGTAGGAGTACTTGATATACTATTAATAAAGGTTTTAAAATCTACCCATAGAAAGGGGCCTTCTTTTTATCTTTCACAGTTGCCCTTTCCAGAAAGACAGAATTCGTAGAAAATTGTGATTGCTACTCGACAACTTCATTGATCACAGGCTGGTCGTAATGCACAATATGTTCGAGTCCAGGTGATACAATTTCTTTCTCAATACGGCTAGCCTGTGATATAGCCATGGCTTTCGGATTTCAGTTTTCAAAAGGCAATTCTACAAAATTGCCGGAAATTGTAGTAGTGTTTAATGTTTGTGCAGAAAAGTGAGATTATTCAACTCGCATAGTAGCAGCGTTAAAACTTGTGAAGATGAAGTTGACTGAAATTTAGATTGCACAGTTGTATGTTTTCTATTATTGCTCTCTATTTATTAAACTATATTTTAGAGTTTCTTCTGTTTTTTTAGTCTGTTATGAAGCCAATAAGATCTTGTGAAGTGAGGGCTGTGGATATAGTAGAAGTTACTTCACAAATACGACCACCAGATTTCGCAAAATCTTCATGATCAGTTACAGGCAAAAATGATGAAGAGTCGGATACTGAAAGAAATGCTATTGTAGTAGAATAAGTAGGTGTGGAAATAGAAACATCAGAAATACTTGCATTAACTTGGGTGGGTGAAGTAACAATTGATTATCTGGTAACGGAAACATAGCTAATTCCAGATGTAAGAGTTTAGAATTTTGTGAGTTTTCTAGCTTCTTGATATGAAATGTGATCTTTCGCTTTAGAAAAAATGTTTTCTTTCACTTGTTTCCAGGGAGAACAATTTCACGAAATGGAAACGTTTTCTTCTTTTCAGCTAACACACTTCTCTTTATTATTGCAATCAGTTATTTTATGTCTCATTTCTGCTTAACGGACACAGGTTAATGTCCTGTAGCAAGAAGTCTTTCCACTTTAGTACGCCAGTTATTTCATGCAAGCGAAACAATAAGGCATCTAGAACATTCAAATATAGAGCACTTTGTTTCATTAAATTGATAGTTTGCAACATGACGCCGAAGACGAACGACACAAATTTTGAAAGGAAGAAAAACATTATTGAAAAACTTAACATATACGAAAATTTTGGCAAACGTCTGGAAAAGAAATCTGCTGATGCTAAAGAAAATTATTGGAATAAGAAAGCTGACAGTTTAATGTTATATGTCGAAACATTTTCATTGATTTCTTTAGTATACAATTAAAGCTTTCGGCTTGATTTTTTTATGATTAAAACTTTGTATCCCACGTAAAAATAGTTCTTTCTACAATAACCAATATAAAGTAGGATTTATTTACCCGATAGAGCTCTGATTTCCGGCGCGTGTATGACCATCAGGGTCGAAAGGGTCAAGATGTTGAACCGCTTCAACATACTATTTATGTATTTATCGAGTTTTTTTTCTTTATTTATAGAATTCAAACAAGAATTTTCTACCTTCTGGACTATTATTTATAATAAAGTTGATGATATTTTAAGACACATTTGTTTAAATATAGATACTAGGAAGAACCATCAGTATGACCAACCCTCAACCCCAAGCTTACGTCAAGAAATTCTCAACGTTGAGCATAAATCAAAAGTGTATACTTCTGGAGTATTGAGTATCTCAACTACATTTCTAGAAAGTAAATCAAGAGTTACGAATACTTTAATAAATGATAAGGAAAGAGGCCACCAGAACAAGCTCATAAATTATTAAATTTATCATGAGGTTATTCCTTGACAATGGCTATCCTAAAAACTCGAATTCGCCAAGAAAGTTTTGTCATTGTCTGTTTTAAAGATTTCACTTAAAATTTTTGTCAAAATACCAAATTTTTTTATTTTTTGTCGAAAGTCGATTTCAAGATTTTTTCACCTATTGTTGACACAAATATATTAATTATCGACAAGAAAAGGAATTATTGACATGATATTCAACCATCACACGAGTTTATTTTAAACAAAATATCTTCTGGTACTAAATTATCTAACAATTTACAGGTATTAATTATCGCAGTATTATTAAGTACAATTTACTAGTACTAAATTATCGCACAATAACTTCTGAACGCGTTTAAACTTATTACAGTTACTATCTATAGCTAAATATTATAAAATGGTAATATAGCAAGAAAATTATTTTCGCAATTTTTAAATTGGCAAATACACTTTGATACATTTCAATCAATGTTTAAATAACCAAGCAATGAAACTCTGACTTTTCTTATCCCGAAATTCTAGAGGTTTTGATAATTTGGCAACTATGCTCTGCACTTCGCTTCCTCATCAATTTGAAAATTGGTTTTCAGTCTGTCCACCTCTCCTTCTCAAATCATCAAAATTTGACGATCGCCTTTTTTTAATAATCATTAGGGCTAGGATGAAGTCATCATTACTTATTGCACTCATTTCTGCCGAAAGTTCTCATCAGATTGATCTTGTGGTTTCTTCTTCACTGGGCTTTCAGGTAATTTATTTCACTATGGCTTTGATATCTTTTTCATGTGATTATATCATTATAATTTTTTCTTCCTTTCAGCTGTATTTTGTGATTTAATCTTCTCCTTTTCTATTTTTTCTTGCATTCGTTCTGTTCCTCTTGTGGTTCCCCCCCCCCTCCGAACGCTTTATTTCTTCAGATTCCTTTTCAGATGAATTTTATAATCAATTGAAGTGACTACGCTTAGCAAAACTTCTTTAATATGCTACTTGAAGGTCTTTTCACGGATCTTAAGCCAACTAAGAGATCCTTTGAAAGGGCTTGGTAACAAGGTATTGACTCCTTTGGGTGATTTGTGCTGAACATTCTACTATAACTTCTATAACGTATTACTGGTGCTACTTAGAGCATGAAATGCTGGGCGCCACGTGGAGTGTCAATAACTTCTGTGCTCCAGCCCGATTATTTACAAGTCCACGAACCTGTTATTTACAGCCCTGTCAATAACTGGATCCTAGTGTTGTTTTTTTAAAAGTAAAATCCTCATAATTTAAAAGAATGATACTTTTGCATTTATAAAAGAATAACAGTAAATTCTTATGAAATACCCAGTAATTGACACTTTTTATCAATAACTAAGGAAACAACATTTTAACGATTTCATTATTGATACTTTTAACATCTGTTATTTTAATTGAAATTGCCATTTTAAAATGGTATTTACTTTATGAAAATGTAGTATAAAAACGAATGAAAATTATTTGAAACTCATTAACATGATAAAACTGGCAAACTTTTCGCTCGTCTTTTTTTATTTTAGGAATTCGTAAGGAGCTGGCAACTGATTTTTAAGAAATATGCATCCCCAGCAAATGTTACCACATAGAGAAGGCTTGGTATTGGTGGAACTTGGTGGCTGATTAATTGATCTTTAAAATGACACCCATTTTTAAAGTTTAGGTGACTCCTAATGCTTATTTTATCAGATTTAAGTAATAAATGTCAATAATTCGTTCAATAATAATGGCCTGTATCTTACTTATCACTGCCGAAAAATGCTTTTCTGTTCATTAGACTAATTCTATGAGCCCGGCTAGTGTTAGAATTCCAGTGCCTCAAAGTCCTGAGCCATTTTTCGTGGATGAAAACAGAATGGAATCGTCTGTTCCGTCAGAGAGTTGACAGGAAGGGGACACCTGAGCTATAATTAAAATGCTTGGTCAGTTTCTTCCCACATTGAGTTGTCGTTTGCGATTTGAAGGAAGGGTTTGTTTAATTTGTTATTCTGAATTTACACTCACACGTGTTTCGACGATTTTTGGTGGTTTTTTTTTTTTTTTTTTTTTTGCATTTTATCGTTGCTATAGAATAAAGAGTAAATTTAAAAAATAAAATAAGGATAAATTAATTCAACTTAAAACATTATTATTTTCGAATCTCCTTCGGATATTTTGTTTTCAAAAGTATATTTTCTTACTTATGAAATATGAAAACATATGATGACATAAATAATGTTGGGAGTTTAAGTATTAGAATTAGTGGTTTTTTTTATTATTATTATTATTTAAACCTTTACATAAATCATATGAAAATAGTCATAAAATCTTCAAAGAATGGGAAACTATTTTTACAACAAAAATCTTAAAATTTCAAGCCTGTTTTTATTTTATAGTTATTAATAAAATTATTTAACTTTATTAAAGTAAAATTGGGCATGCTTTTATTTGCTTTTAAACTTACCCAAATTATTTTTACAAAATTTGTAGATATAGTGCAATATTAAATAAGGTGTTGGTGACTCGAAAAACTGAAAGGAATCTAATGAAAGATTTTTTTTAATGTATCATCAAAATTTATTATTTTCTCAATATAAAATTTAAAACATCTCTAATTACCAAATATCAGCAGTAATATAAAATGCAGTTTGTAAAAATGTTTTCCTTTCTACATTGTATATTTAATTCAGTAAAGATGATCGCGAAGAGTATCTTAACACAATTCTATCTTCTTTTGCGTTTTCAAAAAAATCTATTTTCATATTAGTAGATAAAGTACATAACTAGGAGCACGGGATGCTTTGGCTATATTTTACAAGAAAAAAATATGTTATCAATTCCTCAAACGATGATTTTATTTATTCTCATAAAATATTCTATTACATAATCTTGTAGAATTTTTACAGCAATTCAAATTAGTTTCTGAATTAAAATTAATATTTTTTTTATTTAATTCCCTTGTTAAAACATAATAAATTTTATTCCAAAAGCAAGATTTTTGTATTTCTATAAAACTGAGAAGCTTTTGACAAATAAGGTAATAAAAATATGAAGATTATTTGTACTTTTCACACGTATCTAGACATTCATCAATAGGTTCATGATTTTTCAATTATTTTCACTGAAGTTCCTTCAAAATTGAAACTGAGCGCATCAAATTTTCTTTTATTTCTAAATTTTACATAGCAATTGATTTTAATTAACAGTCATTAAAATCGATTGCTATGTAAAATGCACTAATAACAGTCATTAAAATCAATTTTTCTAAAATGTACTAATTGTAAATAGGTGAAGAAAGAAACAGAAATTGTCGAAATTTTTATTTAATATTTAAAGGAGGTTTTTCGGTAATGCAATAAATTTAGAAAAATCGATTTGTAATTAAATAAAATATCGAAGGAAAGCATGAGAAAACATATTTCGAAAAAGTATTTGAATAATCAGTGTCAATAAAAAATAAGTAAAGAGAAAGGAAATAGAATTTTAAATTGATAAACATATTAATAATTTTGATATCTTATGCATTAAAAAGAACTGAAAAACTTATGGCAATCGTAATAAAATGTTTTAAAAAATTCAATCATCGAATTTAGGTCTTCTTAACTGATAAAAAATGTTTCCTCCCCTTAGTAACTATCGGGCGTGAACTTTACCTTCGCAAGTATAGCAGACTTGAAAAGCCGCTCCTCAATCA